>JAYESA010000002.1:158479288-158803944 GCA_036927795.1 Iris macrosiphon | reverse complement strand
GCATTCATCCCAAATTTTCTGGTCCATCCCAAATTGTATCCTTTTCTTTCATTCAGCTGTGTAACACTAACAAAATCATATCCTTCTTTAAAACTAGACTAACTTATTTACAAACATAAAATGCAAATTGTGTTGAACATAACCCAATATGCAAGCATCATATTATTAATTTACTTTTAAAATAATTACATAAAGGGACAAAATCTAATGCGTCAGGTATGTAAATCATCTATTCTTCTAGACCATGTAAAAGGTGAGTCATGGTAGGTGTGCTTGATATCTGTGCATCTGGTCTGTTTAACAAGTATGCGTAGTTATGGAGGGAAGTTAATTTACCTTATACTTATTGCCTCACTATTCATTTGGTTTGCATAATATGGCAGTTCTAGAAGAAAGATGACAAGATTTTGGTGCAGGTAGTTTATATAATATGAATGTCACTTGTCAAGGGGACCTTGTTTTACTGGGTTCTGAGAATATTGCCTTAGGGTTTCAAGTTCTGATATAAAAAAGCACCAGACCAAGGTATCTTTAGTCGTGTCTATTCAACCTAAGACTGGATGGAATATTTTTTCCCAGCTCACTTGTATCATTTTAGCACAAGTTTGGCGTAGTTGCAATTGAGATGATCTCAGTAAATTGTTGTTCTTCCAAATTCCCCATTTAGCTGAAACTTAACTATGAACGGCTATTTCCTACTCGAAACCAGTGAAGTCTTCAACCTATAGGTCATATTGGGCGTCTAAAGTAAGCGAGTAGCGAATTATTACCCCCCCCCCCCCCCCCCCCCCCCCCCCCCCCCTTCTCTCTCTCTCTCTCTCTCAACATACTATGTAACAAATAGTATCAAGCCAAGTCTAGTTGAGCATGGTTGACCTCAGTTCATTAAAGCATTTCATTTACAGTTTCAAATTTCACACCTAGATCCTATGCTCAAGTATATTCATTTACTATTAATCTAGTTCTTGCTCATCTGAATGCGATCTTTTCACGACATGCTGATCCATAACCATGTCAATGTCACACCACTCCGAGGTGAAAGTCACAAAAACTTGATTAATGTTGTGAATGGTCAGAGAAGTTAGGCATGGAAGAATCTCATGCAGATGGATATGAACTTTAATGCTATAGAAAACAACTAAGAGCTAGTGAGTTGCATTCATGTGGTTCCAAATTGAGCATGCATTAAGCTTCCACTCACTCTAGCATGAGTATAACAAGTATCACTATTTTGGGATACTCGTCTTAAGCTTCTAAATGTTTCTGTGCTTCTGAAGATTATAAATCAATTTGAAATTTGATTTTTCATGGCTTATTTGTACTAGCTTGTTCGCCTATCAATCAGTGCCACCTATTTGTTGATTAACACATGATTATATTTCTGAGCTTTAGTTACTTTAAGTGCAAGTACTTTTGGTTGCTGTTAATTCTTATATATTTCTTTGGTCCAGATTCACCTGATAGGATACTTCTTTTGTGTTTTGGAATCAACATTGGTGTTATATCCACCATTTTATCTAATAGAAGAGAAGTAGAGAGGTTGAATGACTTACTGAAACACAATGAAAACTTGGTTCAAGATTTGCAAGAAGAGCTGGAGATGAAAGAGTCACTGACTGTTAATGAACTGCCCAATGAAGCTTGCGAAAAAGAACTTAAGGGCAGTTTTACCAACATGGTACACTCTCTTGACTCGTTGAAGATTCATGATCCACCATCTTTTCCTTCACAGAAGAGATGGCAATGACTGCCTGTGTTTACGAAGTCCAGAGGGAACATGGAGTTGATAAAATCGAAGCCGAGCTTGAAGCTGAGCTGGAGAGATTAGAGCTGACATGATGCTACTAGTCTGGAGGGAAGAATATCTGCTCTTAGTGAGTAAGCCTAAAACTGTTGATTGTCGAGTCTATATGGTGTAGTTAGAAGGAGATAGTTGTGCATATAGTTTGTTCTCTTAATTATTATTTCCTTATATCGTTTCTTGAAGTACTTTTTACCTAATTAATTACTAAGATAGACTTCACGCTGATGATGGGGTTAATTCTTCTGAATGGAGACCAGCTAAACAGATTTTTTTTTGTTTGACTAAATTCAATGTTTTCTGTTTGTTTTCTTGATAGAAAAGCCCTCTGGGTTTTAAACTAGGACCTTAAGTGCCTCCTAGTTACTCTATACCAGTCTCACTTATATCCCCTTCAAGATTTTTTATTTGTTGTATGTCTCAATTTTCAAACTCAATAGTTTTGATATATGGCATGTGGAATTATACTAAGAAATCAATCATCAAATTATACCAAATGCAATTTAGAAGCTAAAGGGCATGGATGATGATGAATGAGGAGTAAGTCATAAAATTTGGAAGTTATATACTTCATAGAAGTCCAGTTCCATGATTTTAGGGCTTTTTGAGTTCACTAAGTCTATGGTACCCATCTGTGAAATCATAGCACTATGAGATACTCGACTGAAAACTAATGGATCTCAATTATTGAAATACATCCTAATTTATAGGTATCTTTCTGCATATCCTGAAAGTAACAGAACTGCTCAAATATGTACCCTTTATGGAATCTGTCTAATTTATGCAATCAATTCATCTACTTTTACTATTTTCGAATGCCTGTTTATTTGAGTGGACAGATGGATTTTTGGCACCTTTGGATATTATATGTCAAACTATTTGTGGGTGTCGTTACTTGTGTGTATGATTGTATAAAAATGAAATTTTCAGTTTTATGGCTCAAATTTTCTCACTGCAGATGGACCCAGACCTCGTCGGAGATATAGTTCAAGGAGAACTAAAGGCAGATATGCTCAAGGGAGGAGCTCGAAGTGGTCAGGTTGATGTAGACAGGGACAGCAAAAGAACCTCCACAAATGAAACTCATGATGTAAACTATGCAGTCTCGCCTAGAGAACTCAGCTTACGTCTGCATGAGGTCATCCAGTTCAGATTGGAGGAACGTGTTAAGGAGCTTGAAAATGCACTTCAGTGCTGCCCGAAGGAAATCGAGTTCATGGAAGGCGAGAGGGTTCTCTCCCAAAGTCAAAGATCCTTCTCAAACAGTGAAAATGGGCCTTCTCCATGCAAAGAAAGCCCAACCTTGACGAGGGAAGATAGTTCTCGGTCTCAAGCATTGTGCTTAAACCTATCTGGGGATGCACTAAACGCATATGACGAAGCTTATGAAGAGTTCATGAGAATTGCTGACACTCCCGACTATGTACCATATATGACCAACACATGTAATGAGGTTCAAGGGGATAAATTGTTGCCATCGGATGGGAGTCTAGTTTGTGACCAAGGAGATAGCAACGAAGGTAAGACATCTGTAGATACTGATTGTTTTAGGACGGAGGTGTGGTGGGAGCAGATGCTAAGTAGGAGTTTTAGTGATGATGATGGGAGTGATGACACCGATGACGACGAGGAAGGGAAGCTATTGATCCAACAGATTATAGAGAGGACAAAGAAGGGTTCCCCTCTCGTAATGCATGCTCAAAGGATGTTGTATGCAATGGAAGATTGACTTCCCATTGGCCTTTTGGACCTGGGATGGGAATTTTGGTTGTAACCACAGTTAACAAATAGTAGAAGAAAGTTTACAGCTAGCCAGTAAAACATATTTATTCTGATTACTGATGTCGATTGTTACATATGGCACAGCCCTGCGAAAATACAGACTTGAGGAAAACATTGAAAATTATGTCGGAACTTTTACCAGGATTGGGAGGATTCTCATAGGTTCAGGGTGGATGGAGCTTAATCCTATGTATTTGATTGTACTTTTTTTTGACAGGTTTCTATTGTGGAGGTGGCATTACTCTATCAGAACTATTAGAAATCATGATCAAGGAATTCAAACAAGAGAGATTCCATTGTCACCTTCGGAGCATATCTTGTATTTGTCTGCAGACAAGCCATGTAAATAGTCTAAAGACAAATATGGATGTCCTTTCTTTGTATACAAGGTTATGAGAATTTGATTGGGAGGGATAAGTGCTGGATTTTATCGAGTAGGTTATCACTCAGCTAAGGTTATGAGACTTTGATTGCCTCGGTTAAATTTTGAACGTTGTGTGTAGGTCAGCACTCAGCTAAGGTCTCTGTAAGGTTATGAGCATATCTTGTATTTGTCTCGGTTAAATTTTGAATGTTAATTCACATTCAATGGACACAACACCGCATCAAGATTTTAGAGTTAAAAGATTCAGATTCAATGAAACATACAAAAAAATAAAATAAAATAGAGAAGTCTCTCTCTCCCACACATTTAACCAATATCTATATGCAAATGACCATGATGGTTTAGGATTAGGGACCATGAATTAAGAAAATGGGGATGGTGGAGTAGGGAATTAGGAGGAAGAGAAAGGTGGAGTCACAGAATTTAGGAATGATGAAAAAGAAGGAAGATGGATGTAGGTGGCTTGGGTCACTAGTTTTTTTTCTATATATATTTAGTAAAATTGTATTATCGTGAATTTGTTAATTTTGGTATTATAAAAAAAAGAAGTAAAATTAATAAATAAAAAATTCAACCTGGGACAAATTTTGATAGCCAATTAAAATTAGGTATCATCATTAACCATAAATAGCATATGGGAAGTTTGATGATATATTTGTAGAAAAACCTCCAGGGTAGGTTTGGGATTGCTTACCATTCTTGTTTTTTACCCTTTTTTTTTTTTTTTGATAAACACTGCCAAAAAAATTATTTGGAAATAGTTACATATCTTCTTCTTTTTTTGCTGAAAAGAAAACTAGTTTTTGTGGCACTTCTTTATAGCAGGTGGGAAATTGTTTTTGGAAGTTGCTTCTCCAGCTTTTTAAAGCAACAATCTATTTCAGATGACTTATAGTCCATATATTAAACGGACTTTTTGGTATAAGTCCCTCATTTCCATATCTTTAGTTAGATAATTCAAATTTTGTTAGTTATGAAAAAGTTTCAAAATTCCACACTTGTACTATGTTAACTTCAGCAAATTATTTCTTTTGATAATTTCCTCCCATCTTCCCCCTGCTTCCTCCTTATCCAAACAATGAGTTTCTCTTGAGCTAATGATAGACGATAAATTTCATGGGTTCTTATCGAGCTCATAGTAGACAATGTATTCATGAGTCATCTTTTTGTCGAGCTCATTAGACAATTAATGGGTTTCATGGGTAGTCAAAAAAAATTCTTCTTGCATCCATAGGTTTCTTTTGGGCTCATGGTAGACAATGACATCATGGGTTCTTCTTGAGATTCTTACTGGATTATACTCGTATATACACAATTGAGGTTGGTGGGCTCTTCAGCTCATGGTAGATTTGCTACAATGGAAGGGAGGAGGAAGCACAAAATATATAGTAGTTTTACAGTGGATTACTTTTTGGCTGATAGAGACTCTTTTAACTCACTTGGAATTTGAGAACTTTTCTACATTTATCAAGATTGGGTATCTACCTCCAATATGGAACATTATAAAGGACTTGTAGAAGAAAGTACCCAAACTTATTTCATTACAAGTAGGGATGTCAAAAGAGCCGAGCTTCGAACCAGCACTCCTTGTTCGATTCTCTAAGAAAATATAGAGCTCGAGGTAAACTTTAGCTTCAAAACAACCTAAAAATTAAGGTCAAGTTCAGCACTCTAAAATGTTTGTGAGCTTGGTTCTCTAAAATATTTGTGAGCTTGGTCCCTAAGTCGCTTGTTTAAATCGAAATCTTGATAATCTTGAATTATAGACAAGTTTGAGCTTAAATCGAGATTTTTTTCTCCCCTGTTCAATACCAAAAGGTTGGCTCAATTATAAAAATGTGTTTATATTTACTTATACCAAATTAAAAAAAAAAAAAAAAAAAATATATATATATATATATATATATATATATATATATATATATATATATATATATATAATATTTTTTATATAAATATATAAATAAAATGAACCGGCTTGCAAGTTTAGAATCCAAGTACTTTTAAATTGGGGGTTGGGCTTTATCCAAGTAATTAGCTTATTGATAAATTCGTGTAAGTTAAAAAAAAAAAAAAATCATCGAATCATAAGCTTTCTAGCGAGCCGAGCTCAAACACACAACAAACAATAGCCTCTGATTACAATAAATTAAATTGTAATTTGCCACGTAAAAATTTGGAATATTTTAAATGTTGCCAAATAAATTTTGGAATTGTTTTCAAGCATTATAAAACTACGTATGTCCATCTATTGGGCTTTGGGCTGTGGCAATAGCTCCTCTGTGCGGTCCATGTTAGCCTCTTGATGATTAAGCTTGGGCTGGGCTTTTAGCGATAGATTTGTGGTAGCTAGTTTCGAGTTTGCTAAGGCTAAGAATATCGGGTTTCGTTCTGCCATGTCTGACTAATTTTGTTCAGAATTAACATTTTACTCTACTGAGAGTGACCCTTATGGTTACTGGAGAGAGGTATAAGATCTTGACTGAGTGACAGAAGATCAGTGGATCGAGCAACGGAGACGTATTATTTTTTCTATTTATTTAGTGGGAGTTGGAGGACAGTGAATCCAAAAAACATACAAGCAGCGTGTACAAAGTTTCGAGCATTACAACTAACATCTAAAAAAACATTTTACTCTTGAAAAAAGAGTTTAAAAAGTGATGTGAAGACGAACAATAAATGTTCATTCTTTCCATGGTTATTGGAGTGATTATCAGCAATAAACCCTGGTTGTAGCAAGTAGGTCACCACTCAGCTAAGGTTGTGACAATTTCATTGCCACATTTAAATGTGTTAGTTTGTATCTCGTTTTCGGTTGAGCATTCAAAGGTGGTAACAATAGAATTGATAATTTAATTCCACATTGGATGGAAGTGGGATCGTGAGAGGTAGATAATTGTGATTGGTTCAAACCTTAGCATAGAGATCTAGTACAATATCACACCTCATGGGCGTTATGATTCGGATCACTCCGCGTTCCCAACAAGTGGTATTAGAGTCCAATGTTACGAGAATGATTTTGACGACTCTAATTGGTTCTGGACAGATTGTGCTAAACTTTCGTGTATAATCTGATTATAGTCTATCTTCTGAAGGTGGATTTAATGTCGGAGACGACTATACATAGATTGACTTCAAAGGCGGGTTCAACGGTTTGGTTTTGTGGTTGTATGTTGGATCTCTTGGTGTTCGGCTGACGAAAATGAGCAAAGGTTGACAATATGTTGGATCTTCTGGGTGTTAGGCTGACGAGAACAGACAAAGGTAGCTGAGGTGGTGGAGATTGCAGATTGGCTTCAAAGCATATTGTACTCTTCTTAAGGTGGAGTTAGAAGCATCCTCCATAAGGTGAACATATTGTGTTGAACATTCATGTATATAATCAGATTATGCGTGCTCTCTTCTCAAGGTGTAGTTGGGAGCATCCTCCACAAGGTGGTCTGAGTGTCAGACATTTACAGGAAAACGAATCAGATCTAATATTGGAAGCAACTATACACAGATTGGCTTTAAAGGTGGGTCCGATGGTTTAGTTTAGTTCTGTGGTTGAACGGATTGAGATAAAATATGTTAGATCTCCTGAGTACTTGGCTAACGAGAACGAACAAAGGTAGCTGGGTTGCTTGGTTACTCGGCTAGCAAAACTGAGCTTAAGGTGGAGATTGCGAATTGGCTTCAAATGTGGGTTGACACATCCAAGGTGAAGAAAGATATTGTGGTTTTGCACACAATGATGGTGTAGATAAGTGTGTTGGTTTAGTTTTGTGGTCGAACGAATCAATATGACAATATGTTAAATTTTCTGGGTGTTTGACTAATGAAAACGAGTAAAGATAACCGCTTGGTTACTCAACTAGCGAAAACAAACTAAGATAGAGATTGCGGATTGACTTCGAGGATGGGTTGGCACATCCAAGGTGTTGCAAGATGTTGTTGTTGACACACAATGATGACGTGAATGAATGTATCGATTTTGATTTGTCAAGCAGATCGATATGGCAATATATTGGATCTCCTGGATGCTCGACTGTCGAAAACGAGCAAAGTTAGCCGGTGTGCTTGATTGCTCAACTAGCAAAAATGAACTAAAATAGACATTGCAAATTTATTTCAAAGGTGGGTTCGACACATTCAAGGTGACAAAGGAATTGATAATTTAAGTCCCACCTCGGATAAAAAGTAGGATCATGAATATAGATAATTGAGATTGGTTCAGGTATTATATAAAATTCTCTTTTGAGATATCCTAGCACAATCTAATATCACACCTTATGGCCGACTCTGGTTCGGATCACACAGTGAACCCAACAAAATGTTGGCCCTAGTAAGTAGGTCATCACTTAGCTAGGTCTCTGCAGGGATGTCAGATTCTAAAATCAAGTATGCAGCAGAATATTCACATTCAATAAACACAGCACCTCCTCAAGATCTCAGAGCTAAAGGATTCTGATCCAATAAACATAAACAAAATAGAGAAGCATCTCTTTGGTGTTCACAAAGTCAGATTGAAATCTAACGACCTGCTTGCATATAGATACTGAATAAATTTGACTCTACTGAGTCATGTCACACTCCAGTGCCACCAGGCTTACTTGTTGGCATATTCATTCCAACAAACCACTGCCCAAACTATCTGAATTGCTGCTACCTGCCATATTCATCATTTGCTGCACCGAAATTGCTTCCTTCGGCACTGCCACCATATCCACCTCAGTAGCGACCGCCACTAGCACCACCACCGTCACCGTAGCCACCACCTCCACCGTAGCCACCGCCTCCATAGCCGCCACCGCCTTCGCCACGGAAACCACCACTTCGTTCGGTAGCATAATTGACTCTCACTATGCGTCCATGGAGATCCTGAAACACGTTACATTAACGACATGAGAACAAAGTCTAAATTTCCATCAAGTTTTAGCATCAACTATGCTATGAATTATTTATATTCTTGAACAGGATTTTTAAAGAGAAACTATTTCTCCAATCATATGATGATTGTGAAGCTTCTTGGCTATATGTTTAGTAAATCTTACCTTGAGAAAACTTACTTTAAGGTGGTAGTTTAATACAAATATTATTTGATGTTTACCTATACATGATGGTCTACCTTAACAATATATGATGAAGTAACATCTTCTCAAAAATTATCCTCTCTAGTACTATACAAAAATGGCTTAATTAACATCACACTCTTATTAAAATCAAGGAAAGAGTCCTATATATGTAAAAAAAAAAAGGTTTTTTTTTTCCTTCATCGAGCTTCAAAGGAATATCGTCTAAGGCTCGATTTCACTAAAAGGATAAGGTTTCAAAAGGCCTTACCTTACAATTTCATACATAACTCACGAGATGGTTCGAGCAAATGCAAATTCATTAAGATGTTATTCCAAATCCTAAGTTCTAAAGTTGTATATAGAACCTTATGCTTGCTAAACACATTTGCATTTATAGCCGTAGACATATTTGGTATTTTGAGGTTATTCTCAGCATATGCTAAAATCTAGCGAAAGGATTACCTTGCCATCCATAGCACTGATGGCTGCCGAGGCCTCTTCATCAGATGTAAAATTTACAAAACCAAATCCTCTGGATCTGCCGGTTTCCCTATCGTTAATAACTTTAGCTGCAATACAGAGAACCACAAGTTCATTCCAATATTATATATCAGAACTAATGATATGATCATAACTGCAATGAGAAGAACCACATACATTCAATCACTTCACCGAAGCTTGCAAATGCTTCTTTCAAGTTCTGATCATCTGTGCTATATGAGAGTCCTAAAACGAAGGTAAATGAAAAATCATAAGATGTCACGGGATAAGTTAAAAAAAGAAGAGGGTATCAGAATTGATACAAAGATAATCAAGAGAAGTTATTTGGCGAACCTCCAACAAAAAGTTTAGACGAGGACATGCATCGTACCGCCTGATACACAGATGGACTGGAATTGACAGTTTGCTTGAACAGATTTCCGAGTCTATTAGCAAAAGCCATTGTTCAAAATTCTGAAACAAGAATGGGAATGATTAGAACTCCACCGCAGACAGTAGCATTATATTAAAAAGAACTAACTAGGGGGCTAAACAGTAAACACTACCCTATGTTATAAAATTTATAGGAATGCAGAAAAAGCAAATTCAAACAGTTATGAGGCTTATAATACTTTACAGCAGATCCAATTCTGATGAGAGAAGGCTTCAATGACAATGAGGAAGCAATATCATTTGCCAAAGAAGTAATTTGTGCCATAAACAAGTTTTCCGGTCTCGAAATATTGCCAGCCATCATGGTCCATATACTCGGACTACTTTGATCAAAGCCAATTTGATGGGAAGTTATTGATCATCATAATTCTAAGGCCAAATCACTATTGCTTGCAAATGTATAGGCATTTTGGTGTCTAATTTCGGCCTTTGATCAAGGCACTACAAAAAAGACCATGACAACCCAAATTTTCACCATTGATAATTACAAGTTTGCCACTCCCAAAACTTACCGGGCTGCCCACTTCCAATTGATTTTTTTTTATAATCAGGACTGTCAATGACTCTGAAAATTTTGACAATTGGAAGGACTCTCAAAATTTTGAGAATTCTAACAATTGGAAGGACTGTCAAAATTTTGACAGTCCTAAAAAATCAACATATTTTTTTAGGACTGAAATTTTGACAGTCCTTCCAATTGGTAGGATTGTCAAAATTTTGACAGTCCGAAGGGGAGGGCTACGCAAGGTGACACGAGGGCGGAGCTGCGTGGAGACCGGAAAGAGGGGTGCGGAGCTGCACGAGGCAAAGGAGCGGGAGGAGGAGGTGGGAGGAGGAGCGGAAGGAGGAGGTCGGAGGGGGCGGAGGAGCAGGAGGAGGAGGAGAGGATCCAGAGAGGAGGAGGAGGAGAGGATCCAGAGAGGAGGAGGAGCAGGAGGGGAGGGGGATGAGGGCGACGAAGCCAACGGGAGCCGACCTCGCCTGCCTCTGAGGAGGACTCCGACGGTGACGGAGCCGACGAGAAGGTGCTCGAGGTACGGCTCGGCGGCGGCAACGCGGTTGATGGCGAGGTCGACGACGCGGAGAGGCGGAAAATCGCGGGAGGAGGGAGGAGGAGAGGCCGGAGGGGGGTGGGGGTGGGGGAGAGCAGGAGGAGGAAGGTGAAGAGGGTGGACAGTCCTAGTAAAATTTGGACTAGCATGAGTAAAAATTCTTCCTAACTGGACTAGCACCAATATGGACTAGCCCCAAGTTTTTTTTGTAGTGCCTTTATCAAAGGCCCTAATTTCCTATTTAACTCGCTATCCCTACAAAGATTTAACAAAGCGATAGATATTAAATGGTTTAACTGAAAGGTTGCACCATCCTCAATCACACATTCTGCAAAGCACCTTAACTCAAAAAATCAACACAGTGTCCATGTCCGGTCGCAGCATACACCAAAATAAGTATCATATCTGTGTCATCGTGTCTGTATCGTGTCGTATTCGAGCCCGTGCAACATAGCATGTATTTGAAGAAAATAAAAAAAAGTATGCTAGTAATCGCCATCTACTTGAAATAAACATAGGTATAACATGGGAACTAACATCTAATAAATCAGTTTCTATAGCCATGAATTTTCAGTAACAAGACGAAATGAACAATCTAGGGCTAGGGTTAAGCTTAGTAGAGAGTTTTGGAGGAAGTAGGTACCTCTATGAGCTCAGAGCAAAAAACCCTCCTCTTTTAGGGTTTATGGATCGGTAGGGAGTAAGAAATGTGAGCACTTTGGCACTTTTATAGACCTCCAGATTAAATCTGGACCGTTGATCTGTACTGAGCTGGGAACTAAATCCTCATTTTCTCTCTCCTGCCCCAATTCCAGATCTCCCCTCTCTCTAAAATGGCGGAACGAAACCCTAACCCTAATTATCCTGGGCTCCTCTCAACCCTCGGCGAGGAGATAGTCCGGATCGTGGCCCCCGTCTCCCTATGCATGCTCATCGTCGTCCTCCTCGTCACCACGCTCTCCTCCCCCGACACCCCCACCCTCCGCTCCATCGCCACCATGGCCTACTCCGAGTCTGACACGGATACGCTCTGGTCGAAGCTCTCCGGCGCCCTCCTCAACTCCCTCGCCTTCGTTGCCACCATAACCCTCCTCACCTTCCTCCTCGTCCTTCTCTTCTACTTCCGCCTCACCGGCTTCCTCAAGCTCTACATGGCCTTCTCCTCCTTCGTCGTCCTTGCCTTCCTCGGCGGCGACCTCTGGCTCCTCCTCCTCGACCACTTCCACCTCCCTCTCGACGCGGTTACTTTCCTCTTCCTCCTCGTCAATCTCTCCGTCGTGGGAGTCCTCGCCGTGTTCCTGGCGAAAGGTCCGATCTTGGTGACGCAGGGGTACTTGGTGGTGATCGGGGTCCTGGTGGCGTATTGGTTCACGATGCTCCCCGAGTGGACCACTTGGGCACTTCTGGTCGCCATGGCGGTGTACGATCTCGCTGCGGTGTTGCTGCCTGTCGGGCCGTTGAGGCTTTTGGTCGAGCTGGCGATCTCGAGGGACGAGGAGATCCCGGCGTTGGTCTATGAGGCTCGGCCGGTCGAGGCCCGGCCAGAGTCCGGTAGGAGGTTGTGGAGGGAAAATAGGGTTTCTCCGAATTCTGATTCGGCAGAAAGGGGAGATCTTGGGAGCAACCCGACACTTGGGGAGGTGTTGCCTGAGACGAGGTTGGTTGTTACTGAGGAGGCGAGGGTTCCATTGATAAGCCATCAAGTGGAGAGGGGGAGAGGAGAAGAGGAGGAGGGTGTTGAAGGGATCGGGTTGGGTTCTTCTGGTGCAATCAAGCTGGGATTGGGGGACTTCATCTTCTACAGTGTACTGGTGGGGAGGGCTGCTCTTTACGATTTCATGGCGGTATATGCTTGCTACCTTGCCATCGTTGCTGGACTCGGTATAACCCTACTACTATTAGCATTTTATCGGAAGGCGTTACCGGCACTTCCCGTGTCGGTAATGCTTGGCGTGTTGTTTTACTTGCTGACGAGGGTATTGTTAGAGGTCTTTGTGGTGCAGTGTTCAATTAATCTGTTAATGTTCTAGATCATTATTTCACAAAGAGAAAAATGCAAAGTCATTGTTGTACGATGTAATTTTTGGTTTTTATCTCATGTCAATTGCTTTATACAAAATAAAGAATGTTTTGTACTTGTTGATGTTATAGACTAGTAGTATAATAGTTTTTAGAACTACTTAGAAGATTTGTTTTTTCAGTTCACTGACTTTGTATGTATTCTGCTGCAATAACAAATGTTTAAAAGCATGTTAATTATTGAGTAATCTTTTGAATAACTGCACATGTTGTCCTCTTACTGCTCAATATTTGAGGATAACCTACCTGAATTCAGTTTGCTCTCACTTACTCAAATATTTTCCACTTTTGATCTTCAAATAAGTAAATAGCTAAGATGTTTCATATATTGCTCTTCATCTATTCCTTAATAGAGATCTTGGTTATATCCTTTTCAAAATATTCCAAAAGTTTTCTTTTGATTAATTGGTCATTATAAGGATAATTTGCACCAAATCACAAGGTTATGGATTCTTTCGTGTAGCCTCCTTTAGTCTCTCTTTTATTTTCTCAGTTTACTAGCTTACTTGAGTTTTGATGTGATTTGCATTTGATGCTTAGGCATGGTCATCTTGGTCAATGAACCATCTATGACCTGCTATAAAGAGACAAAAAATGGGTGGAAGCCTGGTTACATTCTAGGCTTATTTGCACTTAAAGACCCCCAAATTTTCCTATGTTCATTTTGCTACCCTGAACTTTCTTTTTGGTTCACATTTATACCCTGAACTTCTTAGTTATTATCAATTTGCTTCCTATTGTCAGAATTCACAAATTTATGACTATAATATCCTTAGTCCTAATCCTAATTTTAATCCACCACCATCTTCTTCCTCTTTCCATCCCTAAACCCTAACTCCAACACAACCATCTCCTTCCTCATCTCCATATAACATAGAACTACTATTTTATTAACCAAAGATACTCTGATTCCCAAAACTCTTTGATACTGGTTCACCTTCAAATATTATTGGAATGTAAAATTGCATCGAACCAGCTGATTTCGAACAAAAAACCATGTCAGTAGTCAAGGTGACCATCTAAGCATAGTTTAAAGTATCGGCCGATACCGATACGATACGGCCGATACCGATACAGTTTGGCATGTCCCGATCCGATACCGACCGATATCCGATACTGACCGATACCGACAATAGAGGTCTCTTTTATGGTCAATTCGGCAAAAATATTGAATTAAAAAACCAATTAGCAAGGGTGTAAAAGCATAGTAAGGTTTTAAAAACATATAAAAGAGAAAAATTTATCTATCGCATATAAATCAATCGACAAGGATGACTACTATTTCAGTCAATATCAAAAATACTAAGAAACAATACTGGAAATACTTTAAATTATACATAAATGTATAAAATATATTCTCTAAAATGTTAATAATTTACTAATAGTTGTTTGCTTTCCAATACCAAAAAATCCGATACTCCGATCCGAAACAGCCGATAGTACCGATACCGCCGATCCCGATACTCATAGGAATGGTCCGATACCGATTCCGATACCGATACTTTGAACCTTGCATCTAAGGTGAGTGGCCATACACTAAAAGATAGGATAAGAAATGATTGTATTCTTGGGGAGTTAGAGGTGGTAGCAATTGAGGAGAAGCGATAAGATAGTAGTTAAAGGAGCCACTAAGACGAGAGGTAGGCTTAAACGAACATCGAAAGTTTTAAAGAAGTATGTGATTTTTTTACTTTAGTGTTACAAAGGACATGGCCCATAACAGAACTTAGTAGGAGAAAAGGATTCAAACAGCCGATCCCAGAATTTTGGGATAAAGGCTTTCTTGTTGTTGTAATCAGGTTGTGTAGTACAAAAGTACGGTTAGTGTCAACGGAAGGACTCCATTGTGTGCAAAGTTCCTAGTTTTGAAACTGTTTTAAAAGCCTATGAGTTTTGCTGGAGCTGTTGTTATGTGTGTGAGGTACATGAAGTTTGGTTATACAATTAGTTCTATCTTATTCTGATTCATTTGAGTAGTTCTGTGACTTGTACATTTTGTAAGTACTTGTGTTACTAGTTTATTACTGGCTATCAGTGGTGTAGATTACATATAGGTTTAATCTCTCATATAGTATTAAGGAGAACTATAATTATGTTAATTCATGGTTCTCCTTTCTTCTTGTTGGTGGAACTAGATAACACTTCCCTTCCACTTACCGATCTCAGATCAACAGGGTTGAGGTAAGAGGTAAATCATGGGAATTTGAATTTTGTCTTTCCTGTGTATCAGTCTCTCTCATGCATATCATGTTCCACAAGGAAATGCTCATGGTTCTCTTAGATTATAAATAAGAGCAGTGCTATACGCACCGCATTTGCGTCCCGCAAATGCTCCTGCCGCCACGTGGTGGCTTCTTGTTGGCTGTCATTTTTGGAGGTGGGGCCCGCAAGATGACCGAAGCAAATAGGGGGAGACATGTGGCGACGGGACGTTCTGCGGGACGCAAAACCGGCAGGACGTTTATGATTTTCCTATAAATAATTGGTTTCTCTTAGCAGATGGTTGTAAAATAATGCATCATTTATCTTCCATTCTCATATAAAATACAAAGAATTTTATATAGAGAGAAATTTTGGGAAAATTAGGAACAAAGAGAGAAGAGTTTGGGGATATTAGGGGGAGCGATAGAATAAGCCAAAGCAAATGGCGAATTTCAAATTCAATCAAAATCAACATTCCTACTGACGAATTTCATTGAATTTGAAATTCACCATTTGCTTTGGCGGATTTAACAATTTTTTTTAATAATCCGATAGTTATCTCCAACGGTTGGATTGGCCCCTATATATATAGGGGGGATGGGAGAAGAGAAAGGGATTGCAGAGTAGAGAAGAAGAGAGGCAAGAACAGATGAAGCAGGAGTAGAGCAGAAGCATGTTAGTTTTATTTAGCAAAACTAGTTAAAAAAATATGTTCTAATGATTTTTTTTAATTTATTTATTTAATTAGAATTCTAACACCTAACCCTAGTAGCACCAACCAAAGTAGCATAGAGGGACGTTAAAGTCTCACTCTAACCCTAAAACCCTACTCCCTAACACTAATCCTAAAACACCTACCGTAACCCTAATCACCATAAAAAGCTAACCGTAACTCTAGCCTTAGTCATTTTGACAACGTTCATTTTACAGATAGCTGGATGGCTGACCAAAATGACCGACATATTTTAGGTAGGCCCACTACTGACGCTATTATCCAGCAGCGTGAGACCCACATATCTAGCTTGATATTTTGTGGACATACAATTATTCTAAATTTTAATTGTGTTAGTTATACGATTATATATTTTTCACATATCTAGCAATAACAAAATCTATACATTAGTGTACCTCAGCATAATATTCTTAGGCTTTGATCCATGACGAATAGAGATTGTGTAGAGCTTCTGGAAAAAGATTGTAAAGCTATTGAATATAGAGCTTATGGAAAAAAGATTGTAGAGCTTATGAGTGTATGGCTTTTGAATGAAGAGCTTCTATAAAGAAGAAAATAATATAAGACATTATAGGAACATGGATACAAGGTAGTTTTTGTGAAGTGCACAAGTTTACTTTCCAAGAAAACCAAAATATGTCATTTCTACGATTTTGCTCTAGGAACATGGATACCCCAAATTTGTGCAGCATCATATCATGACTTGTACAATACAGTGTTGTAAAAATTGCTAGACAGAATCGGTGCGGCGGCCCTCCACCTAGCGCCTAGGCGGCCGCACAATTTTTTTTTTTTTGAAATTTGAATTTTGAGTTTGGAATTATGATATTTTTTGATTTTTGATTTTTGATTTTTTAAAATTTATTTCCGAAATTCGATTTTTTTTTTGAAATCTGAATTTTTTTTGAAATTTGAAATTTGAAATTTGAAATTTGAAATCTGAATTTTTTGAAAATTTTAAACTTCCGCCTAGGCCGAATAGGCCCGCCTAGCCGCCGCCTAGGACTGCAGCCTTGGTGATTTCCGGTGCGGTCGTCTAGGCCAATTTTTAGAACACTGGTGCAATGTGTCTCGGGCATGACATGGACACTCCAAAACACAACATGACATGGCAAAATCTGTGTAGTGTCATATCAGGTCTAATCATATACTTACCCTTGCTACATAGGCCTTGCTTCATGAAAATGGTTAAGCAAGAGAAGCCATAACAGAAGTTAAATCAATAGAACACTCCTGGTGCCAACTGGAAATGGTCCACATATTGAATGGGACACAGGACTACTTACAAAATAACAGTGAACTAGTCTGTGGAGGTTGGAGAGATCAAATTATATGGAAGAGAAGCAAAGGGAAGGTGAAATTCTAATATAACGTAAATGGAATTTATAACTATTTTAATAAGCTTGCAGACTGCAGTAACCACAATTGCTTCCATCAATAGGAATTATGAAGCACTCTTGTAAACATGACAAGAGAGACTCTAATGACTATATATATGATAACCAAGGTTATTTGTGGTTTGAATAATATCGTTGTAAAGGAGAATGGTGTACAAATTTCTTTCTTGAAGGCAGGCAGAGAGGAAAGTGAAAAAAAAAAACCCTCAAAAAACAATGCCAAATTTACTAGTGCAATCATAGAACCAGGGCCATAGAGCATGACACCTACCTATATTAGGTACATTTTGTCATGACGGAATTATATGACTGAACCGGATTTTCTCTCTTTAAATAATTTTTGTATATATTTTCTGTGAAAAGATGAGTGATTATTGAGTAGAGCTTGATCATGGGAGGAGCTATTAGAAAAATCTAAGCGAGCCTGAAACTAACCATGCATTAGTTATGGAGGGTGAATTTGAAAATGAAACAGTGATTTTGGATCAATGAGCAAAAGCAAGAAATTTGTAGGTACCATCACTGTGAGAAGTAATTATAGAGGGATAGTTCATACACTTTGCGAGCATGACTGTAGGATTTATAACTTTGACTGGTGCTTTCATAATACCTTGGCCCAAGTTTAGTTATAATTGTAGATTTGACTGCTTGATGAGCAACTTCTAATGAGATGAGGAATGAATCGTTAGTAATTTGCATGTGGTATCAATCATTAGCAACTTCTAATGAGATCATCAACTTCTAATGAGATGTAGTATTATTTGAAATGTGGTAGAATATTTTGCTCGACTTTATTGATGTGAGTAGCTACATATTTATAGGAGGGGCCAACCCCTCTCTCAATTCTATCCGATATGGGACTAAAGTCCCTTTCATACTCTCAACACTCCCCCTTAAGATGGACGATAGATATCAATCATCTCCATCTTGTTACATAGTTTAGAAAGACTCGATGAATTAAGACCCTTAGTCAGACAATCTATAACTTATTCTTCTGAGCGAACATGATCGAGCTTTAATATCCCTTTTTCTAGTTTTTCTTTAATGAAGAACCGATCGATCTCGATGTGCTTAGTTCTGTCATGCTGAACTGGATCGTTAGCTATACTTATTGCAGCTTGACTATCACTCAGAAGATGCAACGGTGTTCCTTGGTCCAGTTTCAATTCTGTCAGCAGTGCTCTTACCCATAGCAACTCTGATACTCCCAGAGCCATAGCTCTATATTCTGCTTCAGTAGTCGACCGTGCTACCACTGACTGTTTATTGCTTCTCCATGAGACTAGGTTACCTCCCACAAAGACACAGTACCCTGGGGTAGACCTTCTGTCGTCCATGCAGTTTGTCCAATCTGCATCGCAGTACCCCGCAACACCCAGGTGTCCATTTTTCTTGAACCATAGTTCTCTTACATAGTCCCCTTCAGATATCTCAAGATATGGAAAACTGCGTACATGTGGCCCTTCCTTGGATCATGCATGTAGCGACTTACTACACTCACAACAAATGAGATATCAGAGTGAGTGTGGCCTAGATAAATCAATTTGCCTACAAGTCTGATATCTCTCACGATCAACCGGCTCTTCTGTCTCTGTCCCCAACTTATCTCTCTGGTCAATTGGAGTGACTGCCGATCGACATCCCAGCATCCCAGTCTCTGTGAGCAGATCTAGTATATACTTCCTTTGAGAGAGGACGATCTCATCTCTTCCTCGAGCCACATCGATCCCGAGAAAATACCTCATCATTCCCAAATCCTTCACTTCAAACTCCTTGGCGAGTTTTGATTTCAGCTGGGTGATTCCTCCTCATTATCACCTGTGATCACTATATCATCTACATACACTGCAAGTATGGTGATGTAGCCTCTTGCATGCTGGAAGAAGACCGTGTGATCTGCATTGGTCTGGCGGTACCCTATGCCTGTGACAGCCTTCCTGAATCTATCAAACCAGGCTCGAGGAGATTATTTGAGTCCATACAGTGATTTCTTTAGCTTGCACACCTTTCTCGCCGTTTCGTGCAAAACCCCCGGGGGTCTCCATGTATACTTCTTCTTGTAGATCCCCATGATGAAAGACATTTTTCACGTCCAATTGATACAGCTGCCACCCATGATTTGCTGTAAGAGAGACCAGAGTTCTCACAGTGCTCATCTTGGCTACTGGAGCAAACGTCTCATCATAGTCGATACCATAGGATTGAGTATCCCTTTGCAACCAACCTTGCCTTGTACCGTTCTACTTTACCTTCTGGCGTCTCATTTACTGTGAAGACCCATTTGCATCCCACTGCTTTCTTCCCTTTAGGCAACGGAACAAGCTCCCATGTCCCATTTCTTTCGAGTGCCCCAAGTTCTTCCAACATTGTAGCTCTCCACCTTGGATCTTCCTTTGCCTCCTGCCAACACTTGGGCAAAGAGGTGATGTTTAACGATGCAATGAATGCTCGATAAGTAGGGGATATATTAGAGTAGGATAAGAAATTGGCAATGTCATGTTCATAACCATAACGATTAGGAGCTTTTCCTGCATTACTGCGAGAAGATCTCCTTAAGGGAATATGAGGTAGTGGTGGAGAGATCATACCATCCAAATCAGAGAGATCCGTATCCGAATCAGAGGGATCCGGTGCAGGAGAAACATCTTCAAGAGTTGGGGTAGGGTTAGGCGAGGGACTTGGCACAATAGGCGAGAGACACGGCACAATATTGGATTGCTGCTTTCTCCTTCTGTAGACTTGGAGCTCTGTAGTCTGTTTCTCCCCTGCACAACATTACTTTCTTCCTCCTGATTGTCATCACTTTCTCCCTCCTCATTCTCATCACTTTCCTTACCCTCGCTCTCCCCCTTGTTCCCTTGTACTAGCTTCCATCATTAGGCATGGAACTGACCCGACAATCACGCTTGGGCCCATCTTCCCCTCACTCCTAACACCTCATGTGTTAGGTGTGTCACCAAATGCAGACCCTTCACCTGAACCATTGTGGTAGTATGGTTCCATCTCTCTGAATGTAACGTCCATGCTCACAAAGAGTCTCCGCTCCATCGAACTCCAACAAGAGTATCCCTTCCGAGTCCCTGAGTAGCCAACAAAGATGCACTTCAACGCTCGAGGGTCCCAACTTTTCCACCGCAGGCCTGTTATCTTTCACAAAGCATGCACACTCAAATACCTTTGGGGGAACAATGCACTTATTTTCTCTTGTAAGCATCTCAAATGGTGTCTTCTATCCCAATATCTGAGAGGGCATCATGTTGATGAGATATGCAGCCGTCAACATAGCATGCCCCCACAAGTGTTTAGGAACATTCATGGCAAATATCATTGTTCGTGCTACTGCCAACATGTGCCTGTTCTTCCGTTCTATCACGCCATTTCGTGCTGGTGTATAGGTACACGAAGTCTGATGCTATATCTCATGGGTTGATAAGTACTCTTAAATACTCTTGTTTGTGTATTATGTCCCATTGTCAGATCTCAAAATTTTTACTTTAGCATTATACTGGGTCGTAACTCTGCGATAAAAATCTTGAAAGCATGCAAAGACGTCACTCTTACTCTTCATTAGTGTAGAATATTTTGGAGTTCTATTATTTCTAATAATCTCTTGGCTATATATATATATATATATATATATATATATATATATATATATATATATATAGCCTTACAATCCTCCATCTTACATAAAAATTTCTAATACATTCTAATATACCAACACTCCTCAAGATAGGCGAAAGATATTCACTAAGCCCATCTTGTCACATCCTCTAATCATATCTACAGAGCTAAGTCCCTTGGTCAGACTGTCTGCTACCTGATCCTTGGTTGGAACGTAGCCTAGCTCCAGTAGTCCACTGTCCAACTTCTCCTTGATGAAGAACCTATCGATTTCGATGTGTTTGGTCCTGTCATGCTGCACTGGATTGTTGGCGATACTGATGGCTGACTGGTTGTCACACCACAGCTTCATCTTGGCTCCTTGATCCAGCTTTAGCTCCACCAGCATACTCTTCAGCCATAGCAACTCTGCAACTCCCAAGGCCATAGCTTTGTATTCCGCTTCAGCTGTCGATCTGTCCACTACTGACTACTTCTTACTCCCTCCAAGAGACAAAGTTGCCTCCTACAAATATTAAATAGCCCGAGGTAGACCTCCTATCATCATTACAACTAGCCCAGTCAGAGTCACAGTAGCCCTCGATGCTCACGTGATCATTCTTCCTGAATATCAGCCCCTTTCTGGGAGCACTCTTCAAGTATCTCAGAATCTGGTACACTGCGTCCATATGACCCTTCCTTGGGTCATGCATGTAGCGGCTCACCACACTCACTACAAAGCAGATATCATGACGTGTGTGGCTCAAATAGATAGCTTGCCCACCAATTTCTGGTATCTGTCCCAGTCAACTGGTTCTCCAGCCTCAGCACCCATCTTGAACCTCTGATTGATCGGCGTCGCTACATGTTTGTATCCCAACATCCCTGTCTCTGTGAGAAGGTCTAACTCATACTTCCTCTGAGAAAGAATAATCCCCTCTGCTTCTCGAGCAATCTCAATCCCAAGGAAGTACCGAAGAAGGCCAAGGTCCTTCACCTCGAACTCCTTACCAAGCTTCCCCTTGAGACGGGCAATCTCCTGCTCATAATCTCCTGTGATAATCATATCGTCCACATACACCGCAAGCATGGTGATGTGGCCTCCACTCCGACGGAAAAACACTGTGTGATCAGCGTTGATCTGCCGATATCCCATCCCTATCATCGCCCTCCTGAATCTGTCAAACCACCCTCGAGGAGACTGCTTCAGTCCATAAAGGGACTTCTTCAACCTGCAAACCTTGTCCACTGTCTTATCAGTGCAGAATCCTGGTGGTATCTCCATGTACTCCTCCACTAGATCCCCATGAAGAAACGCATTCTTCACATCCAGTTGGTGTAGCTTTCATCCACCATTCGCTGCCAAAGAAATCAGGGTCCTGACGATGCTCATCTTCGCCACTGGTGCAAAAGTCTCGTCGTAGTCAATGCCGTACGCCTGACTGTATCCTTTTGCCACCAGTCGAGCCTTGTAGCGCTCAACCTGTCCATCTGGGTTCTGCTTCAAAGTAAAAACCTACTTGCATCCGACTGCCCTCTTCTCCTCCGACAGTTTTATCAGTTCCCAAGTGTGGTTCTTCTAAAGAGCCCCTAACTCCTCGTGCATCGTCGCTTTCCACTTTGGATCGTTCTTGGCAACATGCCAATTGTTAGGTACAGTAATACTATCCAAAGACGCAATGAATGCTCCATAAGAAGAAGAGATGTTATCATATGAAACAAACTGAGCAAGGTCCCAACCATATCTATCAGGAGGATTTTTCGTATTGCTGCGATTGGTCCTCCGTACTGATAATGAGGTGGGAGGGGTAGGAAGAATGATATCACCTGAAGGAAAATCTGGTGGTGGTGGTGTAGGTGTCTCAGGAGTCGAGACGGACGCAGGCAAGGGACTTGGCACTGGCACTATAGGTATTGGTCCTGCAGTTTGCTTTCCTTTCCTGCTGTAGGTAAGTAACTCCCCTTGAGCCGTGGGCCTAACACTTCTCATCTCCTCCCCATGTTCTTCTTCACTCTCCTCCTCAAACGTTCCTCCATGCCATACTCCTAAATCGGTCACCACTCTCTCACCAATCTCCCTCTCTCGCACCATACTTTCAGTGTCAGGTGAGTTGTCAATGGACGAGGTTCCCT
Source organism: Iris macrosiphon (assembly GCA_036927795.1). Classification (NCBI taxonomy): domain Eukaryota; kingdom Viridiplantae; phylum Streptophyta; class Magnoliopsida; order Asparagales; family Iridaceae; genus Iris; species Iris macrosiphon. The sequence continues at coordinate 158,780,790 of JAYESA010000002.1, read as the reverse complement.
CCTGACGGTAGTATGGCTCAAGCTCCCCGAAGTGAACATCCATGCTCACAAACCTCTTCTTCTCTACTGTCGGCTCCAGCACACATACCCCTTCTGAGTTACCGAATAGCCCACGAAGATATACTTGACTGCTCTAGGATCAAGTTTTTCAACAGACGGTCTGTTGTCCTTCACAAAACATACGCAGCCAAACACCTTCAGCGGGAGTATTCCACTATTATTTTTTTGCAATATCTCACATGGAGACTTCCATCCTAGTACTTTTGAGGGCATCATGTTGATCAGTTGAGCTGCTCTCAATACTGCATGCCCCCACAGACTCTGTGGAACATTCATGACGATCATCATGCTCCTTGTCACCTCCAGAAGGTGTCTGTTCTTTCTTTCTGCCACTCAATTCTGTGCTGATGTGTATGCACAGGTGGTCTGATGTTGTATCCCTTGGGCTGACAGGTATTCCTCAAGTGCTTTGTTGGTATACTCTGTCTTATTGTCAGACCTCAGTACCTTCACCACTGCTCTGTACTGAGTCTGGACATGTTTATGAAAGTCCCGAAAATAAGCAAAGACCTCACTCTTATTCTTCATCAAATACAGCTAGGTGATACGAGAGGAACAATCAATAAAAGAGACGAAATACTTGTAACCATTCATAGTAGTTGTGGCATACGACCCCCAGACATCAGAATGTATAATATCAAAAGCAGAAGAGCTTCTATGGCCCGCACCAAAATATGAGCTCCTAGTAAGTTTGCCTAAATCACATGCATCACATATTAATTTCTCCTTATTTGCCTTCTCATAAATAGATGGATACAACCTACTCAAAATACCAAAAGAGGAGTGCTCCAACCGCCTGTGATATAGTATCATTGTATCCTCGACACTCATCTTTGGTCCTCCTATTTCTGTCCATTCTGCCACAGACACCAATGCCGAATCTAGCCCTTCCCGATCCAGGTACCACAGTCCATCATGCTAAGTGCCAGTCCTAAGTCTTCGTCTCGTCTCCTTCTCCTGGAAGATCACCTTAGGAATATCAAAAAAGACAATGCATTTTAGTTGGAGGATTATAGAATTAATGGACAACAGACTGACTGAAAAAGGAGTGCAAAATATTGGATAATTTTACTAAACTTGTACAATCGACAGTACCCTTACCGACCACTGGCTAGAAAGTGCCATCGGTTGTTTGAATGTTGTCCGTCGATGCTAGGTGAGTGTAGGAAGAGAACTCATTAGCATTCCCTGTCACGTGTCGAGACGCATCCGAATCGAAAATTCAGTCCGAAGATCTAAGGGAAGACATAGATGCAAGGGCGAGTGAGTCGTCAGTACCTTCCGATGGATGGCATACATGGCAGCGTTGCCTCTGGCGAAGACTGAGGTGGACGCCTCCTCAGTCCCACTTCTCCTGTCTCCATTGCATGACGCTCTCTGCTTTCTCCTGAGTACCTCCAGCATGCCCATCAGTGCCTGATCCTCCTCAGTATAGGCACCATTAGTTCCCTCATCGCCTTCTACTACCAGCAGGTTCGCCCGATAACCTCCTCGACCACCCCGTCGACTCCCATGACCACGACACGTCCTCCAAACTGCCCACGTCCACCACTTGAATCTTCCTCCTTGGGTGGTTTGGTGCAAGCATACCTCAGATGGCCCACCTCGCCACAGTTGTAGCACTGTCTGGGATCTCCCTTAGGTCCTGTGCTGCCTGAATTGGCAACCGCCAGTGCTGACTTCACTTCAGGAGGACCATCTGTCCCTGCCTGCAGCTTGATGCGAGTCTCCTCCTTCGTGGCCGAGATAGCCTCCTCAAGTGTAGGGATCTTCGGTTGGGCTAGAAATAATGCTGTCCTCTGAGCAAACACTGCGGCCAACCCCTTAAGAAATTTCATCGTCCTCTCCTGCAGACATACCTGTCTCTCTTTACACTTCGGGTCCTCGCAGCTCGTCCGATCTGAGAAGTGGTCGTAATCCAACCACAGACGCTCCAACTCTGTGGCATATTCCTGCACCGTCTTCTCTCCCTGTACGGTGTCGTTGATCTCCCCCTTGATCTAGAAAACCCTCAAGTTATTCCCCACACCATCGTATGTCCTCCTCAACTTCTCCCACACGTCATTTACCATCTCAAGGCCATCCACTGTGGCGGCGATCGACTGGACTAAAGAATTGAGGAGCCAAATGTATATCACCATATGAGTGGACTTTCACTCGTCGCGTCCTGCCGATCCCTCATCCGGCTCTGTTTTCTCTCCTGACAAGAAACCCTCCAGGTTCTTCCCTGCGAGGGTTTTCCTCACCCGTCGTGACCAACTCAGGTAGGTGGTCGGTACATCAAGCTTCAGATCGATGGAGGGAACTCCAACTTCGCCGGTGTTCGTGTCGCGCTCTCACCAGCCGACAGTTTCATCAGCTTCATCAACGTTGCGACCTCCGCAGGGTCCAACTTCTTGATAATCTCCTCCATCGATCATTCTCTTCTCCGATCACCTCATACCCGTCCCATGATTCACGTTCGTCCTCTTCGTCCTCTCCTAGACCCGATCATGTCTCTCCCCCATTGAAATCTAGGATCTAGGCCTTCGATGTCAACGTCCGGAACGACCCGCGGGAGACGTCGGGAACTGCGACAGAAGGCTCCTGCGACCCGCGGAAATGTGGTGGCGGCGACGACGATGGTGGTGGGCGACGGTGGTGGTGGCGCGGCAGCGGTGGTGGCGGGTAGGGTTTGGCGGGTAGGGTTTGTGGCGGCTAGGGTTTGTGCTCTGATACCATGTTGAATATTTTGGAGTTCTATTATTTTTTAATAATCTCTTGGCTATATATATATATATAATATATATCCTTACAACCCTCCATCTTACATAAAATTCTCTAATACATTCTAATATACCAACAATTAGGTATACCCAGGTGACACGAGTGTAATAGTTAATAAAGGTGACAAATCATTTTAACCCATTAACACTAGTTGTAAGACAAGGTCCCTACACATCTGAGTGTATCATATCAAAAGCAGCTAAACTTCTATTTTCAGAACTCACATAAGAGCTTCTGGTATGTTTTTCAAGCTCACAAACATCACAAACATCACAAACCAACTTTTGTTTATTAACCTTTTGATACATAGATGGATACATCCGATTCGGTAGACTGAATGAAGAGTGTCCCATGCGCTGATGTTGAAGTAATAATTCTGCTTCCACAGTTCTTCGTGGCTCCTCTGGTTGTGCTTCCTCCACCAGTGATGCTAGTGCTGCGTCCAGTCCACCACTGTCCAAGTACCATAGTTCCTTATGCCAAGTGCCAGTCCTCAGCCGTCTCCCTATTCCCTTCTCCTGAAAGGTCACCCTAGAAATGTCAAAGGAAACAAAACAATTAAGTTGAAGAACAATGACACTAATGGACAAAAGATTAACAGGAAAAAAATGGAGCATGCATGACATCATTAAGGGTCATGGAAGGGGTGCATTCAACCGTGTATTTATCCAGAATGGGTCTGGCAGTACAATCAGCAGTCTGAATGCTTTCAGGCGTTGTCAGGTGAGTGTATTCTTGGAACTCACCATGGGAACCCGTGACATGGCAAGATGCCCTAGAGTCAATTATCCAACCTGGCTGGTGTATAGATGCAAGGGCATGAGCATGTATACATGTGCTTGTTTGGGCATAGTAGGTGATGTTACCCCCGGAGGTGGTTGGAGTTGATGCCCCAGGAGTGGTGGTTTGACTGTCGTTGGATCCAAGCCTCATGCTCCTCCACATCTCTAGCATTTCCCTCTCACTAGGGGTTATATCGGGTGACTGGTTTTCACTTCCCTCTTCTGCCAGATTTGACTTGTGCCCTCCAGAATGATTACTTCTGCCACCAGTATAGCCTCCTCTGCCACACCTACGCCCTCTACGGCTGGGTCCGCGGCCGCTGGACTGGGCTCTCAGGGGTTTCGTACATAATCTGATGAAGTGCCCAGGGTCTCCACAGTTGTATCACCCTCCCACTCCGAAAAAATTTGGGTTAAAAACCACTAGGGCAGATTTTTCTTCCGGAGAGTTAGTGGTGGTAGGCATCAGCTTCAATCGTGCCTTTTCTTGTGCTATAGCAGCTATGGCCTCCTCCAGTGATGGCATCCTGGGTTGTGCAAGTGGGACATTCCTCCTTTGCTCAAATGCTGGGTTGAGCCCCTTTAGGAACTTTATCATCCTCGGTTGCGAAACATACTCCATGAACTTCTTATAATGTTTCGCAAATGCCGGTTTCACTTGCTCATCCTCCACGCCAATAGAATCATAGTGGTCGAGATCTGACCAATACTTCTTCAACAGAGCTGCGTACTCAGAGATTGTGTGATCTTCTTGGACCACCTTATCAAGTTCATCTTGTAGTTGGAAGACCTTCATAGGGTTGTCCGACCCTGAGTACATGTCTTTTAGCATCCTCCAAATATCATCAGCACCCTCTATCGCTTCCACATTGCTCGATACTTCGTCGGTCAATGAAGCTGTCAACCATCCAGCTACCACATTGTTGACGATTTCCCACACAGCAAACTCCCGTAAGGAGTGATCTTCAGGTGCCTTGGTTTGGTCATTCACATAGCCCACCAAGCCTCTTCCCTTCAGAGTTCGCATCGCCTGACGCGACTACTTCAAGTAGTTGGAAGTGCCCTCCAACTTTATCTCCAGTTTCTCCAACTTCAAGTAGTCCGACCTCTCTTCTTCTACTAATCTTCTTTCAGCGGCAGTGGTGTCCCTGAAAGCCGCTGCTCATGTCCCGTGCAAGGCTTCGATCCGAGGCCGCATGACCTCACGAGACGACAGTTGTAGTCGAGATCAGGGGTCACACAAACGTTCCCTCACTGATATACCTCGATCAAACTAGCAATTATATAATTAATATTCCGATTACAACTGTTGTATAAAGCAATAATCAGAAAACCAATTTTTTCATTCTTTCCTGCAATCGCAGTTGCTTACGGACAGAACCGAGTTACAAACTTCAGAAAAGAAGAAGAAGATCGCCGAGATCGAGATTGAGGTCGATCCAGGTCGTGGGGTCGCCGAGCAGTTACGACAGCACCTACGACAGCAGCGGGCAGCCGCGAAACAGCCGCAGCAGCAGCAGCCGCCCGACAAGCCGTAACAGCAACTGTCTGACAAGCAGTAGCAGCAGCCGTCTGGAATGGGGCGGAGGAGAGGGAGGGGAAGGGGGGGGGGGGTGGAGGAGGTAGAGGGGAGGGGAAGGAAGGGGGCGGAGGGGAGGGGAGGAGAGAGGGGGGCGGCTGTGGGAGATGGGAGGGGGATTATGATTAGGGTTTGGAGAAGGAGAGGGAGGGGAAGGGGAAGGAAAGAGTTTGGCTCTGATACCAAGTTGAAATGTGGTAGAATATTTTGCTTGACTTTATTGATGTGAGTAGCTACATATTTATAGGAGGGGCCAACCCCTCTCTCTTCAATTCTATCCGATGTGGGACTATAGTCCCTTTCATATTCACAACAGTATCAATGCGGAATTGACATGTGGAGGGTCTCATCGTGAAATTGTGGAAGGGCTGTTGAATTCTAGGTGTCAATGTGCTCTCTCTACTCAGCAGAGGCTGCTGCTTGAGGAAATTTGCTACCAGCTAGAGGATCACTCCCTTTGAGGAGAATGACGAATGTGGAGGGGTGGAGGTAAACCGATAAGTATTGTCAGGTCATTCTAAGGTGTGTATGGCAACATGCAAACCATTGCAACCTAATAAAACTAGGTTACACAGAGTTGCATGAAACTTGATCAAAACCATAAAACATGGATGTTTGCAGACATGAATCCTTATGGAAACTCATGTTTAGTTGGTATCAAAGAAAAATGTTTGTTTTTGAGTTTCAACGCATGGCAAAGCCTGTTTTGATTTTGAAACCCACTGAAACCAGGATAGAAAAGGCAGAAATGCTATTCAGCACCCAATTTTTTTGGTGATACCATCACCCATGATATGGCGATGCGTGTCATTGATGTGGCGACAATCTTAGTGTTACAGATAATATACTTTGTCAAATGTCTCATTTTTTATATTCTAATTTGATTTTTGAACGCTATCATGAAATTTCTCATTTGTGATCCGATTTTCTAACACAAAAACGTGGCGCTAACATGGCGTAGACGTGACAACGATTTTAGTTTTATGTACAGATAACATATTTTTTTTTCAAATATCTCATTTGTGATATTCTAATTTATTTTTGAATTCTATCATGAAATCTCTCATTTGTGATAAGGAATTTCTAACTCTAAAATCAACGTCATGTCAACAACACGTTATCCCCATGTCATGGGTGATGATATCTCCCAAAAAACTTGGATGATGAATAACATTTCTGTAGAAAAGGTAAACCCATTTAATGCATGATAAAATGATACAAGAGTGTCATCTTATGCTCCAACATTTGTCGTTTCTGGAGGTGGATCCTAACATTTCCGGAACCTCATGGAACAAAAGCATTTTCTCTACACTCCGGCCAAGTTTCAAGAGGTTTCATGAAACCAAACAGCTAAGAAGACTGTTTGGGTTTCATGAGGTTTGAAGGTTTCAAGAGAAATTTCATGTTGCCAAACACCCTTGTATCACGTCCTTTGCTGATCATATATGGACAATGAAAACAAAGGAAAAAGTTGAGGAATCCATTTGTTGCTAGTTAACGATTATGTCTTCGAGACGATCAACTAGTTATAAGTTGCTGAGCATGATCTGGTGGTTGTGGCTCGTGTAGTCACCAATCATCGTACTGAAATACGGTTGACCATCTTTGTAGACACTATCTGATGAATAGAGATATTGGGGGTGTTCTGTTGGTGGCTTTCTGGTTCCGTGCTTTCTATGATCAATTATGTTCTTGTGGCTGGCTTTAGTGGAGATGATTCATGAGGATAACTTCAGAGATCTATGGGATACTATGGCTGCAGTTTTATGCTTAGGATATTTATTAGTATTAAGCTGTATGTAAGAAAGGAAACCTTGGCATGTCCTTGTAGATAATTATAGCTAACATCTTTATGGAGCTTTCTTATGTTTCATAGCTGTAACGACCCGACCCGCTCCGCTCAACCCAGAGGGCCGAACGACACAAGTGTAGCGAACCGACCCGCCTTGTTCAGCGAGATGGCTCGGTCGATGCAAAGGCATTCATACTTGGATCTTCAAATGGAGTCAGACTTAGGCTTTCAGAGGCGCGCTCGGAGTCTGGCTCGACCGATGCGATTCATCGTTAAGGTGGGTGGCCCCGGTGAACCTGTCTCTACTTAGCTGCACACTAAGAAAATGAATGTTACATGCTAGTTTTCAGGCGATAACCTTTGCATGCTAATAAAAGAGATGAACGCACTTAGCTAAGGGGATAACCCCGCCTTGTCATTGTATAGAACATGGAGATCTTACTTGCTATTTGAATAGTCGGGCTTATTGAGTTGAAATGTAACTTCTAACACATTATGCCACAAAAGTAGTTTGAGTTCATATGGAGGCATCGCACCGCATAGAACATGACACGGAATATAGTATAATCATGTTGCATACATAGATGAGGAAGACTATCAAGTAGTCGTTCCGAGTCAGGAGAAGAAAAGAAAGGAAAGTACTCGGGATATGTAGATCACCGAGGCAGTCTCAAATCAGGGAGCTGCGTAAAGAAAGAAAGATCCGAGTGTAGTCCTCGACAAAGATTGAACCGAGTTGTTTCTCGGCTAGGATTGGAAGTGGGGGAGTAGTTGCATGGTCACGGACAACTGATTGCGCACCAGGTAGAGAGAGTTCTTGAGACGATTGCTGAGGCATCCGAATCATGTCGGCCCGGAAGGACAATGCCAGTGTAGTCCTGGTAATACGTTAGCTGATGACTAGCGGGCGAGAGCGGGACATCCAGCAAGGCTTGCTACCGACCTGGATAGGCGCTAACTCGTCAGACGGTTTGGGAGGCCCAACAAAGCTAGCAACCGAGCTGGAAAGACAGCCGTCCATCGCAGATCATATCCACTATGGCCAACAGAGCCAATGACCTTCATATAGATGAGTCATGTTTGTATAACGGCTATCCGCATTCAGAAGATGAGTAACGGGAAGGAGTATATTTGCACGACATTCTGCATAATTAAAATGGATGCACGTTAACAAACATAGTTCAAGTAGAACGAGTTTGTGGCAGAGACGACATAACACTTGGACTTCATAAATGTTCTTTGTTTTTCAGTATATCATTGTTTATATTACTGCATATGACATGGATGGCCGAATGGTAAGAAATGGTAAGACGAACTCAGTTGTTCATTATTATGACACTCTTGATCAGACACGGATATTACTTTCATTATATTTTCATGTAACTGATCCTAAGGAAAAAGACTAGAAAGACAACAAAATCAGTCGGTGCACATAACTAATAAACGTGCTTATTTTGTGGCGTGGGCGAGAGGCCTCCCTACCAATGCATTCAATATACTGATACCCAATCAGTCTGCATGCAGGGTGCAGGGAAAACTCGTACGGATTCGGAGATCGCTTAACGCAACGAGGCGCCGGATTGCACTTGGCGTCTTGGAGCGTGGCGCGCGGACCTGGAGCTCACATATAGGAGACATAATGTATGAGAACATCATCATCCAGATCGTTTGAATCAGTTTTAAACCTTGTAGAGAGAGCATGAGCGACTTGTAATCTCGGCCTAGCGCCGCTTGTAATATTTACTTTATATCAATAAAGAGCTTGATTTGGATTCAATACTTGTGTTTATTCTATGCTTCCGCTATGGCGACTCTGCGAACTAGTTATCAACGGCCGTTTTGGTATTTGCCTCGCGCGGGCGCAACCCCAAGCTCGCGCGACATCGCGCCCCGATGGAAACGATCGTCCTGCGGGAGCGCTGGTGCGGTGATTCGCACCTAGCGGGGACGGCCGATTCCTGCGGGATATCGGGGCGTGACAATATCCATCCCCATTTTGATGGGAAAAGGCTTGGATGATGATGGTATCTAATTTGTTGACATAGTTTTTTTTAACAACAGCTATAGCAGAATGCTCCAGTTTTCTCTCCAGGGAGTACTGAATGTTTACCACTTATAAGCCTTTGCTTTTTCAGGATATTTTGGTTTTGAAGTTTATGTCCTTTCTGTCTCGTAGTAACGATTTTGGACACGGGCATTTATGTCTAAATGGTGTTATTATGAGCCAATATTTGTTTTGAGGAAGATGAATCATTTTGAGCTGGGTCTCTAAGGCTATCCATACAGTGACAACATTTAATTAGAAAAGTTGGCTAGGTAGCTGATCTTGTTAGTCCGTCCTTTCAAGAATAAGAACATAATTTTTTGCTTTTTATAATACTATTTCCTCCGCTTAATGGATAACTATTTGCTACCAATGGGAAATTTCTTCTCATCTCAAATGGAGGCGATTGGATTTGCACAAATAGAAAACATAAATTCCATACACAAACAATATAGGTATTCTATACACAAATAATATAGGTATATGATAGATAGGTATTTGATAGACCGATATATCCTCATTTTTAGGTAATAAATACCCTTCTTCTACTCTTATCTATCCTATGTTACTGGCAATTGGTATTGGAAAATTTGTTTCATTTATTCGAACTCGTGATCTAAACGAGTCGCACGTACACCCATATATATATGGTCCTCGACGTTGAGTGAAATAGCAATATCTCCTATATGAACTTCTGGGGAGATCATAGCGGAGAAGTCAAGACCTAACAAAAGAACTAAACCAAAAGTGTCGTGAAAGGCTGGGATGGAAAACGAAACGGAATGTACCGGATTTTTTGCACGTACAGCCATCAAACCAGATACCAAAGTAGGACTCGACGAAACAGAAAATATCATGGTACGTCGTCCTTCTCTAAAATGGAACTTGAATGCGTCTTCTTGTTTCAGCATTCAAGTCGATCTATTACAATCAGCGTGGTTCGTATTTCATTTTCTTCTTCCAAGCCCTTCGACTAAAAGAAAGTACTTACTGAATTACTTACGGCATCCGTCTCTCGACGTTGAGAATTTTGGATGTGTCCGGTCGATCAGAGGTTTGGCTTTCTTCTCCCCCACCCAGCAAACTCCAGCATCAAAGCCGTAGTGCGCTAGCGCGTGTGTTGTATATTTTTTCTTCCCTCGAATTAGTCTTTCTTTTTGTTATTTGATACTTTTATCGTGCTGTCCTCAATAGACATTGTGTCTATTTTGTTCAGGGGTTTTGTAAAACAAGGTAAGAACTTCATTGCACACATTGTTGTTGTGATACTATTGATTTATCTTTGGCAGGATGAGCTTTCAAAAAAAAAGTAAAATAGTTGGCAGTTTTTTCTTCTTTTTTGTAATGATTGCCTATGGTTCTCAAGAGTGTCAAATGCAAGAAGTATAGATTAAGATCCTCTTAATCTTCACGAGGATGACGGCGATGAGGACTGTCAGGTATGCTAACTTTGGACGTATTGTTCCTTATTTTTTTTTGGTTCTATAATCATTTGGCAATTTCCGGAGGTAACTAGTGTGAAAATGCTTCACCGGAAGTCCAGAGGGCACAAGATAGATAATACATGTCCTCTCATCTTTCTTGCTTGACCAGATAAATCGACAACATTGAACTTGACCAATGATGTAGCTGACACTACCAATGATGAGCGCGGCCACAACTACTACAACAGCAGAGTCGCTGACAACAAAGATGATACGACAAGAACGGTTCTTGCAGCAGCAGAATATTGTGCTTTAGTTGCTGGAGAGGAAATGCATCAACTTAAGAAGAAGAAGAAGAAGAAGAAGAAGAAAGAAAAACGGCTTCATAGCTTCATCCAATTTGTCTTTCTATTTGTTAGTCCAAACGGAAGTTCTTCTTGCTTGCCCGTCTGGTGTATGTAATTATGGAATTTTACTTCAGTTTTTCTTTTTTACCCCAAATCTTTTATAGTTATAGAATTCGGTTGCAGTTTGTGAAACTGATGTGCATGGTTATGAGATTCCGTACTCCTGGATCCTTAGTCATGTATGATGCACGGAACGCTTTGTCAATTTCGTATTCTTTTTTGCACAAAGATTGAAGCAATCAATATTGCATTTTGGCAAATGAAATCAGTAAAAAAATTCTCTTGAGATGTTTACTTGTTACCATGAAAACTGATAATTTTTTTTTTTTCCATACATATTGGCATATCTGGGTGTATGTTTCATGCTTCAAACATCGATGCAACAGCTCTCTTCTGATAAATTTGGAAATTTTCTAGCAAAGAAAGCAAAACTGGCATTCCGTAACTGTATGGATCTATTGTAATATGCATTAGAAAGTTAAATTCATGGTTATTTTATAGTTGGAACTCTAAAATCAAAGTACTGCTTCAATCAAATTACGGCTTCTTTGCCAGACACTCGTCTACAGTTCGAACACCAATAGAATGATCAATTTTCATAATTTTACATTTTTTCTAGATTCATAATCTTTTGAAATCAGTTTATTTATTTATTCCAATCCTGCAACCTTGAAATCAGAGAATGCATGAATATTGAATTAGAATCACCCACTTGTAGCTTTTCTCTCAGCAAAGAGACATTAAACCAAGTTTACTTCTGGTTCCAGCTAGTTTCCAGCTATAAGTCAAGGTGACCACCAATAATAAAAGAGAGAATTACAGGTAAATGGGGCTTACAAGCAGCAAGTACAGTAATATTGTCACATTGAAATGGCAAAGTTGGTATTATTTTTGTCAAATTCTCTCCAAATTGCAATATAATAAGATTTTTGCATCGGAATGCTGTATGTTTTCATTACAAGTGACCAGTCCTCACTGAACAAGTAATTGCAGAGGATGCTTATTTTGTGATCTTCACCTCTCCATATTAAGTCCCAAACCAAAATCTTGGATAGAACAGGGTTACATGACAATAAAGTAGTCTACTCTCAACAAGCTTCAGTGGGAAAGCAAAAGAAGTGAATTAGAATGGCAGTAGACGAAAGACTTCCGTCGTTGATTGATGAGCTTGCCATTGGACGCACACATTCCTGGAAATACGTTGCATAGAAGTATATATATTTTTATTGGAAGTCAACCTCCTATTGTCTCTTAACTTTCCTCTCAGAACCCTCAGATCCAACACTATCTGCTGTGTCTTCTCCTTCTCTGAAAGAAATGGCAACGATCTTGAGTGCTTCCATCTCCGTCCTAGGTGGAGCTCTAACCGCCCTGGCAAAGGATGAAATAATCCATCTCCTCGGTGTGCAGGACGAAACCGAAAGGTTCCGCCGAAGGCTGGAGAGAATGCTCTCCGTTCTGGCCGACGCGGAGGGCCAGCAGTTCTGCAACAGAGCTGTCGACTGCTGGCTGCTGCAGATGAGAGACGTCGTCTATGATGCTGAGGACGTTGTCGACGAATGCAGAATCGAGGGTGAGAAGCTGAGGAGTACTCTGAGTCAAACGCCACCATCGTCATCTCCTCCTCCTTTTGCAGCACGCTGCTTCTACTCTCCCTTCTCTTGCTTCCGTCACTACAAGTTCCGTCATCAGATTGGCGACAGAATAAAAATCCTAAATTCGAAGTTGGACGATATTATAAAGGATATAGATGTCCTCAGATTGACTCCAGGTACTCGTAACCACTACAACCTTGGGAGCGGAGTTAGCCGCAAGACGTCCCCCATAGTTGAACCTGATGTTGTGGGAGACTGCATTGAGAATGACACTAAAGGATTAGTTCATGTGTTGCTGTCAATGGAACATAAAACGCAGCATAACGTCTCTGTGTTTGCCATCACAGGCATGGGGGGGATCGGGAAAACCACTCTGGCGCAGACTATATTCAACAGCAAGGAGTTGAAATCTAATTTCAGCATCAAACCGATCTGGGTCTCTGTGTCCCAATATTTCTCGGAGGTCGATGTCCTGAGGGCTATCATTATACGTGCTGGAGGGGGTCCAGGCGATGCTCGGGATAGGGAAGACCTCGAACCGGCACTCTTTAGTACTGTCGAGGGAAAGAAGTTCTTCCTTGTCCTGGATGATGTTTGGGATGCACAGGTATGGGAGAACTTATTAAGGAAACCTTTGCAGAGTGGTTTACCTGGCAGCAGAGTGTTGGTAACAACAAGGAACGAAGCCATCGCCATGCGAATGGGGGCAGTGCACTGCCATAGAGTGGAAAAGATGTCAGATTTCCAGAGCTGGAATTTTCTCCGCAAGCTGGTGTTCCTAGATGATGGCAATGAAGCACAAACACAGCTGGCCTTGACAGAAACCGGGATGAGAATCGTGAAGAAATGTGACGGTCTTCCTCTAGCTCTCAAGACCGTTGCAGGGGTCCTCCGAACGAAACACAAGACCAAGTTCGAGTGGGAGAAGGTTCTTCAAAATCCAGCATGGTCTATGACCGACCTTCCAGAGGGCCCGATGGGAGCATTATACTTGAGCTACGAGGATCTTCCACCACATCTCAAGCAGTGCTTCGCTTACTTTGCTCTATTCCCACAAGACTCCAAACTCGACCGAAGTCTGTTCGTACTTCTGTGGGTTGCTGAGGGCTTTATAGAAGATGGAGGAAGTTTGCTGAAGGAAGAGTTGGCAGAAGAATGCTGGGAAGAGCTGATGAGGAGAAGCCTTCTGCAATATGATCCTCCTTACAACTTAAAATGCAAAATCCACGATCTGCTGCATTCACTTGCTCGCTTTCTTGCCAGGAATGAATCTTTCTGCGGGCATAAGGAAGCATTCGATGGGAAATTCTCGTATAGCTCCTCTGTGGCAACAAACCCACGACGTGTACATATCACGCAGGGAGGAGTGGCCATATCTGATGTCGTCAACGAACAGGTATTCTTGAGAACCCTATTTCTTCCAAATGTTCAAGCAATTGGGAAGGAAGATGTTTTTAGAAAAATAAAGTGCTTGCGAATATTGGACCTCTACAAGTCCTCTGTTGAAGTAATACCAGATTCCATAGGAAACCTTGTACACCTAAGGTTTCTGCGACTCTCTGAATCTCAAGTAAGGGAGATTCCAGAAAGCATAGGAAACTTGAGTAACCTACTATATCTGTTACTAAAGGACTGCAGAAATCTGCGCAGCCTTCCAAGGAGTATAGTGAACCTCCACAATCTAAGGGCTCTCACAGTATCTCCAACAGAGGTGGTCCAAAGTATACCATCAGGTATTGGGAAGCTTCAAAATCTTATCACGCTTGGTGGATTTGGAGTATGCAGCAGCAACGCTATTATCGGCGGTGGTGGAGCAGTTGGGGCAGAAGAGGAGTACATTCGGCGGCACCAGCACCAAGAAAGTGGACTGTATGAGCTGAGCACTCTCATGCAGCTCATTACTCTGCATGTGTTTGGCTTGGAAAGGGCATCTGTTGCTGAGGCAAGAGCAGCTGCGCTTAAAGCCAAACCCCATCTTATCCGTATAGGATTTAACTGCACACAGTGCGGGTTTGAGGTGGAATCGAATGCATATTACAGAGAGGAGGATGTTGAGAGAATCAGAGAAGTTTTTGAAGAGCTCTGCCCGCCTCCGCAACTAGAAACCCTTGCGATCAGACAGTATTTTGGCCTCGAGTACCCAAGTTGGCTAATGATGGTGAACTCTCCTTATCTTTCGAACTTGAAGAACTTGAGTCTGATTAATTGCAGTTTCTGTGAGCAGCTCCCACCGTTGGGATTGCTACCCCATCTGTATTCACTCTCTATTGAAGGCGCATCTGCAGTGAAAAGAATCGGGCCTGAATTCTTTGTGGGTGGCTACAATGGCAGCTCCGGAAGAGGGGGAAATGTGGCTATGCCTTGTCCTTCCTTCCCAAAGCTTTTGCGCCTATTCATCATAAATATGCTCAACTTGGAAGAATGGGTGTGGTTGGAGGACGAACAGCAAATGACGGCTTTGCTGCCTTGCCTCGAAGGCCTTCAACTTCTCAGTTGTCCCAAGTTGAGGTCTCTTCCCGAGGGAATCCTATGCCATGCCACTGCCTCGACAAGCTTAACAATTAAAGGTGCCCACAGCTTGATAGAAGTCAAGAACCTTCTCAATGTCAAAGATTTGTACTTAGAAGACCTGCCCTGTTTGGAGAGAGTTTCAAATCTTCCTTCTTTGGTGCAGTTGTGGATTGTAGGTTGCGAGAATCTGCAGGATATCGAGAGACTGGATGTGCTGGAAAATCTAGAATTGCACGTAGAAATGGATTGCCTTCCTGATTGGTTCCTTGTATCTGGAGGGCAGGAACTGAGGTTCAAAGCACTTCAGTGTTGTGTCCTTGCAGGAAATGTCAATCTGCTCTTAAGATGCCTTCTGGACGGTCCAGACTGGCACAAGATCCTACATATTCCGACTGTTCATGCCTACAACCAAGATGGATCTGCCTATATTTCCTACACCAAGTCTCCTTTCACTATTGAAACTAACCTCTCTAATGATATAGTCAACAACGTTCACTACAACTATGACAATAGAAGCAGCTGCAGCAACTACGATCATGATAATGATGATGACAACAATATTGACAACAACAGAGACGTCGATAATAGAAGCAGTAGCAACTTTGACTTTGAAATTGATTATGAAGATAGAAACAGCTTCAACAGAAGCAACTTCTACTACGAAATTGATTATGAGAACAATGACAACAACAATGGCGGCACCAACTATGATGAGGATAGCACAAACAACACCGGTAATAGGGGCAGAAGCAACACTAACAACAACAACAACGACGAGGATGATGATGACACCAATGACGACAGAAACTATAATTGTGATGGTGATGATGACAGCAATGACATCCATAACCAGAATAATGATTAAAAAGTGGAACACCAATGCTAATAGGGGCAACACTAGCAACGACAAGTAGTACAACGATCAGCTTCCACGATTCAGACCGCTCTGCAACAGGTGGATGTTTCCATGTTTGTGTTAAAGCCCGAAAACAGGTGTTTCCTTCTCTCCTTCCACCCCACATTTCGTCAAGTTAAGTATTTCCTTTAATGGCAGCCAGATCCTAACACCCGACGTGTTGGTCATATTTCTCAGATGTGAAACATGATGTGGTACCAGGTCCATCCAAGTGATACCACCATCTCCTTATACGAGGAGTCTTTTATGGTTAATGCAATAAACGTTTAGGGAACTACTCATACCTTTTATGTCTGTTCGCTAATACACATGCTGATTGCTGAGCCACTCTCCAGAAATCGAAATGCCAAGAGCAAGATGTAAATGGGTGCAAAAAAGCAGCGAAGAAGTGTAAGTTGGTGAGCTTGGGTCAGAAAGAAAGCACTTACTTTCATTATGCCCTTCATGCTCTACCAGTGTCCAGCATATCCCTATTGCTTGATGATGAATTGATATTCCAGAGAGCTTATAGATCGAGGCAGCCGACAGTCAGACGTTTGATATTGTCCTCACATGGTATCGTACCGAGTCCAGACTTACAGTACAAGGACTTACTTGGAAAGCTTTCAAAGAGCTTTTTAAGGACAAGTTCTTTCCTGATGTGGTCCTGGGAACTTTGGAGAGTCAGTTTCATGACTTGATCCAGGACAATCTGTCAGTTGATGAGTAGAGTTCTGCCGGTTGAGCCGTTTTGCGCCATCCATGGTTCGGAACCGGGGAGATCGAGCCCGAAAATTCAGGAAGGGGCTGATGAGAAAGATCAAGTCGCGCACTTCTAGTCGACGCACCGCCACCTTTGAGGATATCATAGATGCCTAGATTGCAGAATCGGACCTGGATCTCAAGCCCAAGAGGGGTCGAGTAGCAGTGGGGGACCGACCAAGCATCCCCATATCCAGCATCATCAGCAGCAGAGACCGTTCCAGCACCATCACCAGCAGCACCAGATACCGGCTCGTAGGCATGTTCAGCAACAGCCAGGGAGGCAGACACAGCAGGCCGTTCATGGTGTATTCTGTGGAAAGTCAGGACACACCAGAGAGGTCTGTCGGAAGAGGCTAGGAGTGCCTTTTCTGTGGGTCACCCGACCACCAGCTGAGGGACTGCCTAGCTCGTCCCGCTCAGGGAGGATTAGCTAGAGCACCAGCTAAGAGGGCACCAGCGAGGCCGCCCACAGTTCAGCAGAGGGGACCTCCACTACAGACACAACAGCAGAGATTCGTCCAGCGCCACCAGCAGCAGAGAGGTTCACCCCAGGGACGAGCATTTGTCTTGACGGTCGAGGAGACCGAGCCAGAGGGAGATATGATTTCAGGTTCAGTTCTTCTTGATTCTATTCCAGCATTAGCTTTATTTGATTCTGGTATTTTTCATAGTTTTGTATCTATATCTTTTTCTCTTAAGCATCGATTAGAGGCTGGACCTTTGGCTAGGACTTGCAAGATCACTACTGGGGGGTGACATTATCCTGGTCAGTGATGTTTGCAAGGAACTGAGAGTTACATTGGGAGACCGGGAGTTAAGTGTCATGACCCGGGGGTGACATTGAGTGCGTGCTTACTCGTAATGCCACTTTCGAGCTACGACATTGTACTCATGATGAATTGGTTGAGTAGGCACCATGCTAGTATAGATTGTCGTAGGGGTAGAATTTTGTTTCGACCGCTAGGAGGACCAGAGTTCGAGTTTGCCAGAGGAGCAGCGGAGCAGAGCGAGGGCATCATTTGTAGAGCCATGATTGGAGAGGAATTGCCACATCCATTGATAGTTGAGTTCCTGGATGTCTTTCCAGAAGAGTTGTCAGGATTGCCGCCGGACCGAGATGTTGAGTTTTCTATAGACTTGGTGCCAGGCACAGAGCTGATATCCCAGCACATCTATAGGATCAACAATAGTGAACTGTAACGACCAGTTCCGCTCAAGCGGACTGCCGATTCAAACAGCAAAAGTGCAACGTCCCGACCCGCTTTACTTCAGCGAGAATACTCGTTTGAGGCAAAGCATTTTCATGAATTGTTCCTATAGGAGTTCCGGCTTAGGCTTTTCAGAGGCTCGCTTGGAGTATCGCTCTACCGAGGCGAATCATCGCTAAGGTGGGTGGCTACGATGAACTTGTCTTTACTTAGCTAGCACACTTAAAAATATGGATGTTTCATGCTAGTCGCTAGGTGAATCACCCCCTGTATGCTAATAAGAATACAACGCACATAGTTAAGGGAATAATCCCAACTTGTATTGCTTGTGTTAGAATATAGAAATAAAACATTGCTTATAATCAGACCCTCGCATGCTACCTTTGCCTTGTGCAACAAGACCCCGCTGTGCCTTGAGTAAAACGATATACATATACTCTATAGTGCACTATTTACTTATTATATGTATATCGTTTTACTCAAGACATAGCGGGGTCTTGTTGCACAAGGCAAAGGATACTACCTTTGCCTTGTGCAACAAGACCCCACTATACCTTGAGTAGAACGATATACATATATTCTATAGTGCACTGTTTACTTATTAATATTGCACGACCCTAGATAGTGTCGCTCGGTAAGTCCCTTTACGGTTTCACTCCTCGGCTTACCTTCGGTCCCGAGTCAACGTGAGTGCTTAAGTTTTATTATAAATGCATGCTTGCCTGCTTATGTACGAACTTGTACTTGTTGCCTCGTTGCAATACTTGTCACACAGAATCATGCCACAATCAAGTAAATGCTATCCGTATCGTGCATGCATCTAAGTTAGCCAAGAGACTATCAAATAGTTTTTTTGTGCAATGTAAACCTGCAAGTGTTCGGGACCGTTAGGTCGCTAAGGCAGTCCCAACACCAGGGGAATGCATCAAGGCAAGTTTACATCTGAACGAAAATTATGTTAGTTTACATCTGAATGATAATCGTACCAAGTTTACCTTTGAACGAGAATCCTATCAAGTAAAGAAAGAATCATAGCTCGCGGAGCAAATTCTCGGTTCAGAACAAAGAATCATGGATTACCATATCAAGTTATGGATTTGGAAGACCAAGACTTGCATGTCGCGGACAACTTATGAACAAGATTTTCTGCTTAGGTTCCTACGGACGGTCACCGGGGCACCGGGGCCGATCCGGTCCGGACAGAACCTCCTGAATAGTCGCCTGCTAGTGGGCATCATGGAGTGAACACCCCCCTTGGCATCGCGTTGCACTCCGTACCGCGTCGCACTCCATACCGTCCCGGGCGAAGGTGGCGTTGACAATTACCTCAACGCATCTAATATCGCCCCGACTATGACCCGTTCTTTATAGCTATGCCAGCGACTCCTGTTCATATAGATAAGTCATCCTCGCTTAGCGGCTATCCACGTGCGAGTCATTGTATCGCATCAAGAATATCTGAAACACCTGAACGATCATGGTATAACACACTTGTACATATGGAGTACTCGAACATCCTCGACAACACTTCTGGATAACCTGTATACTCGTGAACCCGAAACATAGTCTCGTTTACGACACTCGAGTTTGCATATGCTATTGTCCTGGTTTTCATATATATATATATGCTCGTGCTTGAATTAACTTGGTTTACCTTGGACAGGGAAGGACAAATGGTAAGTTGGTAAGTTTTGTCGTGTTTCCTCTTATATCGTACGACGCACTGCCACACGAGTTAGGCTATTCATTATTGCCATAAAACTGATCCTAAGGCAACTAGAAAGACAACATAATAGTTAGTGCACGGAACCTATATTACGTGTTTGGATTTTTTGAGCGGACGAGTAGCCTCCCCACCATTCATGTACTGATAACCCACCAGATTGCTTGTAGGGTGCCGGAGAACCTCTTTCGGTGCGGATGCCTCATTCGTGCGTGCTAAGGCGTGGAGTTCACTCCGGAGCCTTGGAGCGATGCGATCTGGAACTGAAGCACATATACAGGACATAATGTTCGAACATCGCCTATACATTATTCCATAAATGTAGCCACTTGGCACGCTTTTACTGTTTCAGAGAGAGAGAGGCTTGAGCAACTTGTAATCTCGGCCTAGCGCTGCCTGTAACACTTGTTTCAATATCAATGAAGAGTTTTCTTAATTCTATACTCGTGTTATTTTTAATGCTTCCGCTATTAACAACCTAGTCAATTTGTTATCAATCGCCTATGCGTTTATAATTCCGCTGCATTCGGACAATCTGTGCGACTCTGTGGCTTAGATCTTTTACCGCCAGCCAAAGAACCACGTCCTTGCACGGGCGCGGCTCCACGCTCGTGCGGCACCACGCCTAGATGGGTCAAGCGATCGTCCCGCTGGAGCGCTTACGCGGTGATTCTCGCCTAGCAGGGACGGCCGATTAGCCTACGGGAGATCGGGGCGTGATAGGTTGGTATCAGAGCTTAGCTATACGCCTTTGGACTTCGTTTCAATTTTCTCAGTTTCGAAAGCTCGTTCGTGGGTTATGTGCACGCTCTCTCTCAATGTCCCAAACGAAATATTCTAAACAATAGTCTAAATACTTTCAAAAAGTGCATGTGAATGATATGATTGCTTGTACGAAATCGTGATGTTAAGGCCTTTGTGCCAACCTATGCTAGACCCTTTGAGATTAAACTCGTGCTAGATTCGCGACTTATGTGCAAACCAGTATGCCTATACTTGATTTCCCAATTGGTTAGGGTACGAAATCGAATATTGTCTCGAACGATTTGCTATGCACACAGCCTTTCGACTAAGTTGTGTTGAGTACCGCGCGCCAAGTCCCTTTGGTTCAAGTTGTGTTGTAACGAATTGGGATATCATTCAGGAATAAGACAAGTCAGACTTAGAATGCCAACCGATAGAACATTCTCGGATTTATCGGTTAGGCGAATACAGAGAATTATGCTTGAATTTTAAGAAATAGCTCGAATGGTATTTCGTGTCGGAAGATGCAAATCGATTGAGGATTTAATCGGATGACTCAATTTTGAGTGGTGTATGGATCATTTAGAAATGTCTAAACGGATTCAGAGGTCTCGTGCGGTAGTCAAATTGAACGATTTGGGAATATCTTGAATAAATGATAAGGCTCATATCGAATTAGAATTCATGGAAATCGATATCTGGCTAAGAAAAACTTGTTAGAAACTTGGAGGATTGTGCAAGCAATTTCGGATTTGAAACAACAAATTAAATTTGAATACAATATCGCTTGAATAGAAGTTAGCCCGAAATAAATATTGTAGTTCGATGAAAGAGATGAACGATAATGGATTTGGCTTCGAGTTCAGAAGAATGATCTTGAAATCAAGTTCGGAAAGAAAAATATTCGAAATCAGTCCCAAGGAGAACGATTATCCTGCGGGAGCGCCGGCGTGGTGATTTCACGTACGGCGGGGATGATCGAACTCAAGGGAACATGTTCGATGATTATTCCAAACGAACTCGAGGAATAGAACGTATCAAAATGCAATAGACTTTGGCTTGAATATTTAAAACTATTTGCTTGAGGAAGATATAAGTAGACTATGGATTACTGAACAGTAACATTGAAGTTGGATGATTTTGCTAGACGAATTATGATCACTGCATGAACGGACTTGACTTGATGGATTATATATATAACTTGGATGGAGTAAAGGAAAAATGATAAGGTGTCTTGATCGTTTTGAAGAAAACCATGATGTTCAAACATTTTTGCTTTGTGTGAGTGTAACTTTATGCTTGTTCATGCGTCACGTCCGCATTAAGACGATTATCCAGCGGGAGCGTTGACGTAGTGATCTCACGTCCAACAAGGATGATCGAACTTGCAGAAAACTGGAGCGTGACAACTAATGGATCGTCTTGACTTTTGGTTCGACACGATAAGACAAAATTGGAATACAAGTGAATCAGAAATATTTCGAGGATACATTAGCTTAGAACCTGCAACAATCACGCTTGATGGTTTCGTGAATGAATACGTAAATCAGGTTGGACGACTTAAAGTTATAAATAAAGGTTTAGAATTGAATCTTGGCTTGGTGGTCTAGACATGGAATGTATATGGATTCTATCAAAACATATTTGGAGAGATAGACTATGCAAATCACTGGGCTTGTCCTGCAACTTGGATATATTGTGGATTTTTGTTGAACGGACTCGTCTCTGTGCAAACGAACGTGTTATTGAGAGTAGAAAAAATATGTGCTCGATGTTTAGAAATCTGAGTGAAACGAGCTTGGGTAGAATACCCCGTGCAAATGAACAATGGTTTGACCCTAAGAAATTGGAGCGGGCATCGTGCGACAAATTTGTACAATGACTCGTGTGTTTAACCTGTACCTATGACCTTGTGAGCTGACATAGCAAATAAGCAGACGATCCTGTGCCGAGTGAATAAACCTGTGTTACCGACTTTAGCATATTGCTTGAACAAACTATATAACTGGGACAGCAAGACTTAGGGTTAGACTTGGGAACGATAACGTGTGCTATGTGTGACCCGAACGGATGGACGCTAGTCGATTAACCTGAATAGATCGTGCTTAACGGTAGTGCAAAATACTTGAAATGGGTTGGAATAAAAATGACTTAGAATTTGATTAACTCTATCGGAAGTATCATTGTGAATCATAAAAACGAGAATCCTTGAGATTTTTGTAAAGTAGCTTGTCCGATTTCACTATCTCTAAGTTTGGTTGAATGCATATGTTTGAGGGACGTCTTGAACATATGCACGATCCAAGACTCGATGATATGTGAAACTCGAGTGCTAAGACTTCGCTATCGTTAAGTTGGTTGACATGCATATGTTTGAAGGACACTTTGAATATGTGCACGATCCAGACTCGCGATATGCTGATCTCTAATGCTAGTGCAAGTGAATATCCACCTGAACAAGTATAAGTTTGCCTTAGCCATAGATCGTCGTTCAGACGGATTAAAACGTACCCCGTGTTAAGCAACATGTCCCGCGCTAAGGCACAAATAAGACCGACTCAGCATACACACGACACGACGTAAGGTTTGAGTAGGAGATTGTGTTCTAACGGATCTAGTGGTACCGATTACTACTATTGGGATAGATTCGATAATATGATATAATGGCCTGCGCTCAGGAAGTCTCGAAGACGAGACTTTTTCTGAGTGGTGTATAATGTAACGACCAGTTCCGCTCAAGCGGACTGCCGATTCAAACGGCAAAAGTGCAACGTCCCGATCCGCTTTGCTTCAACGATAATACTTGTTTGAGGCAAAGGATTTCCATGGCTTGTCCCTACAGGAGTTCCGGCTTAGGCTTTTCAGAGGCTCGCATGGAGTATCACTCGACCGAGGCAAATTATCGCTAAGGTGGGTGACTACGATGAACTTGTCTTTGCTTAGCCAGCACACTTAAAAATATGGATGTTTCATGCTATCGCTAGGTGAATCACCCCCCTGTATGCTAATAAGAATGCAACGCACCTAGTTAAGGAAATAATCCCAACTTGTATTGCTTGTGTTAGAACATAGAAATAAAACATTGCTTATAATCAAACCCTCGCATGCTACCTTTGCCTTGTGCAACAAGACCCCGCTATGCCTTGAGTAGAACGATATACATATACTCTATAGTACATTGTTTACTTATTAACACAGCACGACCCTAGATAATGTCGCTCGGTAAGTCCCTTTACGATTTTAATCATCGGCTTACCTTCGGGCCCGAGCCAACGTGAATGCTTAAGTTTTATTATAAATGCATGCTTGCCTGCTTATGTACGAACTTGTACTCGTTGCCTCGTTGCAATGCTTGTCACACGAAATCATGCCACAATCAAGTAAACGCTGTCCGTATCGTGCATGCATCTAAGTTTGCCAGGAGACTATCAAATAGTTCTTCTGTGCAATATAAACCTGCAAGTGTTCGGGACCGTTTGGTCGCTCAGGCAATCCCCCACCAGGGGAATGCATCAAGGCAGTTTACATCTGAACGAAAATTATGTCAAGTTTACATCTGAATGATAATCGTACCAAGTTTACCTCTGAACGAGAATCCTGTCAAGTAAAGAAAGAATAATAACTCGTGGAGCAAATTCTTGGTTCAGAACAAAGAATCATGGATTATCATATCAAGTTATGGATTTGGAAGACCAAGACTTGCATGTCGCGGACAACTTGTGCACAATGTTTTCTGCTTAGGTTCCTGCGGACGGTCATCGGGGTACCGGGACCGATCCGGTCCGGACGGAACCTCCTGAATAGTCGCCTGCTAGTAGGCGGCATGGAGTGAACGCCCCCCCTTGGCATCGCGTTATACTCCGTACACGCACTCCATAGCGTCCCGGGCGAAGGTGGCGTTGACAATTATCTCAACGCATCTAATATCGCCCTGACTATGACCCATCCTTTATGGCTATGCTAGCGACTCCTGTTCATATGGATAAGTCATCCTCGCTTAGCGGCTATCCGCGTATGAGTCATTGCATCGCATCGAGAATATCTGAAATACCTGAACGATCATAGTATAACACACTTGTATATATGGAGCACTCGAACATCCTCGGCAATACTTCTGGATAACCTGTATACTCGTGACAAACATAGTCTCGTTCACGACACTTGCGTTTGCATATGCTATTGTTCTGGTTTTCATATATATATGCTCGTGCTTGAATTAACTTAGTTTACCTTGGACAGGGAAGGACAAATGGTAAGTTGGTAAGTTTTGCCGTATTTTTTCTTATATCGCACGGTGCACTGCCACACGAGTTAGGCTATTCATTATTGCCATAAAACTGATCCTAAGGCAACTAGAAAGACAACATAATAGTTGGTGCATAGAACCTATATTACGTATTTGGATTTTTTGAGCGGGCGAGTAGCCTCCCCACCAGTGCATTCATGTACTGATAATCCACCAGATTGCTTGCAGGGTGCTGAAGAACCTCGTTCAGTGCGGATGCATCCTTCATGCGTGCTAAGGCGTGGAGTTCACTCCGGTGCCTTGGAGCGATACGATTTGGATCTGAAGCACATATACAAGACATAATGTTGGAACATCGCCTATACATCATTCCACAAATGTAGCCACTTAGCACGCTTTTACTGTTTCAGAGAGAGAGAGAGAGAGAGAGGCATGGGCGACTTGTAATCTCGGCCTAGCGTCACCTGTAACACTTATTTTAATATCAATGAAGAGTTTTCTTAATTCTATACTCGTGTTAGTTTCAATGCTTTCGCTATTGACGACTCAGTGAACTTGTTACCAATCGCCTATGCATTTATAATTCTGCTGCACTTAGACAATTTGTGCGACTCTGTGGCTTAGATCTCTTACCGCCAACCAAAGGACTATGGCCTTGCACGGGAGAGGATCCACGCTCGTGCGACATCACGTCCAGATGGGTCAAACGATCGTCCCGCGGGAGCGCTGACGCGGTGATTCTCGCCTAGCGGGGACGACCGATTAGCCTGCGGAAGATCATGGCGTGACATGAACTGGCAGAGTTGAAGAAGTAGGTAGATGAGTTGCAGGATAAGGGTTTCATCAGATCTAGTTCATTACCATGGGATACTCCGGTATTGTTTGTACCGAAGGATGGGTCGGCACGCATGTGTATTGACTATAGGGCTCTGAACAACCTCACCATCAAGAACAAATATTCGCTGCCGAGGATTGATGATCTCTTCGAGCAGTTGAGCAGAGCAAAGTTATTCTCCAAGATAGACATGAGGTCAGGCTACCACCAGGTGAAAATGAAGAAGGAAGATATTCCGAAACAACTTTTCAGACTCGGTATGGCCAGTTCGAGTTCATGGTGATGCAGTTTGGGTTGACCAATGCCCCGACAGTATTCATGAACCTGATGAACAAGGTGTTCCACCAGTACCTTGATAAGTTCGTAGTGGTATTTATCGATGATATACTGGTGTATTTGAAGACGCCAGAGGAGCACGAGGAACACATGAGGATAGTTCTGGAGACTCTCAGGAAGGAGAAGCTTAATGGGAAGCTTTCGAAGTGTGAGTTCTTCCTTGACAAGGTTGAATTCCTTGGTCATGTGGTGACAGAAGATGGAATCTTAGTTGACCCAAAGAAGATCGCGGCGGTAGAGCCGTGGGCTACTCCGAGTTCAGTAGAAGAGATCAGGAGTTTCCTGTAGTTGGCAGGTTATTACAGAAGGTTTGTACAGGACTTCTCCAGGATTGCAGAGCCGATGACTAGGCTGACCAGGAAGGATATAGATTTTTTGGAGAGAGAATTGTTAGCCTATTTTTGATGATCTAAAGAAGATATTGATGACATCTCCAGTGTTGATGTTTCCATCGGGGTCAGGTGGATTCACTATCTATAGTGATGCTTCAGGGAAGGGTTTGGATTGCGTTCTTCAGCAGCACGGGAAGATGATTGCCTATGCTTTCAGGTAATTACGTCCTCATGAAAAGAACTACCCCACCTATGATTTGGAGTTGGCAGCAGTCATCTTTGCTCGAAAGCTGTGAAAACACTATTTGTACGGAGATCAAGTGAAGATCTTCACAGACCACAAGAGCTTGAAGTACGTGTTCATACAGAAAGAACTGTACATGAGGCAGAGGAGGTGGTTGGAGTTGATGAAGGACTTTGATAGATCATTGCAGTACCACCCAGGGAAGACCAACGTAGTCTTCGATGTCTTGAGCAGGTATCCAGTGGCTATGTACTTGACGAAAGACAGATACTTATTGGCCGATCTTGAGAGTTTGGGCATCGAAGTGGTGGTTCCTGGTATCGAGTTGTAGATGTGGTGATTGCAGATACAGTCAGAGCTTATGGACAGGATCCAGACTACGCAGTATGAGGATGTGGCTCTGAGGAGCATCTGGGCACATGTTCAGGCAGGATTACTGGAGGACTTCACTATTGTTGACGATGGATCGTTGCGACACGGTATCAGATTATGTGTGCCGTGTGGAAAGTTTCGCGAGAAGGTTCTCCAGGAGGTGCACCGCTCCCAGTACTAGATGCATCCAGGTGCCAACAAGATGTATTGAGACCTGGGAGAGCATGTAAGGTGGTATGGTATGAAGCGAGAGGTGGCTCACTTCGTATCCAGGTGCATAGTGTGCCAGCAGGTAAAGGCGGATAGATAGAGGCCAGGTGGATTGCTTCAGCCCTTACCCATCCCAGATTGGAAATGGGAGCATGTGACCATGGATTTTGTTTCGGGACTTCCGCATTCTCCATGAAAAAGACACAATTTGGGTCATTGTAGACAGGTTGACCAAATCAACCAACTTTTTGCCATTTAAAGTGGGTACGTCTACGGAGAAGCTGGCGGAGATATATGTGCGGCAGATTGTCAGATTGTATGGAGTTCCTATGAGCATCATCTCGGATCAGGATAATCATTTCACTTCCCACTTTTGGAGGAGTTTACAGGCTAGCTTGGGCACCCAGCTCAAGTTCAGTACCGCATATCACTCCCAGACGGACAGACAGTAGGAGAGGACTATCCAGACTCTAAAGGATATGCTTCGCACTTATGTTTTAATTTTCGGAGGTTCTTGTGAGGATCATTTTCACCTGGTAGAGTTTGCTTACAACAACAGTTATCAGGCCAGCATTGAGATGTCATCACTTGAGGCCTTGTTTGGACGGTGGTGTCGCACTCTATTTTCTTGGGATGATATTGGTGAGATAGCCTTGCTGGGGCCAGAGATGGTCGTGGATGCAGATGAGAAGGTCAAGCTGATTAGAGATAGACTTCGGGTGGCGCAGGACAGACAGTGACACTAGGCCGACAACCACCGGAGATCCTTGGAGTTTGAGGTATATGTTTTGTTTGTGATTGTTTGTGTTTGCCTTGTTTTAGATGAGTGTTAAGGTTGTATTTTATATAAATGTGCCTGTTATATTTTGTGATTAATATTATTAGTGGTTGGTAGATTGAACTATTTAATTAGATAAGACCCTAGTGGACCTAACCAACTTGACATGACATTTGAACCCAACATTTAGACTAGTCACTTTTGGATCCAACTTAAGTCACCCCTCTCCATTAATTAGAAATTAGATTAAGCTTTCATTAGGATAAAAGCTTCCATTAGTTAAATAACTCTTCATGAAAAATCATAGGGGGGCATTATGGACTTTTTACATTAGCTAACCCTAGGTTCACATGGCCGGCCCTATTTAGCAAGGGGGAGCCTCCCTCCACCTTCATTTAATAGCTCATAAACCCTAATTTAGCTATTTCTCCCAAATCCCTTTATTCCTCCACCAAAATTTATCAAATTAATCCCAATCCCTCTCATTTCCATCATCTAAGGAGCCTAGAAGCTTGGATTGTAAGGAGCATTGGAGAAGAAGGAGTTTGGCAATGAGCTCGTGTGTCCAAATCGTGTCCATTTGATTTTGTATTGGGAATCCATCTCCCAATAGGTAACACCCTCAAATCTCTCTCTAAATTCTGTTTTTATTATTTGTTTGACCATTATGAACCGACCCATGGATTGGGAATACCCATAGGGAGGAGAATGAGTTTCTATTGGTTCCCATTGTGATTTTTACATGGTGTTGTGCCCAATTTGGGGGTTTGTGCTTGTTGGAGTATTCTTTCCTATATTCTTCATTTGTAACTAATCATAATAGATATATATATATAGTTTTATTTAATATGTGTATTTATTATTAGTTGAATATTGGGGGTTTTGGCATGTAGGTTGATAGTGTATCATGACACTATATGGAGTATCCTATTGTGCACTCATAGTGTTTGAAGAAATGATTATTAGAGTGTGTATTGTACATTCTACATTGTTGGTGATTTATATATATATATATATATATATATTGGTGTATATATGTATTGTTTATTGTGTGTGTGTGTGTGTGCATACACAGTGGGTGTGGGAATATGCACATGGGGACTGTGATCGGGTAAGTGTGTCTGTGTATACAAGGAAGTATATACATAGGTCAGTGGATGTGTTTCAGCGGGGTATTGGCATGGTGTAACAACAGCTGCTGCTATGGGCTTTAGGAGGTCGGGTTGAGGGATGGCTTGGTGTTGCTGCTTCTTAGTGCAGTGGAGATTTTACTTAGTAGTAGGCTTGAGGAAGAATCTGCAGGTAACAGGGAGTTAGTGAAGTGTTAAGTATCAGTGGGTGAACAAAGGACTGGAGTCGGGTAACATCAGTATTGAGTATGTCTGTGTTGGGGTCTGATGATTAGAGGGATTAAGATGCAGCAACAATACAAGTTGCATTTGAGCAGTGAAGGTAGGAACTGCACACATTAGTGCAGATAGGTTGTGCATTGACCTTGGGGTAGGATGTTGGGGTATCAGTGACTGTAGGGTATTAGAGGAACCTGGATTTTAGATATCATATGTAAGCTTAATCACTGCACTGTTGTGCATTAGAGTTGGTGAGGGGTTTCAGTGAGAACTGAAACCTGGTTCAGTAGGGGGATCATGCACATCAGTATTGCAGTTGGAGTTGGAGTTGGTGTTGGTAGAGTGTTAAGGCTTGAGCAAGTGGTTGATATGAGGGGGTGTATCAGGTATACAATTATTGGTGTGTTTCAGTTGTAGGAAATAGTGCAGTCCCAATTAGGGAAATCTGTAGTAAATCAAGGGGGGCAAGAGAGGGTGTACTTGTGCAAGTATCAGTGAGTGGCACCAGTGAGAATAATGGTAGGTCTAGGTCTTTAGGTGCAGGTACTAGGATATTGTGTCAGTTCAAATGTTGGGGGTTATGAGGGGTAAGTACAAGGTAAAATTGTTGTGTATCAGTTCACAAAAAGAAATATATCAGTGATACCCTGAGTATTGATATATGATACAATGTATCAGTACTCGGTTAGAGGCAGTGATGGTAGGTATGATACCCAAGAGTATTAGTTAGTGATATCGGTTAACAGTCCTGCAATAGCAAATTAAGTTGATATGTAGTGTACTTTAGTCAAGTATCTCTAGTCTCAAGCTAAGGTAAGTTAGTACACTAGGATAAGTTATACAGTTAAGTACTAACTAGTATTAGCTAGTATTTACTAATACTAACTAGTATACTTAGAATGATCTATAAAACTTAGTAAAGTGAGGTAATAACCTAGTTAACCATGGGTAAACCTAGTATAGACCTAAAAATGGCCTAACACCCTCATTTCAACCTAGTTAATCACTTTTATCATTCCAAACACCAATTAACATTGATATCTTATATATAGGTCTTTTTAACTCCATTTTGGACATCGACCCTCACACATTGCTCAGGACCATAGGCGAGTACATTCTCTGAAAGTTTTCATTATTTTGATGATTACTATGATTATAGTTCTGTAGTGTTATACTTGATTCCTGACACAGTGGATTCACGGGCTAGTATTTTTGATACCTATCATGAGGAGTCGTGATTGGATCCATCGTACTAGCCGGGGACGGGAAAGTATTAGTTGATTATGTGATCATACCCCACTTACTTGTGCATATCTCACCCTCACCACAAGAGGGTGTAGCCTGATCTTATTACTTGTGCATAGCTCCCCATATATGATTGGCCTGATCCCCTTACCTGTACTTGTGCATAGTCAATCATATATGATTGACCTGATCCCTTACCTGTACTTGTGCATAGCCAATCATATATGGTAGAGCCTGATCTTGTCCTAAGCCGATCACATAATAACTAATATTTCAAGGCACTTGACTAGTATTTCTATTTCTCTATTCCAGTTCATACTTGCTAGTATTCCCATTTACCTGCTTGTACTGCTTACTATTACCGGTGTACTTATTGCTAGTTACTTCCCTGTGATATGATTATATGCTTCTCTAGCTTCCTTAAATTTTAGTATTTTATTTCCATTATGTATATCCATTGCTCATTGTTTTATAGTCTTTATCAATATAATTGGAACTGATGTTAGTTTATATGCTTTGCTCTTTTCCTGACTGAATAACATTTTTCAGAGGATATCGAGGACTTTTGTTCTACCTATTATGGACCTGGAGTAGATGATGGTTATATCCAGAATCTTCCGGAGGAGCCACTCCCTATAGAGGAGACACCACCCGTAGTTACTTAGTTAGCACTTAGTTTATTTGTATTGGATTGTTCCAAACTTTAAGACTATGAGTTGTATTATGTTTGAGATTTATATTGTGTTAAGATAGTTAAACTTTTAGACTTTGACTTGTTTGAGTTATATATATTACTTGCCTCTCTTGGATCTTTACATCCTTATTGTGTCATTTATCTTCCTTATAGTTATTGTGATCTAGTATATTGTGAGTTTGATAATTATATATATTCATTGTCATCCGTTTTGAGTTGAGATACATTGACAGGTTATGATATCATTTATTTGTGTGAGATTGATAGATATCAATATTGACCTAGACAGTGTTCTACCGTCGATGTTGCGGCATAGGTTGGACGTACCCACGACTCATGCCTAATTTTCGGGTGCGGGTAGCAACCTGTCTTAAAGAAGAAAGAAAGATCATCTTTATCACCAAAGAGGACATCGCCAAAATAGAAGTGTTCTGGAAGAACACTATTGTCCTCTACGTTATGGAAGCCTGACCGTACTTCGGTCAGCTAAAGGGATTTGCTTTGTGAATGTGGAGATCTAAAGGGAGCATGGACATATACTCTAGGGAGAATGGGTTCTATTTCATCAAGTTTGAGATGTCGAAAGATTTGGACAGGGTGATCCAGAATGACCCTTGGACATTAGATGGGAGACTGGTTGTCCTAAGAAGATATGACCCCTTTATTAACTTTGAACGGGATCGGCTGGCAACTGTTCCTATCTGGATTAGGTTTTCTTAGCTTTCACCCCAACTATGGAGTGTCCCGGCTATTATGAAGTTGGCTAGCGGAATTGGAATTCCCCTTCGCCTAGACAAATATACGACTGATAGAGACCGATTGTCCTTTGCTTGGGTTTTTGTTGAGATCAATGCAGCTGATATGCTTCCTGATAAGCTAGAGGTTGATCTTCCGACGGACGAAACCATTTTCCAAAAAGTTGAGTATGAATAGGTTCTGCCTTGTTATAATTTCTGCCAAAGCTTTGGACACATTGTAGCACAGTGTCCGGACGCTAGAGTTGTCCCTGAGGCAAGTCTCCTGCTTTAATATAGAGGTGCCAACACCTACTAGATATACTAGAGCTAGTACAGCTATCCCTAGCTCATGGGGAGAGAAAGTAGACTTAACTATTGAGCAAAGGAGTATGGACACAGATGAGCTAGCCCTGCACGAGGCTCCCCAATACTCTCTTCTGGGGAAGAGAATGGGAGCGGAGAATGAGAAAGAAGGGAGAGGGGGAGAAAATGAAGAGACACAACATGCGATGATGGTGTTCGCTGCTGAGAACCAATAGGGGAAGATAACTCTAGCCTGGTCATGTTTAGTGCTGAGGCTGTTAACCAAGAAAGTAATCATGTCGGAGTTAAGAGGAAACTAGCAGGTTGAGGAGCGTTATGTATAGTGTGGTTTGTGGAAAAATCTTTAAAGACCCCTAGTAAAGATGACGTACAACTCGACGGGTAGCTAACTAGCCAGTAAACGTTGGCGTACCGAATCCCATTTGGTAGGCAAAAGTAGAATAAAAAACAGGAGATGGCAAAGCTCATAACCGACAAATGATGGACTTTCTCACCCCCTCAGAGAGAGTACGCGTATCAATAAGGGAATCCACAAACGTAATTTATGACTATATTCACATAGAATGTGAGGGGCGAATTCGATAGGTATGTGGAGGAATATTTTGTGGTACAACAATAAATACACATGATCTATCATCAATATTTTTGAATCCAAAGTAAGATCAGAAATTTTGATTAACAGGCGTACTCCGACGCACTGGGCCTCCGTCCACAACCTAGATTGTAGTGATATAGCTCGCGTCTGGGTTATGTGGGACACCAGATTTTGGCAGGAAGATGTGATACAACAAACGAACTAACTCATCACCATTAAATTTACCAACAAAGGGGGGCTTCAAACTGTTATAGGAGCGATGCACTATCATAATGACAGAATCAAGCGTCTAGGGTTGTGGAATGACATTACTATGACCAATACGCTTAATGGAGATAGATGGTCGTTAGTTATGGTGGACGACTTCAATGCACCTTATTCGCCCATGAAAAAATAGGAGTCCGCCCAGTGCAACAAGCGATTATATCTAAATTTCAACATCGTCTCTTATCCTCTGGACACAAGTGCATGGATAAGACTGGACATATATGGACATGGAATAACAGGACGATTACTAACCCGATTGTCGTTCATCTTGACCGTGCTCTGTAACACCCAGATGTTTAGAATTTAATTTTAGAATTTTAATAATAATTTTTTGATTTTTTGGAGATTTTTCTGTAATTTTTAATTAATTATAATAAATGTTCTTCAGGAATTTATATTTTTGTGTATTAAATTAATTGTTAAAATATTAAAAAAATTATATTTTTGAGTGTATAATTAATAATAGGATATTGTGTAATTTTTTTGAAATTTATTGGACTCAAAAACTATTTTTAAATAGCTAAAATACATTATTTTTAAATAAACCAACTTAAACCAATCCAAACCAAACCAAACCAAACAAAACCAAACCAAACTGAACCAAACCAAACCGAGATAAACCAACTACTGGATCCTACTCGACCCACAACTCGCTAACCTGCGACCCGACCCGACCCACAAACCCTTAAAATTCAGTAACTGAACTGACTCCTCCCTTCCCCTCCCCCAAAACCCGACCTGCCGACCCTCCCTTTCGCCTCCGCGTAACAGCCCGCACCTCGACCCTATAAAGCCCCCAGTGAGCCGAACTCCACCACCATCACACCCTCTCTCATTTTCGATGAGCCACTGCCGACGACGACGCTGGACCGCCGCGCGCCATAGTCGAGAAGACGGGCCGTCCAACATCCCGAGCACAGTAATAGTAAGGTATGCTACTTCCCACCTTCGTATCTCTTTGCACAGTTATCCAAATGTCGATCGGTCAAATCCTATACGAAGACTACATGACCCTCTTTAACCCTGTATAATTAGTTCAGGGTATCGTGTCCTGTATCAGTCGAAAATCATGACACAAAACAAAAAAACCCAATTTATAGTTCAAAAATTGTCCCAAACCCCCATGTTCATGGTCATTTTTCTTCCAACCTAGTAAATATTTTTAAATTCTACTTAAACAGTAAATTAGGCAACATAACCAAGATTAAACCCCTTTAATTAGTTTATTTTAATTTGTTGTATGCTGTGTTTTATTCATGATTGAAGTTGACCAAAAACTTGGTTTTATAAACCCAATTTTTTTTGAAATAGGGTGCGTCCCACTAAACGAGGCGACTTCGTCATGTGCAAATTATATCGAAAGGTGCGTATCGTCAACACGGACATGTAAATTTTTATAGAAGTTGATTTGGATGTGCGTGCACACCAAAATTAACGCGTATCTGCCGAAAAGCTCCGTATCGGCCTGTTCTGACACTCATCATAATTTCGTGTGTGCTTGTCATTTCATAACAAAATTTGCACCATCGGACTCATAGTATTACACTGATCCTGTGACCCAAGTTTGGTTCGATTCTGAGAACGTTGACGAAATCCCATTTCGT
Organism: Iris macrosiphon; assembly: GCA_036927795.1. NCBI lineage: Eukaryota > Viridiplantae > Streptophyta > Magnoliopsida > Asparagales > Iridaceae > Iris > Iris macrosiphon. The sequence continues at coordinate 158,746,327 of JAYESA010000002.1, read as the reverse complement.
GGGCCCCACGGCTCCACTTGACGGACGATTTTATGATCGCCTTATCGGAATCCAGTTCTGGATATTCCGTTGGGTTCGTATCATTATTCTAGACTCGTAGAGACTAAGTTTGACAATTTTGAAAAACTGTCTCTGGCACATTTTTTGGTGCGAAGTGGGCGACATGTGGACCCCGCTTTGACCAAAAACTGTCAATTCTGTCCCTGTGTCCAAATTGGACTTATGGGTAGTCAATCCTAGCTATTTTATGTATTCTGAGATTGATGGTAATGTTTGTTTCAGCATCAGAAGGCGTACTTGGAGATTTTGCTTTTACCGGAGCAACTAAAGGAGTTCAAAACCCAAGCAAGTATACCTTGCCAAACTTGCAGTAGTTTCTTAAATATTATTTGCTTGAGTTATTTTTGTGATATACCTGCTCAACCTAGGACCTTGAGACGTTGCTTAGCGTTCGAACAAGATTCGGGTGTCGACGTTGTACGTGGAGTCGTGTAACGTCACTTAGAGAGTTGATACCACGATCCTATATATTTTCGTGCTTGCTTTACCTAGTACGTCATACCATAGGACACTTGACATTGTTCACGAGACAGAATTTTTTTTGAGTTATTCATGGTGGTTCTGTACAGGCTTACAGGATTCGTAACATAAGTCTTGCATATACATAGATATCATTATGACTCGATGTACTAGCTAGAGGTCATGATCTTTCATGTTATGGACATAAGACGTCGTGGACATGAGACGTGTGATTATATTGGGTGGTGAGAGACACACAGGCTATAGGCTGATTACCTACATATATATTTATTATTGCGGTACTTTAGTCTCTGTTCCAGAGCTTGGCCCATTACGTGATATTACTGCTACCGGCTCCCCGACACAGAGCCAGTAGTGGTCTCAGCTTGAGTACTAGTGATGCTCTCATTTGCATATCACATAGCTAGTTATATAGCTTGTCATGTTGATATATTTTTATATACTGTATTTTATTTGGCTTGAGTTATTCTTGTACCTTGATATGTCCCCTGAGGGCCTGGATCCGGATTATCTCCCCAGGTATAGTAGAGGAGATTTACTCCGAGGTATACGGAACATGAGCTGAAGTTGGAGCAGTATTGGCACCAGAGGACGAGGTTGTGCCAGATAATTTCTTCTGAGTATTTTGTTATATACTCAGTTATTTTTGTTTCTAGTTACTCTATATCCTGATTCTTGGATTACTATATTAAACTTATTATCGGGTTGTTCTCCGATACATTTTTATTGGAACTTGTTGATAGATTATATTTCTTTTTGATTAGTCTGATATTTTAAATTGTGTTTACCTTATGTAGATGAGATTAGAATTAGACTGTGACATGTATCGTAGACCATTGTATTTGTTTTATAGCTTAAGTACACTCTAACGAGTCCATTAAATTAGGTTTGTCCATTGGAGTTGTGTTGCTGGCCATTGCCACGTGGCTAGTCTCTCGATATTTTGGGACTGGGGCGTGACATAGTTTTTGTGGTGGCCCATGCAGGTCTACGACTATGCTGCATCAGTTTCAACTAAGAAATCGAGGAAGCCTGCGATTAGGATAGGATAAGTTATAGGATCTCATCCACTTGTTGATCTATTATTGACCTCTATGTAGACTTCAAAATAATATCTTGACTTGCATCCTGCCTTGACTCCTCTGTGTTCCTCTCATAGTTTACTTTGGATGCAGAGTAATGGATCCACGAGCCAGCGACGAGACTCCTGCGGATCCCCATAAGTTGTTGTTGTCACTTACGATGATGGGGTGATGCCACTAACTGGAGATCCCTCCACTCAATAAAGCAATCAAGCAGATCAGCTCGCCTTAAGATTCCGGCGAGACGTTATTCCACCAATGCCCATCTTTCCACAATGACAGGCTATGGACGGATAATAGATGTTCTATATGTTCTACGCAATGATGCAATCCTAACACCAGGTTCATCAATAGGCTCAGCGTCACGAGGCAGAGAACTTGAGGAACAACCTAGTAACCGCACTGGAGCAGGCGAACCCACCAGCCAGGCGACCATCGACGGGATCTATCACTGATTTTTGCCAGCTGAAGTCCTGTATCTTTTCTGGCAAGGAGGAGCCCACTGAAGTTCATGAGTAGCTCACAAACACTCAACACAAGTTAAAAGCAGCTGAGCTTCCGAGGGAGCATTGGATGACTGCCGTCAGGATGCAGTTAACGGACAATGCACATCATTGGTGTCTATCTGAGGAGAGATGGACCAGACCATACCAGGTCACTTGGAAGGAGTTCTCTAGACTCTTTCAGGAGATGTACATTCCATCTATTGCTCGATCGAAACTTCAGGATAAGTTCAACCGCCTCATTCAAGACAACATGAAGGTAGAAGAGTACAATATGTAGTTCATCTGTTTGAGCTGCTTCGTACCTACACTAATTTTGACAGAAGAAGAGAAGGCTGAGAAATTCTTTGACGGACTAAACTTTGAGCTACAAAGACAGATTGGCTCTGTTGCACCTACTTCTTATACGGAAGTCCTTGCTGCAGCCCAACGCGTAGAGCACGTCACCAGGAGAGAGTCAAGCCAGAAACGGTCGTTCACATCAGTACCAGCCAGAGCACCACAAGAAGAAGCTGCAAAGAGACCTCACATGCACCAGCCACCCAGACATCTCCGTAGACACTGCCTACATCTCAATATTGTGGCAAGCGAGGTCATTACGAGAGAGAGTGCAGATGCAAGTTGGGATTATGTTTAATTTTTGGATCCAGTCAACATTCAGCCAAGGATTATCCTGAGCGTCGAGAGAGAGCACCGATGGTAAACCGACAAGCTTTACCAGCACCAGAAGGATATCAGCTGAGGCCACCCTTGGCACCACAGGCAGCACTCTTCCAGCAAGCCCAGCAACAACAGAGGATACCACCACAAGGACGTGGGCAGGCTTTTGCGATGACAGTGGAGGAGGCACAAACTCGAGGAGTAGCGAATATGAGTAAGATTTAGTTTTACCATAGCTAGCTATAATAGCGAATATTCCTAGTAATACTTTAGCATATGCATGTTAGTTCCATTTCCTAGCCTATACCTAGTATTATGATTAGTATGAACTTGTTAGTCTAGATTAGTAAGATGTCAGTGGTACCCAAGTTTTCATAAGCTGTAGTTGATCTTCGTTCTAACCAGGCTCCTTTACTCTTGAGTTACTTATCTCTCATTGCCTAGGGAAAAGTTTTTATTTCTTTCCTAAGTATTGATCTATTCATATAGTTTTTATTTCTTCTGCTTGAATAATACCCTCGCCCTTTCACTCGATTTCTCCTTGTTCATGGTTCCTTATCTCTTGTGTCGTGCTTCAACAAACATGTTTTGCAACCGCGTTATCTCTTTTGGAGCAAACCATTTCTTGATCGGTTACATTTTATATTCTTAATTGCGAGAATGCAATTCTTGTAAGGTGAGTAGATTGTAAACACCCAGATTTTTAAAATTTAATTTTAGAATTTTAATTATGAATTTTTGGAGATTTTTTGCAATTTTTAATTAATTATAATAAATATTCTTCAAAAATTCATATTTTTGTGTATTAAATTAATTATTAAAATATTATAAAAAATATATTTTTGAGTATATAATTAATAATAGGATATTTTGTAATTTTTTTGAAATGTATTGGGTTCAAAAACTATTTTTAAATAGCTAAATTGTATTATTTTTAAATAAACCAACTTAAACCATCCTGAACCAAACCAAACCAAACCAATCTGAACCAAACCAAACCGAGCTAAACCAACTACTGGATCCTACCCGACCCATAACCTGCTAACCCGTGACCCGACCTACAAACCCTTAAAATTCAGTAACTGAACTGACTCCTCCCTTCCCCTCTCCCAAAACCCGACCTGCCGACCCTCCCTTTCGCCTCTGCGTAACAGCCCGCACCTCGACCCTATAAAGCCCCCAGTGAGTCGAACTCCACCACCATCACACCCTTTCTCATTTTCGATGAGCCACCACCGATGACGACGCCAGACCGCCGCGCGCCACCGCCGAGAAGACGGGCCGTCCAACATCCCGAGCACAGTAATAATAAGGTATGCTACTTTCCACCTTCAAATCTCTTTGCACAGTTATCCAAATATCGATCGATCGAATCCTATGCGAAGACCATATGCCATCTCAAACCTTGTATAATTAGTTCAGGGTATCGTATCCTGTGTCGGTCAAAAATTGTGATGCAAAACAGGAAATAATAACCCAATTTATAGTTCAGAAAACTGTCCCAAACCTCCAATGTTCATGGCATTTTTTCTTCCAACCTAGTTAATATTTTTAAATTCTACTTGAACAGTAAATTTGACAACATAATCAAAATTAAACCCCTTTAATTAGTTTATTTTAATTTGTTGTATACTGTATTTTATTCGTGATTGAAGTTGACAAAAAAATTAATTTTATAAACCCAAAATTTTTCGAAATGGGGTGCATCCCACTAAACGAGTCAACTTCGTCATATAAAAATTACATCAAAAGGCGCGTATCGTCAACATGAACGTATGAGATTTCATAAAAGTTGATTTGGATGTGCGTGCACATCGAAATCAACGCGTATCCGTCAAAAAATCCCTTATCGACCTATTTTGACACTCGTCATAATTTTTTGTGTGCTTGTCGTTTCGCAACGAAAATTGAGCCATCAGACTCATAGCATTACGCTGGTCCTGTGACCCAAGTTTGGTTCGATTCTGATAATGTTGACGAAATCCTATTTTATGGGCCCCACGGCTCCACTTGACGGACGATTTTGTGATCGGCTCATCAGAATCCAGTTATAGATATTCTTCTGGGTTCATATTATCATTATGGACTTGTAGACACTAAGTTTGATAAATTTGGAGAACTTTGTCTCTGGCACATTTTTTGGTACGAAGTGGGCTACAGGTGGATCCCGCTTTGACCAGAAACTGTCAATTCTGCCCCTGTATCCAAATTGGACTTATGAGTAGTCAATCCTATCTATTCATGTATTCTGAGAGTGATGGTAATGTTTGATTCAGCATCCGAAGGCGTACCTGGAGATTTTGCTGTTACAGGAGCAACTAAAGGAGTTCAAAACCCAAGCAAGTGTACCTTGCCAAACTTGCAGTAGTTTCTTAAATATTATTTGTTTGAGTTATTTCTATGATGTATCTGCTCAACCTAGGACCATGAGACATTTCTTAGCATCCGAACAAGATTCGGGTGTCGACGTTGTACGTGGAGTCGTGTAACGTCACTTAGAGAGTTGATACCACGATCCTATATATTTTCGTGCTTGCTTTACCAAGTACGTCGTACCATAGGACACTTGACACTGTTTATGTGACATAATCTTTCCTGAGTTATTCATGGTGGTTCTGTATAGGCTTACAGGATTCATGACATAAGTCTTGCATATACATAGATATCATTATGACTCGCTGTACTAGCTAGAGGTCATGATCTTGCGTGTTATGGACATGAGATGTCGTAGACATGAGATGTGTGATTACATTGGGTGGTGAGAGACAAATAGGCTACAGGCTGATTATATATATATATATATATATATATATATATATATATATATATATATATATATATATATATATATATATATATATATATATATATATATTATTGCGGTGCTTTAGTCTCTGTTCCAGATCTTGGCCCATTACGTGATATTACTGCTACCGGCTCTTCGACACAGAGCTTGTAGTGGTCTCAGCCTGAGTACTAGTGATGGTCTCATTTGCATATCACATAGCTGGTTACAGAGCTTGTCCTGTTGATATATTTCTATATACTATATTTTATTTGGCTTGAGTTATTCTTGTACCTTGATATTTTTCTGAGGTCCTGGATCCGGATTATGTCCCCAGTATAGCAGAGGAGATTTACCCCGAGGTATACGGGACAAGAGATGAAGCTGGAGCAGTACTGGCACCAGAGGACGAGGTTGTGCCAGAGGATTTCTCCTGAGTATTTTATTATATACTCAGTTATTTTTGTTTCTAGTTACACTATATCCTGACTCTTGGATTACTTTATTAAACTTATTATCGGGTTGTTCTCTCGAGACATTTTTTATTGGAACTTGTTAATGGATTATATTTTTTTTTGATTAGTCTGACATTTTTGAATTGTGTTTACCTTCTGTAGATGATATTAGAATTAGACTATGACATGTATCGTAGACCATTGTATTTATTTTATAGCTTAAGTACACTTTAACAGGTCCATTAAATTAGGTTTGCCCATTGGAGTTGTACTACTGGCTATTGCCACGTGGCTAGTCCCTCGATATTTTGGGACTGGGGCATGACATGCTCTGTAATGGGAGATGGTTGGAAGCGTTCTTGTCTTGTAGGGCGGAATGCTTAACAACTAGAGCTAGTGATCACTCCCCTATTGTTATTAGACTGCAGAAGTACCGGTTATCAAAGGGAGCCCTTTCAAATTCAACAACGCTTGGTCATATGGAAGGCTATGAGGAGGTAGTTCAGCAAGGTTTGGAGGCTGGGTTTACAGGAACTGTTCATTTCACATTGTTGAAAAGTTGAAAGTTATTAAAGGCCTACTCAAGATCTAGAATAAAGGCAGACCTCCTATTCTGCTCCAAGAACTATCTAGAGGACAACTTGACTAACATTCAACTGAGGGTTCAGATTGACCCGTTTAACCTGGCCCTCACAGAAGAGGAGATAGCCCTCCAAGAGCATCTGTGCAAGGAAACATTCTTAGATGAGATCCACATCAGATAAAGAGCTAAATCCAGTTTTCTTAAATATGGAGATAGGTGTTCTAAATTCTTTCACACTACTGTCAAGGCTAAACAGAGTCGGAATACCATCCACAAATTGCTTGATCCTAATGGAAGCCTCATTACTGGGGATGATAGTATCCGGAATGAGGCGGTGCAGTACTTTCAGGATCTTTACAACCAAAAACTCATACCCTAACATATTTTCATACTTTTTTCTTAAGACGATGGTTTCTCGGCGAGGTATTTCTATCTTACGGACAATTAGTATCGATGGAGAAGATACATTCTATTGTTATTAATGCAGACCCTATCAAATCGCCAGGTCTGGATGGCTTTGGGGCAACTTTCTTCAAGAAATACTAGAAGATGATAAAGATATATGTCCTCGATGCAGTGAGAGTTTTTTTTTCTCTCTAGTAGGCTGCTCAAGGAGCTTAGCTACACTTTTATGGTCTTAATTGCTAAGGTGGAGGGTGCAACTTTACTGGGAGATTTTCGGCCGATAGCGTGCTGTAGTTTACTATACAAGATTATAACACACATGATGTGTGACCGGATGAGGGATGTGATGAGAGAGCTTATCTCCCATAATCAGGCGACATTCATCAAAGGGCGCTCCATCTCGGAGAACTGTCTGCTGGCTCATGAGCTCGTCAGGGATTTCAATAAGCTGGGAGGCAACAAAGCGTGTCTAAAGTTGGACCTCAGGAAATCCTACGATTATGGTGAATCAAGATTTTCTCTGCCACATCATGATCTATATGGGATTTGATAGATGTGGATGGACAGGGTAGGGAGTGTATATATACTCTGCATCCTTCTCGATTATGGTTAGGGAACAACAGAGGATTTTTTGGGAGTAGCAAAGGACTGAGACAGCGCGACCCCCTCTCTCCATATCTCTTTGCGATGGTCATGGAATTTCTCACCTGCCTTTGGATGATGCGATACTGGATGGATTGATACCCCTATATTCAAAAGGTGAATCCTTTGGTTTCTTATCTAATTTATGTTGATGACCTGCTGGTATTCGTAGAGCCATCTAATAGATCCCTAGACACTCTAAATGATATATTTGATATCATAAAAATATGGTCGGGTTGCGAGCTGAACAAGAATAAGAGTCAAATGTTCATGAATTGTACTTGTGGGAAAAAGGAGGCATAGCTGGCCAAAATAGGCATTGTGGAAGGAATGCTTCCTATGAGATACCTGGGTACCCCTCTATCAATCAACTATGCTGCTAATGCAGAGTATGACGATCTCCTCAACTACACACAATCGAGACTACAGGGATGACAGGCACAGATGTTGTCATTTGGAGGGAGGATTGAACTTATTAAAGCCAAAATAGAGACAGTTGCTCTTTACTGGCTCCAAAATTATGTTTCCAAGGGTACAATAAAGAAAATTGAAAGCATGTATGCGGACTTCTTTTAGAAAGGAGGAATGCATCTAATCAGTTGGAAGAAGCTGTGTCGGCCTAAAAAGGAAGTAGAGTTGGATTACGATCTTTGGGGCTTCTCCAGGATACTGCTTACCTTAAACTGTTCTCGAGATTCGTCAATGGAAACTCTCTTTAGGCGAATGGATCAAGGGAAGATACTTTTCGAAAGGGGATTTTGGTCAGTCTAGTAGAAACAATAACTTATCAGTCACCGTTAAAGCTTTGTTGGAAGACGAGAAGTAAGGCAAAGGATAAGTTGCTAGAGTCATAAGCTCAGGGGCCCAAACCAGCATTTGGCATGACCCTGGTTTGGGCACACTAGCCTGATTGAAAGGAGGGATGGCATATTTATGAGATAATGGGCTCTACTGAAATGGTCAACAGTCCTTATCCGGAAAGAAGAGTAGAATATCCGGGGCTATTTGATCGAGGTAGAACATGCAGAAGATATCCGGATAGTAGAGATTGATAGCAAGCAGTGGAGGGCTACTAGACATGGGCAGACATAGTGAAAGGCACTTTAATTTTAAAACAGCTATAAATCAGATTACAAACTGCTAATGAGGAGGTTGACTATGCAGAGTTGGTTTGGACAAAAGGGGCTGCTGTCAAGATGTCGTTGTGCTTATACAAATTAATCAAAAATAGGCTTCTAACTCAAGACAGGCTGAGCAATTTTCGCATCCTCGGTGAGAACATGGAAGTATTATTTATGCAGTAAACATGATGAGATCAGGGATCATCTGTTCTTTGCTTGTGACGTCGCTTGGGATATTTGGAAGTGCGCAGAGACAAAATTGAGGACCAACCATGGACATTGTAGAGAGCTTGCTGCATTCTTAAATGATATTAAGGCTTAGAAGGGAAATGGAGAGCAACGTTTATCGCCGACTTATATATTTTGGGGGCTTGGTGTGGCATGTCTGGAGGGAACGTAATCGATATATTTTGAGGGCCAATCCCTTAGTACTTTTGCTGTACATAAAAAATTAGAAGCATACATAGATATCTTATACCCAGAGATGTTATTTTGTAATCTGGGATAGATCTAAGTTATAATTATTGTTGATAAAAATAATTAACTTCTTCAAATAATATATATATATATTTATAAGTAGTTGGCCATGAAGAAGCTGCCTGGAACGCGAGCGCAGGTAGCGCCCTTCTACTGCTCCGTTCAACCCGTCTCCCCGACTGCTTCCTCCTCCTCCTCCTCTCCTCATCTTCCTGGCCCGCACCCCATCCCTCCTCCACTTCTCATCCCTCTCACTTCTCTCTCCCGCGCTACATTTTTTTGTTGTGTGAGGACAGGTGGACCCCTATTGGTCGCGTCGGTTGAGCACGACCTCTACGACATTAGTCGAGGGAGTCGCTAGTGCGGGCCCCCTACCCCTATGACTCAGTCTCCACTAGCCTTCGTCCCCTCATGGCCTGCTCTTTCACCTCGTCCACTCATGCCCACAGGAGTTTGCCAATTTTTCTCAGAGGACTGCCACTTCGTTCCGGGTCTTTGAGAGAAGCCCTTCTTTGGGTAAGACATGGTTAGATCGAGTATGGATAGAGAGTCCATAGAAATGAAGCTATCGTTGAGCCGAAGATCATCCTAAGAAGAAGGTGATACGGGATTGAGAAAGATGACATCGTGGAGATAGATAGTATTGAAAAAATACTATAGTTCTCTAAGTCATTGGATCTCGGCATTATTTTGGTCAGCTCAAAGGATGTGCCTTGCGAAAGGATTTGCCTTGCGGTTATGGAGGTCGAAAGGAAGCATGGAGATTTTCTCTCGGAAAATGGCTTCTACTTCATCAAATTTGGCCTAACAGAGCACCTAGAGCGGATTATCCAAAATGACCCATGGACGTTCGACGGTATATTGGTAGTTTTGAGACGTTGAGACCCATACTCCATCTTTGATAGAGACCGCTTAGCTACCATGCAGATCTGGATTTGGTTTCCATGGCTCTCTTTCCAACTTTGGACCACTAAGGCTATTATGAAGATAGCTAGTGGCATCCGAAAGCCATTACGTTCGGACAATGCTACCACCAAAAGGGATCAACTATCATTCGCATGAGTCTTCGTTGAAATCAACGCAGCGGATTCGTTACCGGACAAGTTAGAAATGGAACTCCCATCAGGTGAGTTTATATTCCAGAAAGTAGAATATGAATGGGTCCCACCTTGCTTCCCTAAGTGTCAGAGTTTTGGACACATTCTATCCCAATATCCGAACGGAAAACCCCATAATAATGATAATCAACAAGGACCTGGCACCCAACATGTAGTTGAAGCATCCAAAGCGGCAGAGACCACCAAGCTGGTTTCCTGACCCAATATGGAAAAAATGGAGTACTGAGAGTACGATTGTCTTTAAAATAAAAAATGAGGAACATGAGCACCTGGTGACCCCCAAACCTACTATACTGGAAAAAAGGAACATGACAGGGGTTGATCAACCTATACAGGAGGTGGAAGACTTAGTGGGGGAAGGAACCATTGAGCTGCCATGGGCAATGATAGTGTTTGTATAGGACACACAATATAGTGTGAAAGGACAGGGAGGAACCGAGATGGTAGATTCTAACATGGTTATTTTTCAGGCCAAGGCAATTGAGCATGAGGGAAGTTGAGAAGGGTTGAACAATATATCGACTACAGGATATGAGACTCTGGGTTCCCCCAGAGTGAATGACACGACAAAGAAAAGATCTCCTCAGGACCCGTTAGTCGTGCCCAATCCGATATGACAAGCCAAAGTTGATCAGTTTAAGAACGACGATAGTAAAAACGCAATTGGACGTCAAGATGGACTCTCTTCCCCCCTTAGGGAGAGTTTGCGTGTCAACAAGGGAGTCAACAATCGTCTTTTATGATGATCTTCACCTGGAATGTTATGGGGATTAACTCTATAGGTAGGTGGAGGGAAGCCATGGACTATACCAAGAAGTCGAAGTGCTCTATCATTAATATTTTAGAGTCTAAAATTAAATTTGTCTCCAAGATCAAGATGAGGACACTGGCTCACTAGGAATTTGTTCACAATTTAGATTACGGAGATATGGCACGTGTTTGGGAATTTGGAAAGGGGACATTGTTAATTGCTGGAATCAGCTGATCACCATTAAATTCATCAATTGGGGGTGGTCTTGAAATTATGGCTGGAGCGGTATACGGGCATAACGATCGTACCCAGCGGATGAGACTGTAGAAAAAGATTACCGTAACCAGCAACATGGTGGGGGGACAGACTGCCTTTACTCATGGTGGGAGAATTCAACACTATCATGTTTGCCAATAAAATGAAAGGGGGAATGTTTGCCATTTAGATCAAAAAGAGAACTGAAAGAACTGAATTTGATTAACAAACTAAAAAAAAGTATATAGAAGTCTTAGAAGATAATCTAAGTACAAGTTTATTTTCTGGGGGTGACGATGGAGGGTTAGAAGTGTAACAACTCTCTTTACTCTATGGACGATCCGATGCAGAAGCTCTTCTCTCTTACTCGAGTGTAGATCCGCAGATAACCAGCCAGCCGTGCTTTTTATATGGCTAGTACCCTGTTATTTATAGCTGTTCTGTAACCGCATAGATCCGGGCCGCATGGAAGTTGGGAGTAGCCACGTGTCTTCCCCTAACAGCAAGAAATTATAACTGTGCACAAGAATTCGGGCTTCAGCTGTCATGTGGATATTTGTTAAGATTTTCTTGTTGTTGAATATCTGGATAGTTTTTCATCCTTTGTGGGCGCGACTTAGTCAATTGGACACGTGTCCTACCACTTGGTTGGAGATGATAACTTTGTTACTACATCATAATTGGGTTTGTTTGGGAATCTGGGGCATACGAAGCCAAGAATCGCAGAGACCGCATGGGGTTTGGGATGCATAGGTCAAAGCCACATAGGACGCATGAAATCTGGGACGCATGGGCCAGAGCCGCATGGGACGTATGGAGTCTGGGATGCATGGGACCAGAGACGCATGAGACTCATGGGGCCAGAGATTCATGGAACACATGGGGTCTGGAACACAGGCCAGAGTTTCATGAGACGCATGGAGTTTGGGACATATGGGCTAAAACTGCATGGGAGTCTTTTGCCTTATTGTACACGTAGTGCTGCACAGTTTCTGAGACTTCTGTCTTTTAGCGGGTTTACATCTTTCGAGACGTCCAAAAAATTCTTCTCTGTCAGGATTCTGTATCAGATATATTCTTGCCAAAACTGCCTTCGATCATTTGGTCTGCTTGGCTCTCAGCTAATTGGGCCATATGGTGATCATGTGGTTCATTTTCTGTTGAACTTTTCCCTGGGCTACATGATCACTGAACACATTGATCCAAATTTTTTATAAATAAGACCCCCTTCAAAGTTTTCAGACTGATAAGTTTGAAATACTTTGAATAAGAAGTGTGGATGGGATATATTTGGGTCGCATGGATATTAGGTCGCATGGACATTGGGTCGCATGGCTATTTAGGTAGCATGGGCGCATGGATGGGCACTGCCAAGCCATGCCGTAAAGTCATTCATAGCTATATTTGCTCTAACCCTTGAGTGGATTCTGTTCGGATTCTCCACCATCTCCTGACGCGGGGCTCGAGGCGACATTTTCCAAGGAGATTAAAGTGGCACGCAAAATTGAGGCATCAGGTTCATCGCCATAACTGTCCCGTTCATCATCTCGATCTCTTTATGCGTCTTTTGGAGCCTATAAGTAGGCGACTTGGGGATGAGAGAACTTTGTCTCCAGTTCCTCCTCATTCGTGAAGATGTTGGATGTTGGTGTCTCTTTCACCAAGGAGTCGGTTGAGAGCAGGATTGATCCTTGGCCCCCTGATACTGGCATTCTCCTCCGAGGTAAGGGGGTACCATGTCTCTTGTGTTGGGCTGCTAAGGTCATAGAGTCACCGGTACATAGCTTTGCTGTACGGATAGGAAATCCTCCCCAACGTATGTCGACTGTTAACAAAGTTCTGCCTCGTAGATGAAGGCTCCCTTTGGACATGTGCAGACCTCTTCAAAGAGATATATTGCGTGGGTGAGCACTCTTTCATGGCACACATGCAAAACCTATCTAATATGCATGCCAAGCTTTGGCAAGGTCACATGGATTAAGATTCATCTGCTTTATGCGTGCAGAGCCTATATGTGGCTTGGCCGTAAGGATGATGTCTCATCTTGCTCGTTCGAGCAGACTTAAATGCACGTGGCTGCGGCTAGGTAGCGGTATATGGTAGTTATACCTTTTTATAATCTTTGCTGAGACTGATGCTTCTTCTTTATGCAGGTTTTGTCCTCGTATGTGTTGTCTATGATGGAGCATGGAAGGATATCATAACACCCGTAGTTCAGGCTAAGACCAACCTTATGTGGCAGTTTGCCAAGAACTGATCCAGAAAACGGGGATGAACATCCTGCGTCTTGCGTGGAGCTGTTCCTGTTTATGCAGCCCGTTAGCTGCATTTCTTTCCTTTATGCGGCTTGCTACCGGTCGGGGTCCTGCGGCGATGATTACTGGACTTGGATTTATTTCTATTCCTGTCGTCCAGTCTTCTCGCATAGCTGGAAAGTGCCTGATCACCTCCTTCATCGCTATTCATCAGTATGGATTCTTTTCCATATACTAAGGTTTGCACTGTGGAGGGATGACCCAGAGTGCACCGAGCTCTGCTGCTAGTTTTACTTGTGTTTGTAGCAGAAATAACATGGGGGAGCCTTGTAATGGAAGAGGTTCTTGTCAGCGAGAACCCATAGAAACCTTTAAAAGTGATTCCCATCATATGTACTCAAGACCTTGAATATTAATAAAAACCCTTAAAATATAGTGGATTCCCATCATATGCACTCATGATCTTGAATAAAGGTTTCTCTTTTTCCAGAACTTCTTCCTTCATTTTTTATGTTATGTTTTTTGGATATCGTGTCATAGAAAATATGGATGTGTTACGATATTGCAGTTTGTTAAAGACATCATGCTGGAAGATTTTAGTGGACCTATTATCCTTTTGCGCACTTGGAATGCGAGTAATAGATTTGAAACAAACCCTATCAGAGGTAATATGGACGTGATAGGTTTTATGGACCCGTTACTTTTTGTGCATGTTAGTGCAAGTAATAGGTTTGAGACAAGTCCTGCCAGAGGTAATATAGACTTGATAGTTTTTGGGGACTTAACACCGTTGGTGTACCTTGATGAGTTTGGGTGATAAGTGGGGATGACAACTGATATCAGAGGTAATATGGACGTGATGATCGATAGCAAAACACGAGAGATTTGCTCAGATGTAATATGGACATGACAAACTCAGCCGAGAAAAAGTGTTAGGACATTAGTTCAGAAGTAATATGGACGTGAACTAATGTCCAAAAAACTTACTGAGGAGTGATTTGTTGAGTGTGGTTTATCCAAAAATAAAGATAGACCTGAGGATTGCTCCGCTGAAGATATTTGTGGGACTATAGCTCAGAGGTAATATGAACATGATGGCTAGCGTCTAACGAGATTGGTTTTTGAGTGGTCACTGCGGGTGTGTGCGAGTGGATCACTGCCGCATGCGCACGGTTATCTACCACATCGAGGACCACTGCTTGCCGTACATTTTTATATATCGTGCAGGGAAACACTGTCTGTTGCCCATAAGATTTTGTTACGAACAGAAGTACTATTGTGTGCACATGAGTTGCGATACGTCCTTATGCTGAAGACCTGCTCGGATGGGTACAATAGAACACTGCCTATCGTGCGCCATTGCTGATGAGTTATACGAGACATAGCTTTTGTGCATAGGGAGACTTGTTGAGCTGCACTGAGCATCCAAAGTTTACCATTTATGTTTTTCGAGGAAAGGATAATGCGGCCCGGCCTGCATTACTTTTCCTTTGACCTAGTCATTGAAGTATAGAGAAGTCCTATAAGACAATCTACGTACAAATTTGTTTTCAGGGGGTGATGATGGAGGGTTATGATTGTAGCAACTCTCCTTACTCCGTGGATGATCCGATGCAGAAGCTCTTCTCTCTTGCTCGAGTGTAGATTTTCAGATATCCAGTCAGTCGAGCTTTGTATAGGGGTAGTACCCTGTTATTTATAGTTGTTCTGTGGACACATAGATTCGGGCCACATGGACGTTGGGAGTCGCCACGTGTCTTCCCCCAACGACAAGGAATTATAACTGTGCATAAGAATTCGGGCTTCAGCTGTCACGTGGACATTTGTTAAGATTTTCTTGTTGCTGAATATCTGGATGATTTTTCGTATTTTGTGGTGTGACTTGGTCAATTGGACATGTGGCCTGCCACTTGGTTGGAGATGATCACCTTGTTACTATATCATAATTTGGTTTATTTGGGAATCTGGGACACACGAAGCCAAGAATCGCAGAGACCGCATGGGGTTTGGGATGCATGGGCCAGAACCGCATGTGACGTATGGAGTCTGAAATGCATGGGCCAGAGCTGTATGAGACTCATGGGCTAGAGCCGCATGGGACGTATGGAGTCTGGAACGCATGGGGCCAGAGACATATGGGACGTATGGAGTCTGGAACGCATGGGGCCAGAGACGCATAGAACGCATGGGGTCTGGGACACATGGGCCAAAGCCACATGAGACGCATGGAGTCTGGGACGCATGGGCTAGAACCGCATGGGATTCTTTTGCCGTGTTGTACACGTAGTGTTGCACAATTTTTGAGACTTCTGTCTTTTAGCGAGTTGACATCTTTTGAGACGTCTAGAAAAATTTTCTCTGTCAGGATTCTGCGTCAACAGTAATCTTATTATCATAGCGTGATGTTAGATCCTCCTACGGCCAAAACTGCCTTCGGTCGTTTGGTCCGCATAGCTCCCGCCTAATTGGGACGCATGGTGATCATGCGATTCATTTCCTGTTAAACTTTTTCCTGGGCAGCATGATCGCTGAATGCATGGATCTAACTTTTCCATGTTTCTACAGGGACGACCTGTTCAAGAATCTATCCTTTCAAAATTTTAAAGTTGTCTCTTATCCTCTGGACTTAGTGTCAAGTCCCGATCTCCCGCAGGCAACATCCGTCCCTACTGGGCACGAATCACCGCACCAGCGCTTCCGCGGGATAAACTTTTCCCCTCTGGGCGTGATGCCACAGTAGCTTAAGCTGAGCCCGTGTAAGGCCAAGGTCCATGCTGACGGTAAGAGGTCTAAGCCACAGAGTCGCAAAGATAGTCCGAGTGCAGCGGAATAATAAATTCACATGCAATTGATAACAAGTTCAAAGAGTCGTCAATAGAGGAAGCATTGAATAACATAAGTATATAATTAATTAAAATAAGCTCTTTATTGATATTGAACAAGTGTTACAAGCGGCGTAGGCCAAGATTACAAGTTGTTTAAGACTCTCTCTCTCTGAAATAGTAAAAGCGTGACAAGTGGCTACATTTGTGGAGTGATACATAGGCGATGTTCCAACATTATGTCTTGTATATGTGCTTCAGTTCCGGACGCAATGCTCCAAGGTTCCAAAGTGAACTGTAAACCCCCTCGTCTTAAATATAGGATTTAATTGATTATTTCAACTTGAAAACAACCACAACCCAAATCCCAAGTACCTAAATTAGGGTATCAGTCTACCCCAAACCTGTTATGCCACAACTCCTGTATACCACTCAAAAATCTAGTTCCTAATATTTTAAATAAATTATGAATTACGTAGTTAAGTTGTTAGTTTAATTTTAATTAAGGCTAATTTTACCTCAAGCAACACTTAAACCAGCCCACCTATACTCTTTCTCATTAGACCAGCCCATCTCAATGAGACTAGACAGGCCAAGCCGAGGCTGGCCCACAACTTCCTCATATATATATATATATATGAAGTCCCTCCCCTTGAAATCCTAAACCAACAACACCCTCTCCAAACCCTAGTCGACCCCCATCTAAACCAAATCTCCCTGCCGGCCGGACCCCCTACCCCGACTACTCCCAACCGGCCGCCCTCCAGCCAGCCCGCTCCCGACCGACCCTCTACAGCCTCCCCGTCGACTGCTCCAGCCAGCTCTCGCTTCCTCGACCGGCTGCTATACCCCAGCTGCTCCCTGACCGGCTGTTCACCCCAACCTAGCCGCCCCGCCGACTGCTCCAGCCCGCTCCCGCTTCCCCCACCGGCTGCACACCCCAGCCCGCTCCCGCTTCCCCCACCGACTGCTACACCCCAGCCCGACCGCTCCCCGACCGGAGTACTGTCGATCCCGACTGTCCTTCACAGCTGGACGGATCCGCCCACGCTGCAGGAGCCACCCTCGTCGAAGGAGGAGACCCCCCCTCGTCCTATTGATCAGGTACTCATCCTCCAGCAGTTCCTTTCTTGTGTCCCAATCATATCCCCTCGTATCGTATCCATGCATGATTGTTGTGTCTTAGTATCGAGAATCATAGTTGGAACACAACCCTTCTAACCCTAATTAATGAAATGATGGCTTAATGATTAACCAGATTAAGAAATTGTTAAATAGAAAATTCCTTAACCACGATACCTGTCGTCAAGGACCTTAGTTATTTGAACGTCTGGACATAAACCACGTGCAATGAGCATAAAAACCAAAGACAGGTGTTCGTATAGAACAGAAATCATGGATAACCGTAACTGGATAATTATTGCCTCGAGACGCCTGTTAACCGAAGACAGAACACGTGTACACCCTAGCTAAGTGCGCACGTGATGCTGTACTCGAGCAACAGGGAACTCGCGACAAGTATTCAAGAGTAGCGTATTAACCGTACGTAGATAATGCGTAGTATCTGATGCCTGTATTATTGTGTTATATTGTTTGTCTAGGGTCTTTGGATCAGCCAGGAGACGCTACCGGAACAGGCTTTTGGCATTCATCTCTTGAAGACTCAGGCAAGATACCTTGCCATATTTACTGTCTAATTTAAATTATACAAATACTGTATTGTATGCTTGTTATTTTGCTTTATACAACTATGCGCGTCCGAGATTGTCTCGGGTGCATTTCGACGGACACGTCGAAGATTAGTATACATTGACTTAGTCATTAGCAGACTCACCTTATTGGATGATACCCTGTTATCTTCCAAGACCTGACACTTTTACACGTAGTCGTAGTGACAAATCTCATGTTGGGATGCGAGTTCGCGTGATCGACTAGCTATCGCCGCGTGTGACGTACATCACGGTTAGCAAGCAGTTAGGACTATTTCAGTATAGAGACTTGGCATTTAGATAAGGGATATGTGTGTCGATTATTTGACTGGTATAACTACATTGGGAGCGGAGGACGACTGGTAGGCATATGGGATACCCCACTCCTTTACACTGATATCGCACTCGACGGAGTGATACGGACGTATTTATATATTACTGATACCACGTTCTGTAGAGTATTGGACGTTACTTGATGACATTGCAGATACCACACTCTATAGAATGTTGGACGTTATTGTATTCCTGCGCCCGTGTTATAGGGGGTATGTGTGGCATATACTAGCCGGTTGCCACGACTGGTGAATTATGTCAGCATATGTCTAGCCTACACCTTCCCATATACTCACAGTTGTCCGTACATTACATTCACTTAGATGGTTAGCACACCTTTATTGTATTTATTTTATTCAGTATTTATATATGGCTTGTCTCTCTTTATCATGTTACGTCCCTTTGAGGACCTGGTTCCCTTCTAGATTTGGACGAGGCTTTCTACACCACAGTGTACGGCCCCGGACAGGAGACGAGATTCGCTACAGCCGAGGAGTTAGAGGTGCAGCCGTCAGAGTTTCCGTGACCAGTTGGTAGGCCTTCAGCCGAGATTGGGTGCATCATTATTTAGAGCCGATGCCCTAGTCATTATCTTTTATATCTCATTTCAGTACTTTATTTCGTCATAGCAGTGGGTTTGTTCCCACCAGACATCTTGGTTTGTACTATGATATTTCAGACTGGTGTTATCTTCCAGCAGTTTATGTAGTACTTCTTGCTCTTTATATTGTGGATGAAATTAGATTACCTGTCATTGACTGATATTGCACCTGTTAGTATTTTAGGACAGCGTAGCACTCTTCGTGGATCCATTAAATTAGGATATCCTCGAAGACGTGTCAGCTGGCTATTGCCACGTGGCCTGGTCCCGTATACTTTGGGACTAGGGCATGATATGGTTTTAGTGGTGGCCCATGTAGGTTATCCTTTTTCGCTTGTTGTATGGTAACATGCCCAGCGAGCCTGCAATAGGATAGAAATTTCTAGGTCTCATCCACTTTCTGATTCGCCTTTGAACTTCCTTCATATTTGCTTCTATATACCTGCATCCTGTTTGTATGTTCTCGTACTCTTTTAATGAAATCTATCTCTTGCAGCAAGATAAATTTACGCAGTGGACGAGGAGCACCCCGTGTCGCGGTGCCAGATAATACCACTCAAGAAGAGGAGGTACCCCAAGGGCAATCCCCGCTACAGACCCCGCTGATACATTGGCATGAGACATCGTAGGGCGATCCTACACCACAGCCTGAGGGACAGACTTCCCAGACAATCCCCACGCAATATTGTGAGGGCCAGACTTCAGGAGCTACACCGATGCCGTAGACTGCGAGGCCGACATATGAGGAGACGCCTACTACACAGCCAGAGATTCCACTACCACCGCCTCCACCTTATCCACCCCAGATGCCACAGCCAGATGGACAACCACAGATGCTTCAGTTCTTTCAGACGATGATGCAAGCACAGTGGCATCAGACAGAGACATTGTGACAGAGTTTGATGGCAGTACTAGAGAGGATACCTGTCCCCGCACCAGCACCAGCACCTCCACCAGCCCAGACAGGTGGCACTGTTAGATGGTTCCGATAGATGGGGCCAGATACTTTCTCAGGCAATGAGACTGCAGAACAGATCTCCGATTGGGTCGCCAACACGGAGATGCTATTAGAGGCTTCACAACTGCACCCCGACCTTTGGATGACCGTAGTGAGGGCCCAGCTGAAAGGCAACGCCCACCACTGGTGGGATTCTATTGAGCGCAGTGTAGGAAAGAACCAGCCTTGGGAACAGTTCCTAGAATATTTCAATGCGAAGTATTTCTCAGCTACAGTCAGAAATGCCCTGTACTCCTAGTTCCTATATCTAGAATAGGGAAATATGACTGTTGATGCCTATGACGCGGAGTTCAGCCGCCTTAGTAGATTTGGTACAGTCCTGATACCCACCGATCTCGAGAAAGCCCAGAGATTTCATCACGGCCTAAATTTCGAGCTACAGAGGTATACCACTATACAGGCGAGGATTTCTTATGAAGAGGTTCTTGCAAAGACGAGAATCCAGGAGGCCATCGTCAGAGGAGCTAGACGTACCAGCACAACTGCACCAGCCAGAGCACAGCCCGGAGCAGGAGGATCGATCCGTCGTCAGGAGCACAGACACAGCAGAGGGCAGCGCCATATCCACAGCAGGAGCTTCCGACTTGTCACCATTGTGGCAAGAAGGGACACGTCATTAAGGATTGTCGGAAAAAGTTAGGATTGTGCATGATATGTGGGTCAAGTCAGCACCTTGTCAGGGATTGTCCACAGCGCAGAGAGGCAGCACTACAGACAGGACCGAGGCCAGCTGCACCAGCCCCGAGGATACTACCCCCACCAGGAGGACAGCGTCCACCAGCCCCCGGAGGATTTCAGAGGGGACCACCCTTGGCCCTCCAGCAGGCACAGTTCGAGCGAGCCCGACAGCAGACCGAAGGACAAAGACATGGACAAGCCTTTGCATTAGCAGATACTGAAGAAGAAACAGAAGGAGAAGCTATCACAGGTACCATTTTAGTTGCATCATTACCTGCAATTGCATTATTTGATTCTGGAGCTACATTGTCATTTATATCTAGTAGATTCGTAGCAATGCATAGAGTAGCAACTTCCCCCTTACCTAAGAGTTGGAATATTCTTACCAGAGGAGGTATCGTGCCGGTTACCAGCACTATCAGAACGTGCTCGGTAGTTGTATGTGGTAGAGAGATGAGAGCGCGATTTTTGGTATTGCCTATGCCGTACTTTGATGTTGTGTTAGGCATGGACTGGTTAAGCCAGTATAATGCTGTACTGAACTGCCGGAAGGGTAGCGTCACCTTTAGACCGCCAGATCAACCGGAGTTCGAGTATATGCGAGGGACCGTCGAACAAGGAGTAGGACAGATAGCGGGAACTTGCATGGCTATGGAGATTGTACCCCCACCAATAGTTGCAGAATTTGAAGATGTATTCCCCGAAGAACTGCCAGGCTTACCGCCAGATAGAGACGTGGAGTTCACCATCGAGCTAGTACCCGGAGCAGCGCTGGTATCTTCTAATGTATACCGATTGGCGAAGAAGGAGTTAGATGAGCTGAAGCTACAATTAGAGGAGTTGCAGAGCAAGGGGTTTATCCGTCCTAGTGTATCACCATGGGGAGCACCAGTATTGTTCGTGCCCAAGAAAGCTGGAACAGTACGCATGTGCATTGATTACAGAGCCCTTAATGCTCTGACTATCAAGAACAAGTAACCCCTACCACGGATTGATGACTTATTTGACCTGTTGACAGGAGCAGTAGTGTTCACCAAGATTGACTTGAGATCGGGTTATCATCAAGTAAAGGTGCAAAGAGAGGACATTAAGAAGACAGCATTTAGGACTCGTTATGGTCACTACGTGTTCTTAGTAATGCCATTTGGGCTGACGAATGCGCCAGCTGTATTTATGAACTTGATGAACAGAGTATTCCACCAATACTTAGACCAGTTCGTGGTAGTCTTCAACGACGACATTTTGGTGTATTCAAAGAGCCACGAGGAGCACGAAGAGCATCTGAGACTAGTGTTAGAGACACTAAGGAGAGAGAGGCTTTACGCCAAGCTGAGCAAATGTGAGTTTCTCCTAGATCGTGCCGCTTTTCTTGGACACGTTATCTCAGGAGATGGCATCTCAGTAGATCCGACAAAGATTTCATCAGTAGAGACATGGCCAACCCCTACTAATGTCTCGGAGGTCAGGAGTTTCCTAGGACTTGCCGGATATTACCGGAGGTTCATAGAAAACTTCTCGAAGATCGCAGAGCCAATGACCCACTTGACCCGTAAGGAGCAGGAGTTTACCTGGACGGAGGAGTGTCAGAAGGCATTCGATGAACTAAAGAAGCGTTTGACTACAACACCTATCTTGACCATACCTTCTGGACCCGGAGGATTCGTGATCTATAGCGATGCATCCGGGAAAGGATTAGGATGTGTCTTGATGCAGCACGGAAAGGTTGTAGCTTATGCTTCTAGACAGATGAGGACACACGAAAAGAACTATCCCACCCACGACTTGGAGCTTACAGCGGTAATCTTTGCCTTGAAGCTTTGGAGACACTATCTATATGGAGAGAGAGTAAATATATTTACTGATCATAAGAGCCTAAAGTACGTCTACACCCAGATGGATCTGAATCAGAGGCAGAGACGTTAGCTCGAGGTGATGACAGACTTCGAGATCGAGCTACAGTACCACCCAGGAAAGGCCAACATAGTAGTTGACGCGTTGAGAAGAAGACCCATGGCATTCTTCATGACCACCCAACCACACCTGTTGAGAGAGCTAGAGCAGATGGGTATAGAGGTCATTATGCCCGGAGTAGATGGACAATTGTCGAGCTTTCAGTTGCAATCGACATTAGTGGAGAGAATCAAAGCTGCCTTGCCGCCAGATGCCAGATTTCAGAGGCTTAGACAGAGGACAGAGGCTGGAATGCAGACATGACTGAGAATGCATGAAGATGGGACTTTGAGATGCGGAGATCGTCTCTATGTCCCAAATGGAGAACTTCGTCAGGAGTTGATGCCAGAGGTATATAGTTCGACCTACTCTATTCATCCAGGAGGTACGAAGATGTACAGGGACTTGAGACAGTACTACTGGTGGCACGGAATGAAGAGAGAGATAGCACGCTTTGTGGCCAAGTGCCTGGTGTGTCAGCAAGTCAAGGTTGTGCATCAGAGATCTGCAGGATTGCTTCAACCACTTCCTATACCGGAGTGAAAATGGGAGCATATCACTATGGACTTTGTTACGGGCTTTCCGAGGAGTCCTAGTGGGCGCAATGCAGTATGGATAATCGTGGATAGACTCACCAAGTCCGCACACTTTTTACCCTTCAGAGTTGGGCAATCGACGGAGGCCTTAGCAGATATGTACATGAGTAAAATTGTACGCCTGCATGGAGTGCCAGTTAGCATCGTATCTGACAGGGATACGAGGTTCACGTCTTACTTTTGGTAGAGTATGTAAGAGAGTCTCGGTACTCGCCTGAAGTTTAGCACAGTGTATCACCCCCAAACAGATGGACAATCGGAGTGCACCATTCAGACACTAGAAGACATGTTGAGAGCGTGCATGCTTGACTTCGGAGGATCATGGGAGGACCATTTGCATCTGGTCGAGTTTTTCTACAACAACAGCTATCAAGAGAGCATCCAGATGGCTCCCTATGAAGCATTGTATGGAAGAAAATATCGTTTTCTAGTATGCTGGAGTGATATAGGCGAGCGACAGATTCTCGGACCAGAGTTGGTTGTTCGTACGGTAGAAAAAGTGAAGAAGATCCAAGGGCACCTTCGAGCAGCACAAGACAGACAGAAGCATTGGGCGAATGCGCATCGTCGACCCTTAAAGTTTCAGGTTGGAGATCACATATTTCTAAAAATCTCGCCTACTCGAGGGACTATCAGATTCGGAGGCAGAGGGAAGCTGAGTCCGAGGTACATCGGGCCATTCGACATATTAGAACGCGTCGGAGAGGTTGCTTACAGATTTGCATTACTGCAGACCTTGGAAGGAGTTCATGACATCTTCCATGTATCTCAATTGAGGAGGTACATACCGGATCCTAGTCACGTGCTTGACCACACAGTCGGCCCGAGTCTATCATATGAAAAAGAGCCTGTGGAGATTCTAGACAGAAGTGAAAAGGCATTGCGAGGGCAGACCATCCCCCTAGTTTGTGTCGCATGGAGGCATCATGCACCAGGTGAGTCGACCTGGGAACGCGAGGAGGACATTAGACAGCGCTATCCCCACCTCTTCGAAGGACTAGGTACGTTTCAGTATTTTCTTTAGTCTTTAGTTCTTACCCATACGTATGTTTAATTTCGAGGATAAAATGCTCTAAGGAGGGTAGATTGTAAACCCCCTCGTCTTAAATGTAGGATTTAATTGATTATTTTAACTTGAAAATAACCACAACCCAAATCCCAAGTACCCAAATTAGGGTATCAGTCTACCCCAAACCTGTTATGCCATAACTCCTGTGTACCACTCAAAAATCTAGTTCCTAATGTTTTAAATACATTATGAATTACCTAGTTAAGTTGTTAGTTTAATTTTAATTAAGGCTAATTTTACCTCAAGTAACACTTAAACCAGCCCACCTATACTCTTTTTCATTAGACCAGCCCATCTCAATGAGACCAGACAGGCCAAGCCGAGGCTGGCCCACAACTTCCTCATATATATATATATATATATATATATATATATATATATATATATATGAAGTCCCTCCCCTTGAAACCCTAAACCAACACCACCCTCTCCAAACCCTAGCCGACCCCCATCTAAACCAAATCTCCCTGCCGGCCGGACCCCCTACCCCGACTACTCCCAACCGGCCGCCCTCCAGCCAGCCCGCTCCCGACCGACCCTCTACAGCCTCCCCGCCGACTGCTCCAGCCCGCTCTCGCTTCCCCGACCGGCTGCTATACCCCAGCTGCTCCCTGACCGGCTGTTCACCCCAACCTAGCCGCCCCGCCGACTGCTCCAGCCCGCTCCCGCTTCCACCATCGGCTGCACACCCCAGCCCGCTCCCGCTTCCCCCACCGACTGCTACACCCCAGCCCGACCGCTCCCCGACCGGAGTACTGTCGATCCCGACTGTCCTTCACAGCTGGACGGATCCGCCCACGCTGCAGGAGCCACCCTCGTCGAAGAAGGAGACGCC
Organism: Iris macrosiphon; assembly: GCA_036927795.1. NCBI lineage: Eukaryota > Viridiplantae > Streptophyta > Magnoliopsida > Asparagales > Iridaceae > Iris > Iris macrosiphon. The sequence continues at coordinate 158,721,084 of JAYESA010000002.1, read as the reverse complement.
CCCTCGTCCTATTGATCAGGTACTCGTCCTCCAGCAGTTCCTTTCTTGTGTCCCAATCATATCCCCTCGTATCGTATCCATGCATGATTGTTGTGTCTTAGTATCGAGAATCATAGTTGGAACACAACCCTTCTAACCCTAATTAATAAAATAATGGCTTAATGATTAACCAGATTAAGAAATTGTTAAATAAAAAATTCCTTAACCACGATACCTGTCGTCAAGGACCTTAGTTATTTGAACGTCTGGACATAAACCACGTGCAATGAGCATAGAAACCAAAGACAGGTGTTCGTATAGAACAGAAATCATGGATAACCGTAACTAGATAATTATTGGCTCGAGACGCCTGTTAACCGAAGACAGAACACATGTACACCCTAGCTAAGTGCGCACGTGATGCTGTACTGAAGCAACAGTGAACTCGCGACAAGTATTCAAGAGTAGCGTATTAACCGTACGTAGATAATGCGTAGTATCTGATGCCTGTATTATTGTGTTATATTGTTTGTCTAGGGTCTTTGGATCAGCCAGAAGACGCTACCGGAACAGGCTTTTGGCATTCATCTCTTGAAGACTCAGGCAAGATACCTTGCCATATTTACTGTCTAATTTAAATTATGCAAATGCTGTATTGTATGCTTATTGTTTTGCTTTATACAACTGTGCGCGTCCGAGATTGTCTCGGGCGCATTTCGACGGACACGTCGAAGATTAGTATACATTGACTTAGTCATTAGCAGACTCACCCCATTGGATGATACCCTGTTATCTTCCAAGACCTGACACTTTTATACGTAGTCGTAGTGACAAATCTCATGTTGGGATGCGAGTTCGCGTGATCGACTAGCTATCGCCGCGTGTGACATACATTACAGTTAGCAAGCAGTTAGGACTATTTCAGTATAGAGACTTGGCATTTAGATAAGGGATATGTGCGTCAATTATTTGACTGGTATATCTACATTGGGAGGGGAGGACGACTGGTAGGCATATGGGACACCCCACTCCTTTACACTGATACCGCACTCGACGGAGTGATACGGACGTATTTATATATTATTAATACCATGTTCTATAGAGTGTTGGGCGTTACTTGATGACATTGCAGATACCACACTCTATAGAATATTGGACGTTATTGTATTCCTGTGCCCGTGTTATAGGGGGCATGTGTGGCATATACTAGCCGGTTGCCACGACTGGTAAATTACGTCAGCATATGTCTAGCCTACACCTTCCCATATACTCACAGTTGTCCTTATATTGTATTCACTTAGATGGTTAGCACACCTTTATTGCATTTATTTTATTCAGTATTTATATATGGCTTGTCTTTCTGTATCTTGTTACGTCCCTCTGAGGACCTGGTTCCCTTCCAGATTTGGATTGCTTTCTACCCCACAGTGTACGGCCCCGGACAGGAGACGAGATTCGCTACAGCCGAGGAGTTAGAGGTGCAGCCGTTAGAGTTTTCGTGACCAGTTGGTAGGCCTTCAGCCGAGATTGGGTGCATCATTATCTAGAGCCGATGCCCTAGTCATTATCTTTTATATCTCATTTCAGTACTTTATTTCGTCATAGCAGTGGGTTTGTTCCCACCAGACATCTTGGTTGGTACTATGATATTTCAGACTGGTGTTATCTTCCAGCAGTTTATGTAGTACTTCTTGCTCTTTATATTGTGGATGAGATTAGATTACCTGTCATTGACTGATATTGCACCTGTTAGTATTTTAGGACAGCGTAGCACTCTTCGTGGATCCATTAAATTAGGATATCCTCGGAGACATGTCAGCTGGCTATTGCCACGTGGCCTGGTCCCGTATACTTTGGGACTGGGGCATGACATAAACTTTGTGCCTTAGCATGCACGAAGGAGGCATCCACACCAGACGAGGTTTCCTCGTACCTTACAAGCAAACCGGTGGGTTATCAGTACATGAATACACTGGTAGGGAGGCTTCTCGCCCGCTCAACAAATCCAAATATGTTATATAGGTTCCGTGCACCATCTATTAAGTTATCTTTCTAGTCTTGTCTTATAATCAGTTTTATGGCAATGATGAATAGTCTAACTTGTGTGGCAGTGCGTCATGCGATATAAAGGAACACGGTGAGACTTACCAACTTACTATTTGTCCTTACCTGTCCAAGGTAAACCAAGTTAAATCAAGCACAAATATTTATTATGAAATCCAAGGGCAATAACATATACAAATACGAGTGTTGTGAGCAAGGTTCTGTTTTGGGTGCACGAGTTATAAGGATTACTCAGGTGTGTTGCATTTGAATGTTCAAGTGCTCATATTATGTGGAAGTATTTTATACTCATGATCGTTCAGGTATTTTAGCTTACAGGATGTGATGCAATGACTCGCACGCGGATTGCCGCTAAGCGAGGATGACTTATCTATATGAACAAGAGTCACTGGCATAGCCATAAAGGACGGGTCATTGACGAGGATGGAATGCAACAAAAGAACATGGTGCGCTACAAGCCATCTCGCCAATACAATATACCTACTAGCGATAATGGTGCAGCGTGAAGTGCACACGCCATCCTGCTATACAATACATGAGTTCCATCCGGATCGGATCGGCCCCGATGCCCCGGAGACCGCTCATGGAACGAGACCCAAAAATCTTCTTTGTTTCCAAGTTGGTCGCGACATGCAAGTGTTTGGTCTTCCAAATTCACACAACTTGACATGATGATCCATGATTCTTGTTCTGAACGAGCATTTGCTCCACGAGCTATGATTCTTGATTTGCTTGACATGATTCTTGTTCAGATGTAAACTTGACATGATTTTTATTCAGAGTTCAACTTGACTTGATGTATTCCCTTGGTTCGGGGACAACCTTAGTGACCTAACGGTCCTGAATACTTGCAGGTTCATATTGTACAGAAGGACTATTTGATAGTCTTTTGGCTAACAAGATGCATGCATGATACGGATATTATTACTTAATTTATGGCATAAATTATGTGACAAGCATTAAAATAAGACAGTGAGTACAAGTTAATATATAAGCAGGCAACCATGCATTCATATGAAATATAAACATTTATGTTGGCACGGTCTATGGGTCAAGCGAGGTGTGAAACCATAAAGGGACGTACCTAGTGTAAACCTCCTCACCCAAAATTAGGCCTACTTGGCTTAGATAGAGAAACTAGGGCTAGTTTAAACCCAATTAGAATTAGAACACAATATTTTATTTAATTATGCAATATTTATATCACCTAGTGCACCTTACCGTTGCTTCGATAATTGGAGCACCTTACTAGCCATTTTCTTCCTACAAATTTTACAACCTTGTCCTAGACGTGCCTGCCTACCATTCTGACCTTTGTGTAACTTATAATTATGCTCTCTTGTGCTACATTTTAGTCGCACAATATTCGTCACGGACATTTATAATTAATTCTAAATAATTCTAACTTTGTACCCTTGTGCGTTCCAATTGAAATTAGAGACACAATCTTGACCCATTTCGTACAACCTAAATTATGATAATATTTTACTCTGAGCCCTCTATGTCCATGACACTTGTGTCCCACCTAATTTTATCCCCATTTACTTCTAATTAATTCCAGAACGCCATGCGCATTAATTTTAGTTAATTTAATCCGAATTCTGTCTTTGTACAATTTTCCAATTATTAGACACTTTTATGCAAAAGTGCATTTAGGTGTCCACACTATTGGATAATACATGAAAAAAAACTCGTTTTTCCCTTCACATGAATTTTTTCCATAATTTTCGGAATGTGCAAACGCGCAACAACGCCCCTTTATTTTAAACCTATTCTTGCATTTAAATAATACAATTATGGCCCTCCAAACATCCCCATGTGAGCCCAAGGCCCATCCCAAGTTGGATGTTCACCAAGCCCAATCCCTTTAGGTCAAACCCAAAAATCTCACATGTATATAAATACATAACTTTTCCTTTCCCCTCATTATTTTTATTTTCAACCAAACCTAAAATAAACTACCAGCCGTATACACCCTCCCCCTTCCTGTTCATCTTCATCCTCCCTACCTGCCTACACCCGCCGGCCTCGCCCGAGCCGCCAGCCTCCGCCTGAACATTGCCGGAGACCCGCCGACCCGCAGCCACCTCTCTCCGTTGCCTCTCCCTCGACAACACCAACTCGATCCGCACCACCGCCCTCCTTCCTCTCTTCTTCCTCCGTCTTCTCCACGCTGCTCACCGCCACCCCTCATCTCCTTCCTCCCGAGCAGCCCGAGCACCGCCTGGAACCCGACTCCCTCCGCCTGAACCGACCTCCCTTCCTCCCTGACTTCTTCTCCTCTCCGGCCTTCCTCCTCCGAAGCATCCAGTCACCACCATGAACCCCTCCCTGGCCTCCATCCCCTCCTCCCATTCCCTATCCACCACCAGCACCGCCTCCACCTCGGACCTCCTCCCTGCTGCCAATCCTCCATCACGACCACCACACCACTATTAATTTCGGCCACCTCATCCCTGTCCTCTCATTCCTCCTCCCCGTGTCCCTGTCCTCCTCCCTGTGTCCCTGCTCCTCCTCCTCGACCACCTTCTCCATGGCCGAACCTCCCCTCCATGACCGGACCTCCCCTCCCCTTGGTTGGACTCTGGTCATCTCCTCATCGACATCATCATCATCTCCTCATCGTCATCATCATCATCATCATCATCATTCATCATCGTCATTCATCATCTATATTATCATTATCCTCCCATCGTCCACATCATCATCCCCATCATCACTATCACCCACATCATTATCCCCGTCATCACTATCACCCACATCATCATCTTCGTTATCACCACCATATAATCACCATCATAATCATTACCATCATCTTCACCATGAGCACCCACATCATCATCATCGCCATAGTCGTAATCATCGCCATCGTAGTTATCATCATCGTTGTCAACCTCATCGTCGTCACCGTCATTCCCGTGAGCGTATCCCGAGGACCAATGGATCGTTCTGCGCGACTTCAGGAGCAGGTTGTTGGTACTTCGTAGCTTTCTTGCCAGGTAAGTATACATTTCCTTGTTGTACTGTTTAAATTCTGTATTATTAGTTGCATATTTATATTAGATAACTATGCGCATCCGAGAGAGACTCGGGTGCAGTCAATGAATGCGTTGACGTTAGAACTTGTATCTGACCTTGTGTCTAGTAGACCCACCTAAAGTTATAGAGTTGTCGGTATGACTCCCCAGGCCTTGATATATTTCTTACACGTGTTGTGAGTTTCATATAGGGCACGGACTTGCATATGCGGTTGGCCACCTGTACGTGTAGGTCGTGATGCATGTTAGAAGACTTAGCAGTTATTAGTAGTCGAAGCATAGACTATTGTAGTACGAAAGTCCAATCCTTGTCCTTGTTTGGTTGTAAGGTTGGACTATTATTCTAACGATAGACTATGAGCCAGAGTTACGACACCGATACTTGCCCCCTGTCTCGGTGTAGTAGCTACATCGTATTGTGGATACAACATGCATAGATCATTGGGCGGAGAGGACGACTAGTAGGCGTATGGGATACCCCACTTCCTTTATTCAGATGCCACGCTCGACGGAGCGATATGAACGATATATACTATGCAGATGCCACACTCTTCGGGGTTATATGGACGATATATACTATGCAGATGCCACACTCTTCGGGGTGATATGGACGTTATATTATTCAGATGCCACACTCTTCGGGGTGATATGGACGTTATATTATTTAGATGCCACACTCTTCGGGGTGATATGGACGTTATATTATACAGATGCCATAATCTTCGGAGCTGGACGTTATTATACAGCGCCCTTGTATGGGGGCATATGTGGCATATATTAGGCAGTTGTCACGATTGGTGAATTATGTCAGCATATGTCGAGCCTACACTTCCCATAAACTCAAAGTTGTCCTCAAATTGCATTCACTTAGATGGTTAGCGCACCCCTTTTATTTATTCAGTATTTACTTTATGGCATGCTTCTATGTATCTTGTTATGTCCCTCTGAGGACCTGGTCCCTTTCTAGGTGTAGATGTTCATGAGTATTCGTAGGAGCGCAGATCCGGACTGGTTACTTATATTCCGAGCAGGTCTTCTCTTCGAGTCTCAGTGGTTGATAATTGTGGTACTTACATTATATTTATCTTGTTTATTGTATATTCTAGTTGGTAGTGGATTTATTTCCATCTGACTATCATCTTTAGATACTTATATTGAGATCTAGTTTCATAGATATTGGTTATTTACTTATATATGATTTCTGTGGATGAGATTTAGTTATGCCCTGTGACTTGTGATAAATATATACCACTTGTGAATTATTATTCATTATACAGTGTACGCATGAGTTATGGTTTCCATATATTGGAGTTACCATATACATGCGGCTAGCATGCTTATGTGTCCTAGTCCTACGTATTTTTGGGACTAGGGCGTAACATGTTTTTAGTGGTGGCCCATGCAGGTCGAGAGCATATTGTCTCGGTTATGTTACAGTACCGAGCAAGCCTGCACCTAGGATTAGAGTATAGGATCTCATCCATAATTGACTATGATTCACATTCTTTTCAATCTATTCTATTTAAACTATTGCATCCTGCTTGATTCATGTGCTTCCCTAATATTCCTTGAGTATAGCCTCTCCTAGAATATAGGAATCCCTGTTGTTATGATGATAATTAGGGTAATATTCCTACTAAGAATACAACTAGGATATTGACGCATCACTAAGTTTAGAATATCTAGTGAACCCTAGCATCCCTTACCTATAGATTGATTTACCCTTACCCCTTGAGATAATTATGAAGTACTTGAGAGTAATATAGACACTACTAGGAGTAATTAGAAATTGACCATAGCGTTTGACCCCAGTATTGAGGAACTAATAGAATCCAAGGTTAAATATTAGGACTGAACCTAACTTTCATAAGTGAGATAGTATTAGAGAACCATAAATTTGGATCATTGTCCTATCATTAGCAGACAATACCTTAGAAAACCTAGAGGAATAAAATAATATTTTTCTTGATCATACCTCGAACACAGAGATTAGCTACCACCTTCCCATTAGAAAACTATGACATTATCTAGAGTCTTTCTATTTAGTTTTATGACTTGTTCCTCTGAACCCTAACGCTCGCTAGTTGTGCGACGACTAATTATGTTCTCCTATTCTTTATCTTTCAACTCGTGCCGCATAACTCTTATGAGTGTAGGCCAAGTAATTTTATTTCATGTTAGGATATACAGCTTGCTAGGATTATAGTTGTTACTCTTGAAATTTTGAATCATATGATTGGTAGTTAGAACTTGATAGTTGAGTATTCTTTTAGATTATAATTTCATGGTTATACCTTAGTTTTAAATCACGCGATTGTACCCCCACCTCGATACGAGTTATATCTCCTTTCCCCTTGAAGGCCAGTAACTTTTCCATTCATACTATTGACACTTGTTATATAGGCACTACAACTAAGACTTAAGATGACCATTACCTATATAATGCAATAGGATACCCTAATCAGTACCAAAATCTTTCCCTCGTATATCCTAACAATAGTTTTTACTTCATTTACAAGGACCAAGTTATTTTGTAGAATCTCCTTTAAGGCAGTTATAGTATTAGTTTATTATTTTAAGTTGGGTAGTATGCCTCACAACATAGTATCACATAGTCCTCGGGACCCATTAATGTAGTATAATTGAACGGCATTAACTATATGCTTGCATAAAGACGATAGTGTTTATCCCGACTGTAACACTTAGAGGTCCATGCCCCTATTGGGTCGACTAGCGACTTAGACAAGGGGTTAGTATGACAACTGTAGATATTATAGAGTCTTATCTTTTTGTGAACATGAATTATTTTGTACCTTCTTTCATCATGATCCAGCGTATTTATATTTTATGTACTACCTTGACTGATGCCGCTATTATAGCCTAGTTTTGTGAGCTTATTCTTTTATCGAGCTTGTTCATGGCATATGTATTAGTGGGTCGACACACTAAATATATTGTATAATCAGAATCAGTGTATTAAGGTCTAGCTAACCTTAGTACGCTTGGTTCGCCCTTCGCATAACTACTTTACGTGGATTGAGATAAATAGTTGACTAGTAAACGAATGAACTTGCCCTTAGACATGTCTGAGCATATCAAACGATTACATAACTGTACTGATATGAGCATGTGAATAAGAATCTACCAAAATAAGATTTCAATCCACAACTGCCTTGACAATTCCCATTTGAATTCTTTAAACGCATTGATCCCCATACTTCTATTCTATTACCTTTCTCTTGAACTCTTTATTATTGTTATTCCGTCTTCTCTTATTTCGGAAAGACGAAATCTCGTGCTTAGTGTAAGTTTGATATACAGAGAGTAATAGATATACCCCATAGGCAAATCATATCACTGGATGACTATCTTTTATAACTGATTAAGGGTATATCATATATGACACATTTGGTGTTAAATTTTTTGAGGATTGAGTAACATGATTTAGTAAATTTGAGGAATACGTTTTCTTAAATGTAAGAGCCTTATGTGATAAATGGATAAATTCTAAGTTTGGTAGAAGTTGCATTATCAACTTGAGAGAAATTTCTTTTAGATTGTGATCGAGTAAAATAAGATTGAGAGGTTCAAGTCATTTTAATTTTGAGAATTTTAGAAGAATGATTAAGAGGATGAGGATTAATAAATTTTTTAAAAATTGTGATATGGCGAACCAAATAACTATACTTGAGCATATGATTAAAATTTTTAATATTGAAGGTTGAATCACCGATTTAAACTTTGAGGATAAATATAGAAATCTAGACTTGAACAATTGGTGAATTAGATTTCAAATTTCACAATTTGAAGCTTTAAATTAAAAGTTAAATGTTGATTGTGGGATTACCTATTTAAAATATTGAGGATGTAAATTGAATTTAAATTTGAAGAGTACAAAAATTCATAAGTTGAAGGTAGGAATAATATTTGATTAGAATTGTTTTCTAAAGGAGATCATGATAGTTGGAAATAGTGGTGTAAAAATTTATATGCGTTATTAATATTGAAGATGCTATATGGATTCAATTTAAATTTGGATGTTTATGATTTAAAAAAGTGAGAAGAGATTACAATAGGTTGAATTTTGAATTCAACAGTGATTATCTTAATTTTAAAGTGATTGCGATAGATATGATTAGAATTTTAATTATCGCAAAGAGACTGCAATTGACTTACCTTATGTACGTGAAGGAATAACAGACTATGCCTTATTTTAATTTCGAGGACAAAATTATTTAAATTGTAAAACTCCTTACCCAAAATTAGGCCTACTTGGCTTAGACAGAGAAACTAGGGCTAGTTTGAACCCAATTAGAATTAGAACACAACATTTTATTTAATTATGCAATATTTATATCACCTAGTGCACCTTACTGTTGCTTCGATAATTGGAGCACCTAACTAGCCATTTCCTTCCTATAAATTTCGCAACCTTGTCCTAGACGTGCCCGCCTACCATTCTGACCTTTGTGTAACTTATAATTATGCTCTCTTGTGTGATATTTTAGTCGCACAATATTCGTCGCGGATGTTTATAATTAATTTTAAATAATTCTAACTTTGTACCCTTGTGCGTTCCAATCAAAATTAGAGACACAATCTTGACCCGTTTCGTACAACCTAAATTATGATAATATTCTACTCTGAGCCCTCTATGTTCATGACACTTGTGTCCCACCTAATTTTATCTCCATGTACGTCTAATTAATTCCAGAACACCTTACGTATTAATTTTAGTTAATTTAATCCAAATTTCGTCTTTGTGCAATTTTCTAATTATTGGGCGCTTTTATGCAAAAGTGCATTTAGGTGTCCACACCATTGGACAATACATGAAGAAAACTCGTTTTCCCCTTCACATAAATTTTTCCCATAATTTTCGGAATGTGCAAACGCGCAACAACGCCCATTTATTTTAAACCTATCCTTGCATTTAAACAATGTAATTATGGCCCTCCAAACATCCCCATATGAGCCCAAGGCCCATCCCAAGTTGGATGTTGATTAAGCCCAATCCCTTTAGGTCAAACCCAAAAATCCTACATGTATATAAATACATAACTTTTCCTTTCCCCTTATTATTTTTCTTTTCAACCAAACCTAAAATAAACTACCAGCCGTATACACCCTCCCCCTTCCTGTTCATCTTCATCCTCCCTACCTGCCTACACCCGCCGGCCTCGCCGGAGCCGCCAGCCTCCGCCTGAACATTGCAGGAGACCCGCCGACTCGCAGCCACCTCTCCCCGCTGCCTTTCCCTCGACGACACCAACTCGATCCGTACCACCGCCCTCCTCCCTCTCTTCTTCCTTTGTCTCCTCCACGCTGCTCACCGCCACCCCTCATCTCCTTCCTCCCGAGCAGCCCGAGCACCGCCTGGAACCCGACCCCCTCCGCCTGAACCAACCTCCCTTCCTCCCTGACTTCTTCTCCTCCCCGACCTTCCTCCTCCGAAGCATCCAGTCACCACCACGAACCCCTCCCTGGCCTCCATCTGCTCCTCCCATTCCCTGTCCAGTACCGCCTCCACCTCGGACCTCCTTCCGGCTGCCAGTCCCCCATCACGACCACCACACCACCATTAATTCCGGCCACCTCATACCTGTCCCCTCCTTCCTCCTCCCTGTGTCCCTGTCCTCATCCCTGTGTCCCTACTCCTCCTCCTCGACCACCTTCTCCTTGGCCGGACCTCCCCTCCATGACTGGACCTACCCTCCCCCTGGCCGGAGTCCGATCATCTTCTCATCGACATCATCCTCATCTCTTCATCGTCGTCATCATCATCATCATCATTCATCATCGTCATTCATCATCTACATTATCATTATCCTCCCATCGTCCACATTATCATCCCCGTCATCACTATCACCCACATTATCATCCTCGTCATCACTATCACCCACATCATCATCCTTGTTATCACCACCAAATCACCATCATGATCATCACCATCATCTTCACCATGAGCACCCACATCATCATCGTTGTCGTAGTCGTAATCATCGCCATCGTCGTTATCATCATCGTCGTCGACCTCATCGTCGTCACCGTCATTCCCGTGTGCGTATCCCGAGGACCAATGGATCGTTCTGTGCGACTTCAGGAGCAGGTTATTAGTACTTCGCAGCTTTTTTGCCAGGCAAGTATACCTTTCCTTGTTGTACTGTTTAAATTCTGTATTATTAGTTGCATATTTATATTATATAATTGTGCGCGTCCGAGAGAGACTCGGGTGCAGTCAACGAATGCATTGACGTTAGGACTTGTGTCTGACCTAGTGTCTAGTAGACCCACCTAAAGTTATGAAGTTATCGGTATGACTCCCCAGGCCTTGACACATTTCTTACATGTGTTGTGAGTCTCATATAGGGCACGAACTTGCGTATGCGGTTGGCCACTTGTACGTGTAGGTCGTGCGACGGATAGGGAATAACTGCTATTAGTGATGGATGTTAGAAGACTTAGTATTTATTAGTAGTCGGAGCGTAGACTATTATAGTACAGAAGTCCAATCCTTGTCCTTGTTTGGTTGTAAGGTTGGACTATTGTTCTAATGATAGACTATGAGCCAGAGTTACGACTGTAGAAGCATGAAAAATACGCTGGATAGCTATACGCAGCAGGCTGATGCTGGGCAGCGTAAAAGATGACTTCGGAGCCATCAACGTACAAACAGAGCTTTGCCGCTAAGTACAGCGTAAAATATAAGCTCAAGGACTATCCGCGTAATACAGTATGTCCAGGCTGCTTCAGCATAAAAAGGGTGCTACATCGCCTTTATGGCATAAAACTCATCCGCTTTAATGCAGCATTGAAGTGTACGAGGAACGCTTCGTATTCCTCGAAATGAACCTGTCAAATCATGCAGTGAACCTGACGTCTGACTCCTGAAAAAGAGTACTGCATGACTACCCAAACGACGGCTATAATGATGGCGCGGCACAGCGACCCAGACTGTCGTCTAGTGACATTTTCCTGGCGTAAACCGCTTTTACGCATACAAGGGAATACGCTGCCTAGTTTTACACAGGCAGATGTGAGCTGCTTACGCTCCGCAGAAGACAAACAGGCTGCCACGTCAAAGCTGCTCTTCGTACAGGGCTCAAGGTACGTCTCTGCATTTAATACGCAGAATGATGGCAGATCTTCGAGATACGCCTCTACATTTAATGCGCAGGATGGGGGCAGATATTTGCATTTAATGCAAGAGATTTGATTATATCTCCAAAAGCCGTGATTTCGGCTAAGACGTCCACATCATCACTTTGGCACATTATGCCATCAGGCTATGGGAGCACGCTATACGCTATCTCCTTGGAATATGCCAACTCAGGCTACATTTGCATTGGTGCGTATTAAAGCTATTCGGTCCAGAATTCGCTCAAGGCCCCAGTCAGGGGAGGGGGATCAGCTATCTTCTACGCCTACTCGGCTTCTACGCCCACTCGGCTTCTATGCCTACTCAGCTTCTACGCCTACTCAGCTTCTATGCCTACTCGGCTTCTATGCCTGCTCGGCCTCTATGCCGGTTTGATAACTCTTTGGCTTCTACGCCATGGTGACAGTTATTGGCTTCTACGCCAACCTTTTCTACGCGAGGGATAACTACCTACGTGGCTTTTATGCCATGATCTTCGCAGCAGTTATATGCATTATCTCTTAATAGGACACGCGTCACACGCTCATTCAAAAGGTTATTTATACGTGGGTAACGGTTATTGTAACCGTTGCATAAAAGGTGCTATGCTTTCCACTACCCGGCTTCTACACCGACTGGAGGGTCACTGTCACTAAAACCCTATAAATAGAGACCTCTATCAACAGAGGTCGATGTCAACAAAAAAAGGTCGGAAAAAAGGGTCAAGAGGGGGAGAAAAAGAGTCAAGAAGTCTTTGAAAGAGAGAAGAATCCAGAGCTCAGGCAAAGAGTAGTGATCGACGACTTTGGCATCGGGCATCCACTCTCTTTTGCAACCTTTGAAGCTGCTTTCTGTCTTCTACGGCACTTCTTCATCATCGTGTGGTCCAAGGGACAAAATGATCGACCGCAGATCAGACTCCTATAGCAATATTTACCCAGATTAAAAGTTGTACTCGACATCCTCGTATAGGATTAATTATACTTCTTGTTTGTGAACCAAAGAGCGGGTTTCGTATAAACCTCATTTTCACTTCTTTCGTTTATTATCAAACACAAGATAGCGACTCTGCTGGGGACGTCTTTCTCTTCTGAGGAGAAAGTAATTGCTCAACACGATGCGGTATCCGTAGGATCCGTGAAGAAGATCCTGGTCGTCCAGTTCGACCAGTTCGACCAGTCTGCCTACGAAGATATGCTTCGAGCAGGGGGTAGCTCTCACTCTCTCTCTGTTCAAGACAACAGGAAGCTGCATAAGGTTTGGATGCCAAAGACATCTCCTACCATTCCTGTCGACTCTCTGACCTCTCCGACCTCTCCGACCGGCCAGGTTGTAGCTGCACAACCTTCGCGCTCTGCGCGTAAAACTCAGTCTCCCGTCCTTGACGTGGCAGACAAAACTTCGGACAATGCCTCAGCGCTAGTCCAGAAGTCTACTTAGTACTCCGCACGTAAACTCAGTCTCCCGTCTGTGACATGGCAGACAAAACTTCGGACAATGCCTCAGCGCTAGTCCAGAAGCCTACTTCGTGCTCTGTGCGTAAAATTTAGTCTCCCGTCGATGACGTGGCAGACAGAATTTCTGACAATGCCTTAGCGCCAAATCAGAAATTCCAAATACGCTCCGCGCGTAAAGACGCATCTGCCCTCCACGAAAAAATGGATGATCCCTGTAATCTACGCAAGGGAAAGCAAGTGGCGGACTACTCAACTTCTCGGCCTTCACGCCACCAAGGAAAGAATCTGCCCACCCTCCGGATTATGCGAGAACCAGATGGTCGACTAAGGACCTCCTCATTCTTACGCCAGCCTGAGCAGAACTCCAAAATATGCCAGGAGAAGCCCCTCAGCGTAAAGATGGCTCAGTTTGCGGAAAGTCACGCCCCTCGGGGATCTTCCGCTACCCAGATGGCCAACTTGTTGTATACGGGTGGCACAGGGAGAACTACGGTTCCCAACATCCGCATGCTCACTGATGCAAACAGAAGGAACAAGCCATCTTCTTCTTCCTCTTCTGTAAATCCTCCTGACCTGTGTGAGTATCTGATCCAGAAGCACAAAGATAGGGGACTTTCAGTATGTCTATTACGCCTCCTAGCGAGCACTATTGTAATAGCCATAGGATTGTAGTTAATTGTTGCTGTTTTGGAGCAAAATGGTCGGTTTTCGACCGGTTGAACTACTCTCTGTCTTCCCAGGAAGAAGAATCTGCACATGTATCAGTGAACATGGCTTCACATGTTCCTAGAGGAAGATCGAACTCAAGACGTCCAAGCCAAAGAAGATTCGACAAGCTCCTTAAGAACGCTGAAGGTGGGATGTTTCGAAATACCCGTTCGAAGTCACGACAACCGGCTTCGTACTCTTCGAATTCCGATGCTGGGGGTCGCCAGTTTCGCGAATCAGATACTGAAAGTATAGAGTCCACTTCTACAGAGACCTATACTAATCCTTCAATGACCCCCAGGAAGATGGGAGTCTATGCCATTGGAGATGAAGGCGAGGAAGCTTCCCCGTCGGGGAGCACTGAGCAATGCATTGTTGTACTGGAGACATCTTCTCCAACTCAAGTACGTATGGGGGTGGACATACCACCACCCAACGCAAATCAAGAGCCTGCTCTAGATCGAGAGTCAGCGGCTCCCCCGTATCCTAGCTCGGAGAATGCACTGCCTACTGTTGGAGTTGCAATACAACCGATTCCTCACCACTCCGTGGTCCCGCTACCGACTGAAGATCCGATGCAGGCAGTATGGGAGTTGAAAGCCCAATTTGACGCCTTGAAGCACAAGGATCAGCTCAAGAAATTAGGAATCAACCAACCTTACCCCGCTATCTGGGATGAGGTCCCTTTCCCTCCTAGATACAAACCATAGACTATGGCTTTGTTCGAGGAAAAAATATCACCGAGTCAGTACATGAACTACTTCAGTATGATGACGGTGTTATTGCAAGGGAATGACGCCCTTCTCACTTGAGTGTTCAAAGGCTGTCTCTCGGGGGTAGCTTATCAGTGGTACCGAAGTCTGGCGGACAACTGCATTACTTCCTTTGAAGACTTCAAAACTTTATTCTTCGTACGATTCTACGAAGGAGGGATGGACATGTCTATGTCCTCTCTCATCGAAGTGAAGCAGAGGGAAAATAAGAACTTTTACACCTTCATTGAACGTTTTCGTCAAGCCACTTTGCAAATGCCTCCCGGAGTTCCAGACTCGGCATTGGTGGACATCTGCAGAAAGAACCTCCTTCCCGTGATCTCGGTGTTCACAGGACCATATCAGTTCCATGATTGGCCCTCTTTCATCATCTCAGCGGTAGCCGCTGAGGACAACAGTCAGAAGGCGCGTGATAATGGCATCATGATCTCGGCCTCTGATAAAGGCAAGAGGTCATTCTCCAACATCGACCATCCTCATGGTTCCAAGGGAAAACAAGCTCTGGCGATCAACACGTCCAGGCAAAAGACTATGGCAACCACACAGACAAAACCTGGGACTTCCAGGCCCTTTGAGGTGTACTCTTTTGACGATGACGATATTCCGAGCATATTCGAGTGTCTCGTCAACAGCGGCAAGATTACCCTCCCTGAGGTGAAGAGGCCCAATGAAGCCGGCAGTACCAATAACCCCAAGTACTGCATCTTCCATAGATACATACACCACCCCACAAAGGCGTATTATGTACTAAAGAGGAAGATCCAAGAGTTGATCGATGCTAAGGCCATCACTCTGCGCAACAGCGAGAAGACGGTCACAGCCAACATGATCTCTCTGCAATTTGGCAATCTGCCTCCCCAAGAAGTCCCGGATGGTGTTCACCTATTTCCGGGACAACGATGAACATCGTTAATCTTCCTCTAGCTAGAGATCAAAATTATGACCTGATACCCCTAACTACCCAGCGAGGCAAGATTATGTGGGTTCATCCAGATCTGGTGACAGAGATCGAGGAAGAGACTCAAGCTGCTAAGGCTAAGTCTAAGAAGAACTCGAAGTGGAAACCATGTCACATGGTTGCGGTACACTCGGCATCAGAAGATGAGGTCTTGGCTACTGGAACCCATTCAGGGAAACCTTGCCTCAAGGAATATGGAGCAAGTCAAGAAGATGCACCGGCGGACGCTTCAGCTACCAAGCCTTCATAACCGGAGCCCGCCATACCAGAGGCCGGTCCTTCGAGACCAACTTTGGCGGACAAGGGGAAGCAAAAAGAAGTGCGCTTCGATAAACCTCTGAAAAACATTCAAAACAAAGGTTTAGAGAAGCCATACAACTTTGATATCCTGGCCCAATTGGCTAATACACCAGCCAGGTTGTCCATCTTCGAACTACTCAGGCTCTCTTAAGACACTCGTCAAGCCCTGAGTGAAGCGTTAATGCAGGCGGATACATACTTGACCCAGCTCAAGTCCCCTAACGAAGAATCTGTGGCATGTCCTCAATGCCACAGTGTGATGGAGGTGATCCCGAATATCACTTTCACTCAAGATGACATGATGTTGAAACACAACAAGCATGACAGACCCCTCTATTATACCGGATACGTCGGTTCCATGGAGGTTGACCGGATTCACATAGATCCGGGATCATCAATCAACATCATCCCTCATAGTCTGCTCAGACCGCTGAGGATTCCTACCAGCGAATTGGCTTACACCACCACTACAATCGTGGGTTTCAACGCCAGAAAAAGTAAGTCGTTGGGGAAAATTCGTCTGAGGATCCAGATTGGCGACCTTAGATCGGTGGCCACATGTTATGTCATTGATTCAGAGGTATCCTACAATATTCTGCTGGGCAGACCTTGGATCCACGACCACAACATCGTTCCTTCAACTCTGCATCAATGCTTTAAATATGTAGATGCCCAAGGAACAGTACAAACGGAGTTTGCTGACCTGAACCCATTTAAAGGAGTAGAATCCTACTACTCTGATGCCATGTTGTACTCTCAAGACTACACGAAAGAGGTGTCAGGCGAAGCAGAGAAGGAATCCCACCGGGAGCCAGAAGAACCCTCTGCCAAGCAACCTCTGTCAATCAAGATGAAAGGGTGAACTACTCGTCCAAAAGTCACGGAGCCCATGGCTATCCACCTGAATAAAATCAGGTCAGGAAAAGGAGGTGATCCTCTAGTGATCACTTTGAACCAGAAGCCTCCACCCTTGGTCATCAACCTTCGGCGCAGCAAACAGCCAATTGATGTAAATATAACCGGGAACGTGGTTTCTGATGATAATAAAGATCCTCTTTTCCAGTACATCGACGCTCAAGTTCCAAATTAGGAAACCTCTCCCCACGAAGATATAGAACCTATAGCACAAAAATTCTTGGAAGCTATAGATTCCTATCATCCGTATATGTGGGAAGTAGCATCATCATCCAATGTCACCACGACATATGGACGATAAGAGGATTCTATCTTCATTGTCCCGCCTACTTACGGTAGTCAGCATTCAATAGCCTTCGGCCGCATGCACAATGGTCCGACTGTACAGGAGGATTCTCCCGACGACGATGTTGGTAAAATACAGGTTTACAGATATAGCCCACAAGTTTTGAAGATTATGCAAAGTATGGGTTATGAATTAAAGCTGGAACCAGGCCTCAACTACGAAAAAGGCAGACGAATGCCGCTGCACGGTAATCCCTACTGTCAATGAACTCGTTTTGGGTTAGGGTATACCACCTTCCTTGTAACTTCTGAGTCAAATGAGGATATCTTTTCCTCTTCTTAAAATGGCTCGCCGCCCTCTGGCTTATCTCATGCTCTCGAGCGAACATTATCAGTAAATACGGTATTAACAGATTCCTTCAAAGCAGACGAACAAGAATCTGAACCGTTTGAGAATGACTCTTGGGCTCAACAAATGGATACACAATGGAAACTCCGGTTCGAGCAGAGAGAACCTCCCACTGAAGATGAAGTTATCCGGATCGATGTTGGGGATGAACTTTTGCCAAAGCCGATATTTATTAGTAACAATCTTTCCGAAAAAAAGAGAGAAGAAATTATCCAGCTGATAAAAGAATATATCGACATCTTTGCGTGGAATTATGAGGATATGCCAGGTCTTGATCCAAAGGTGGCTACTCATAAACTCAATATATTGTCCAATTCGAAGCCTGTAAAGCAACACCAACGTCGGTTCCGCCCGGATATGATGGACGCCATTGAAGCTGAAGTCAAGAAGTTGATAGCCTGCAATTTCATCCGGGAAGAACAACATCCTGACTGGGTCACCAATGTTGTCCCGGTCATGAAGAAAAATAGGAAAGTACGTGTCTGTATCGATTACCGAGATCTGAATGCAGCCTGCCCCAAGGATGAGTTTTCTCTTCCCATTACAGACGTCATGATCGACAATACATGCAATTTTGAACGTATGTCTTTCATGGACGAATTTTTAGGATACATCCAAATCAAGATGCATCTTGAAGACGAAAAGCATACTGCCTTCCGGACACCACTGGGGGTATATTTCTATACGGTCATGCCCTTCGGATTGAAAAATGCCGGGGCTACGTACCAATGGGCTATGAATAACATATTCCACGAGCATTTACGCAAAACAGTGGAATGTTACGTAGACGATATAGCTGTCAAAAGCCGCCTCAAGGGTAATCACATCCAAGACTTGAAGACGGTGTTCGAGTTGATGCGCCAACATCAACTCAAAATGAATCCTACGAAGTCCTTTCTTGGTGTATCTAGTAGCAAATTCCTGAGATTTCTCATTACCGCTAAAGGCATTCAAGTGGACCCTGATAAAGTTAAGGCCATCTTAGAAATGCGACCACCCCGTAATCTGAGAGAACTCAGGGGATTTCAAGGTCGTCTGGCTTATATCCGGAGATTCATATCCAATCTCTCTGGGAAATGTCAGCATTTTTCTCATCTCATGAAGAAAGGTGTATCCTTCGTATGGGACGAAGCCTGTCAGCGAGCGTTTAATGATATCAAACGCTACCTCACTAACCCTCCAGTTCTGGTGCCTCCCATCATAGAAAGACCATTCTTGCTGTACGTTCGAGCAATGGATCATTCTCTGGGAGCTCTTCTCGCACAGAAGAACGATGTGGGTCATGAACAGGCTATCTACTACCTAAGTAGGATGATGGTCGGAGCTGAACATCGGTACAATCCAGTAGAAAAAGAATGCTTGGCTCTGATGTTCGCTATCCAGAAGATGCGACACTATATCACAGGCCAGACTATTCATATCATCTCCTGGATCAACCCTCTTCGGGTACTGATGAACAAGCCAAGTGTTCTTAATTCTCGACTCGCGACTTGGGCGATGTTATTAACACCGTATGACATGGTGTACGTCCCTCAGAAGTCCATCAAAGGCCAAGCGTTGGCTGATTTCCTAGCTGCTCATCCGATCCCGGAGACCTCCAAGCTATACGATCCGCTACTAAGGGAATCGCTTTTGCTTTCTTTTCCTCTGGCTACTAAGATGTTTCAGTTCGACATTTTCGACGAAGTTGCAGAATATAATTCCGCAATGGAAATTGACGCATGGCAACTATTCTTTGATGGTGCCTCCAGGACTGGTCCCAGGGGAAACGTAGTTTCAGGAGTATGAATTATCCTAGTTACTCCTGATAAGCTCGTCATCTACCGAGCATATTCTCTTAGCGAGCCCTGTTCCAATAATATGGTAGAGTATAACGCTCTACTAATCGGGCTCCAAGTCACTAAAGAATTGGGCGTCGAATCTCTGGAAGCTTTCGGTGATTCTCTGCTGATCGTCAATCAAGTCAGAGAAATATATGAAGTCCGGAATCCAGACCTCATCCCCTATCACCAAGCAACGGTCGAGATAGCCATGACGTTCAAAGGGTTCTTCCTAGAATACGTGTCTCAATCTCAGAATCTGGAAGCTGATGCCCTAGCCAGTCTAGCTGCAGATTTAGCTATTCCTATAAGAAGGCAGAATTTGGTGATCCTTCTTAACAGAGATTTATTATGTGTGAAAAATAACTTTCACATAGAATGCAGCTACGCTGTGGACATAGATCCTCCCAAGAGAGACTGGAGAAGTCCCTTTATAGATTTTGTGGCATACAGAATCTTACCGGAGGACCCTAAAGAAGCAGTAACCGTCAAAAGACGATCATTATGCTTCTATCATGATGCTTCTTCACAGTGTCTATATCGCCATACCTACGACGGACTGCTATTGAGATGTCTCTCCGATGACGAGGCACAACAGATCATCCATGAAGCTCACGACGGCGTATGCGGAGCGCATCAACCCGGTCCTAAGCTACAGGATCGTATCAGGAGAATGGGCTATTACTGGCCTACTATGATCGTAGATGCAATAAAGTATGCAAGACAATACAAAGTCTGTCAGGTTTATGCAGACTTCATACATCAACCGTCCGAACATCTACATCCTACGGTTGCATCCTGGCCTTTCAAAATATGGGGTATGGATATCATTGGTCCTATTCACCCGTCTTCTTCCAGAGGTCACCGGTTCATACTGGCCATCACGGATTATTTCTCCAAATGGGCAGAGGTGATCCCTCTTGCTGAGGTAAAGACATCTAATGTGATCAACTTCATCAAACATCATGTTATTTATCGCTTTGGGATACCCCGAAAGATAATTCATGACAATGGGCCTCAGTTCATCAGCCAAGCGTTTCATCGATTTTGCGATAAAAATTGGATACAAAATATGGCCTCTACGGCATATAATCCTGCTGTTAATAGTTTGGCGGAAGCTTTCAACAAAACCATTATCAAACTCTTGAAAAAGTTCGTCTCTTCGAACAAGAGGGATTGGAATGAGAAGCTAGGAGAATGTCTCTGGGCATACCGCACAACGGTACGAGTACCGACAGGTTGTACCCCATTCTCATTGGTTTACGGGAGTGAAGCAGTTCTCTCCATCGAAATCCAAATTCCGTCACTCAGGATAGTTGTGGCTAATGAGTTGACTCAAAAAAAGAATGACCTGTTAAGGCTTCAAGAGTTAGAAGGATTAGACGAGAAATGCCTCCAAGCTCAACAGCGCATCGCGTTCTACCAGGCCTGCATTTCTAGATCTTTTAATCAAAAAGTAAAGGAAAGAGTGTTCAAAGTTGGCGAGCTAGTTTTAGCTGTGAGAAGGCCGATGATTCTGACTCACAAGAGTAAGGATAAATTCCAGCCCAAATGGGAAGGCCCTTATATGATCGAGACGACATTCTCAAACGGCGCTTACAGGTTAGCCAAGCCTAACGAAGATCTATTAATGGCTCCTATCAACGATAAATTTCTGAATAGGTACTATGCTTAACCTCCTTTGCTCAAGTGAAATATGGCAAAAATCTCATTCTGACAATACTACTTCCAAAACGAAACTAGTTGAATCATATTCTATCATGTTCATATAACCTCTGAATAGATATGTTTAACTAATTTGGAACTTCAAGACCTATCATATCCATATTACCTCTGATAGTGTTTTGTGTACAATTTTAGTTAGATCGTATTCTATCATGTCCATATAACCTCTGAATAAATATGTCCAGCTAAAGCTTACCGAGAGTATATCACGTCCATATTACCTCTGATATTACTTTCACCCAAACATGTCATTTATATTCCAAAATGATGGGTCCACAAAGTCAGATGAAAGCCTCTTTATTATTCCCAGAAAAAGCAAAAGTACATTAAAAAAGCAAAAAATACATCATTTGGGGGGAGCAGTTAAGTCGCGGATCTGCCGGGCCAGAACAGCCATTATCTCATCCCTGGAGTTCAAGACGTCGGCACGAGCCCGCTCCAACCTTGCTGCATCATTGTTCAAAGCAGACAGCTCAGACCGAGCATGTACAAAACCTGCGTGTATGACACCCACGTGCGTCAGGTTCTGCTGAGCAGTCTCCATTCGACGCTTCAGCACATCTCGAGAGGCCAACAAAGGGACAGCCTCCTCCTCCGCTCGAGCGAGTTCCTCTCTCAATCTGCGGACCCTTGCTGCCACTTCCTCATAGTTGACTTCGCACTGAGTCAGCTGAGGAATGACATACTCCAATTCGGCACGCTCCTGATCCATCTTCTGCTGCTGTTCCTGGACGGATTTGTCCAGAGCTTCTATTTGCCCAGCAAGCTCTGCAGTCAGGGAGTCATACCTAGCTTGAACGAGACCGTCAATGCTGCCTCGAGATAGCTGCAGATAGTCGTTAATAGGTTGCTCCAAACCATTAACTATCTCCTCCAGAGTGTCAGCTACCCCAGTATCGTTGAATTCTCTGATCGGCACTATCGCCAACCGAGAGGACCTCCTCAGAGCCTCGAAGCTTAGGTTCTTTTCCAACACCATTGATATTAGCGTTTTTATAGTGGTGTAGAAGATACTAGTATACTGCTCAGTCAGCATGACTAGATCCGAATAAACGCTGGGAGTGGCTGCAAATTGGCGAACCTCCCTCCAGGAACGACCGTCGACGATGTTACCACAGTCATCGCCTCGACAAATGGTGCGACAGAGGAGGATGCGCCAAAGAACAGACGGAATGGCCGGCGTACTCAAAGGAGGTATCATCGTAACGACATGTTCATCCTCCTCTCGAGATAGCGGGACTGTCTCAGGCGAGCCGGCACCCAAAAATGCTTCCTCTTCGAAGTCGGGCACCTCCATGTCATCGCCGGGAGCTGAAACAGAGCCAAAAGGTGCGTCAGCACCGCCCTCCCCGCAGATGTCTTCCCCTGAAAAGAAGACAAAAGAAAGTTAATATCAAAACGATGTTAATCTTTCTAAAAAAGGCGTAAAGACGATATTTACCCATGGCTGATGGTATATATGTCGCATCGGCAGCAAGTTCAGCTAAATCATGTCTTAATGATGCTAAGCGAGCTGTTATACCTGGAGAAGGAGGTGTATCAACTGACACTGGCAAATATTCTTCCAGGTCCTCGTCAAGTTCCAACCGAGGCTCATCGACTGGAATCTCACTGGGTATATTTACAGACACGACAGGGGTTTCTCCTGTTGCCGGTCTGGATAAAGATATCCTTATTTGGCTCAGCCCGGTAGGCGACCTCGTACCACTACCCGAAGCGGTAGCAACGACAGCGGCCTCAAGCGAAGATCCTCCAGCACCGCCAGCTAAAACTGTAGAGGTTCCCTCTCTAAAAGGCGAGGAACCTTCAATCAAAGAATCATCCCCGACAGGGGAGACAGCAGGATCACTCCTAGGAGCCTCATGGCTGGGAATCCTGAGAGGACGACTAACCGTCTTCTTCTTCTTCTTGCGAGGGGAAGTCTCCTTCGGAGCAGGAGCCCTTCGCTTACCAGAGATGACCAGAGGCCCTGCAGGCGGAGGTATTTCACCCCTCGGTACTGCCAACAAAGGTTCGTCTGGATTGACGGAATCTTCACCCTCATTAGAGGAAACTAAGGGGATTTCATATCTTCCCGTAGACTTGGAGGAGGGCACCCTAAAACTTCTACGTATATCAAAATCATGATGGAAGGTGTTGGTTGCCACATAGAACTGGGCATACGAGTGGAGGATGCGCAGCTCCATGGAGAGCGAAGTCGCGGGCACAGTGAAAGTTGCTTCCGTGCAACCCATGATGAAGTATCGCCACCCTCTCGCTCCATAGATAAGTCCACCCCTGGACCTGAAGCTGGTGACGGCATTGCCCACGTGTAGCTGATCGTACCCAAACTGCCTGGCAAACCGACTAGGCAGGTAGGGTTCCAAGAAGTATTGGTCTTCACTTCTGTATAGTAAATGGGAAGGTCTAATGCATAGCAACCAATTAAAAACTTCAGGAGAGAGAACGGTCCTCCCGTCGCCTACGTCCTGAAGCCTTCTCCCCTGTTGATTGAGATGTACGGAGGGGACAATGCAGAAGAGCTTCCAGCTGTGACCGAAATTTAGTACGCGCCGACAGTATAAAACTGTGGTCACGTTCCAGGAGGAATTCTTGTAGTTCAGCAAGAAACTACCCCCCAAACTACTGCCACACCTGGGAGAAATCACCCTGGGGTTATGGAGAATTAACCATCCCATCAAATACAGGTACGGTAATTCTACCCGGGGAAAGCTATCACGCCGAGTTTTATCGGCAAGCAGCCCGTCAATCATGGACCTGAGGCCAGCTTGTATGCGGCATACCATGGCAGGGAGCAAATCCAGTCTTGCCCCGAATACTAGATGCACTGCAGGCCATAGCGTGTTGTGGTGAATACGGTTCACAGATGCAATGCCGGGTACCACCAATCGGCGCAGCCATATAGAGAGGAAGTCAGCCAGTTAAGCTTTCTTGGACAGAGGCCTGCGGCAATGCCTCAGATAACTGTAGGCCTTAGTGCCTGCAGGATATTTTCCTATCCCTTCGTCGAGAATCTGATCTGGAGCCCCAGCGTCTTTCATAAGATCATCGACTACCTGAGTACTAAGCACGCTCAGACAGCTCAGAGGCTGATCCTTGCTATCCAAGACTTTCTCTGGCTTAGCAGCCCTAGCCCGGTGAAAGAAAAGGGAGGACGCCCATTTATTGGTGTGAGCCAGATCAGAGGGCTCATTATAAAAGGCGGTGCAAGCAAGGTAGTGGTACATCAGCTCCTGGTACACTGCCACTACCCGAGGTTCTGAATCTCCCAACTCCCAGTTTGTGGGAACATACTCTTCATAAGGAGTATCCCCCATTGGCAGTCTCGAGATCTCTACCATCTCGTGGAGGGCCAATCCAAACTCCCCCAGTGGAGTGGCGAAAGTCCCGGTGAGCGAGATATATCGCTCCATCAAAGCCAGAAACAGGTTGGGGTTGAGAGATAACCCAACACTGGTAGCGCTCACAGCTGCGTACAGACCAATGCTCTCCAGCTCTGTAAACACCCTAAATTTTCAGATTTTTTTAAAATCAATTTTCGGGAATTAATATGCAAATTTTTTTAGGAATTTACATAGGCCCTGTAGTGAGTTTGTAATTTTTAATTGCCAATAAATAACATTAAAATGAAATGAAAATATAATTTTATGGTGTAAAATAGAAAACCGGACTTAGGGTAATTTTTTGGGATTTTATTGGGCCTCAGACCTATTTTTAAAAGCCTAAAAACTATTTTTCTAATTAATTTAATTAATTAAATAATTTTTATTAAATTTACTGTTTTATTTTTAATTTTTTTCTGTTTTTCTTGGGCCCGGCCCGGCCCAGTGGGCCGAGCCCGTTGAACCCAGCCCAGCCCAGCCTCACACCCTTAGCGGGTCGGGCGGGTCCGCTCACCTGGAGCCCGCCGCCCGACCCGCCCGCTTCTTCATCCCCTCTCCCCTGTCACCCCACGACCGCCCGAAATTCTCGCCGCCCACCGGAAAAGGCGCCGCCACGACCGCCTCCCCCTCCGAACCCCTCGCCCACGTCGTCCCCGGCCAACCCTCACCCCAGCCCCCTATAAATACCCCGACCTTCTCCTCCTCCCTCATCTTCCCCTACCCGAACCCTCACCGGAACCCTAAAACCCCCTCACCGGAGCCCGCCGACCAGCGCTCCTCCAACGTCGCCCCGACCCCGCTGCAGCGCCGACCCCGGCAGCCCTCTCCAGAACCCCCTCCTCCTCTCTCTCCCCTCCGCCCGGAGCAGCACGCGCCGGCTGTCCTCCCCTCCGCCCGGAGCAGCACGCGCCGCCGTCCCCCGGGCCCATCTCCGCCGCCCTGAGCCGCCCTTCCCCGGCGAGGCTCGATCGAAATCGTCCAGCGCAGCCCAGACACGCGGACACAGCTCAGGCACAGGATTCGGACACGACAGTGTCATGTCGGACACAGTGTCAAATTGACACGAGGACACGAGGAAATCCGTTTGCAAAGCTCTGTTCAGGTACTCCTAATTTCCTCCTCGTAGCTCAAAATTCGATTCCGTAAATTTCTACGCGAAGCCTGTATGGTGCCCGGATAAACCGCTCGGGGCATCGCGTCCTGTGGTGATCGCACACCGCGATCCAAAAACAGGAAAAACCAGACCCTGTTTCACCCCGGAACTGAGTACGCCCCGCCAAACGGGACGACTTGGTCGCGTGCGGTCTTCACAGATACGTGCGCCTCGTCGATACGGACGTGTGGGATTTCACGGAAGCTGATTCGGGTGTGCGTGCACACCGGAATCAACGCGTATCCGCGGACAACGCCCCGTATCCGCCTTTTTTGCAATTCACCCTAACTTCGTGCACACACGTCAGATCGAGACGAAACTTGCGCCATCGGACTCGTAGCGATACGTTGGTCCTGTGGGTCAAGTTTGGTTCGATTCTGAGAACGTTGACGAAATCGCGTGTCGTGGGCCCCACAGGCCCCACTCGACGGGCGATTTCGTGATCGGCTCATCGAAATTCAAATCTGAAAGTTCCGTTGGGTTCGTATCAGCATTCCTGACCTGTTGACACTATGTTTGGTGAATTTGGAGACCGTTGACCCTGACACATTTTTCGGTGCAAAGCGGGCCCACCGGCGGACCCCGTTTTGGCCCGAAATTACCGTTTTTTCCCTTGTCTCCAAATTGGACCCAAGGACAGGCGTTTCTAGCTTTTTGACACCTTCTGAGCATGATGGTAATATTTATTTCAGCATTCGGGGACATCTCTGGAAATTTCCGAGACCAGGACCTAAGTAGAATCCAAACCTCAGGCAAGTGCACCTTGCCAAACTTGCAGTCTTTATTTTCATATTTCCTGTAATAATACTTTGTTGGATGTCTTATGTAAATTCATATAAACTTGTTTAAACTGCTTAACCTAGGAAACGTGTGACGTACCTAGTGTCCGATCATAGTCGGGTGCCAACACCGTACGCGGTGTTGGGTACGTCATTTAGAGATGGATATTCGATACCCTTACTCTTGGTACTTGTCCTATCAAGTACCCTACAACCCAGGACACTTGACACTATGCATGGACAGAATCTTTCTGAGATATTCATGGTGATTCTGTATAGGATACAGGACTTGACAGAGATATGTTATTTATAGACATTATGACTTGTTGCATTAGTTATAATCCCGCTGACATGGACATGAGACGTTATGGTCATGGCTTGCGTGATTACATTGGGTGGGAAGAGACACACAGGCTACAGGCTGTTCTATATATATATATCTACTATTATTGTGAGGTTGTAGACTCTCCAGCAGAGCTAGACCCTTTACGTGTTATTACTGCTACCGGCTCCCCGACACAGAGCTTGTAGCGGTCTCAGCCTGAGTACTAGTGTTGCTCTCATTTGCATATCATATAGATGGTTACTTAGTTTACCCTGCTGTTCAATTATTTATTGCACTGCTTATTCATTTGGCTTATTTTATTTTGTGCCTTGCTATGTCCACTGAGGACCTGGAATGGATTATGTCCCCAGGTTTAGCAAAGGAGCAGTACCCCGAGGTATACGGGACCGGAGCTGAAGCTATTGCTGGAATAGAACCGAACACTGAAGACGAGGTGACTGCCGAAGACTTCTCCTGAGTGCCTGTTCCAGTACTCAGTATTTATTTCATGTTTATCTCTTGTTCCTGGCCTATAGAGCCAGTTTATTCAGACTTAAGTCGGGTTGTTTCTTCGACTGACTTGTTGTGATTATTGTTGCTACTTATTTCCATTCCATTATGCAGTTATTTCTTTATCTTTATGGATGAGATTAGTGTGACTTGTTGTAGTAGACCTTATTTACAGCTTAAGTACGCCCTGATGGCTCCATTAAATTGGGTTATCCATCGGTGCGTGCTGCTGGCCATTGCCACGTGTCCAGTCCCTCGATATTTTGGGACTGGGGCGTGACAAGCTCAGTCTGAAAATGCTTCAGGGCCCACTCAGCCAAACGAGCCCATCGAAGATTTGTAGGGGTGATCCACCCACTTGTCCGAGGATTAACCTTGGGGTATACTCCTCCATGCCCCATGAAATCATTGCAGAAAGTCGGCAATTGGACCGGTTGGAGCAGTGAAGCATCCTCACTCGAGATACTGCCCGGATACAACCCCCTGAATGGCATCACAGAGCCGGAAGGACGGCTGATAAATGACCCCTGGTCTGATCCTTTCTGATAAAATATCTTCCCCGGCTGGCCGTGAAGATTGGGAGTCAGTGTCCACGATATTCTCCTGGGATGTGTGGCATGGAAGAACGTCGAGATGGGGTAGTCCCTCGGCATCTTGGGCAGATACATGACCAAGCCTCCGGCAGGAAAAACCCAGAGTTCTTTCTTGGGCTTCGTCTGGGACTGTTTGTCAATCATGTTCCCGAAAAGAGAAACGCCGGTTTTATATATTGTGCCTCGTCTATGGACGTCAGGGGCTCTCCGTTGATCATGTTCAATAGTATCCGCTCTCCTTGGGACGATATCAGGTTTTTTCTTCCTTCAGGATATTGGGGTCCGGAGATGGGAAATGTCACGTGGGACAAATCCTCCAAGTAGTTGGAATGCAGCATCCCGACAGCGGAATCCATCACCTCGGCCAGCGGAGACGCATGCAAGTTAACTACAAAGTGCAAGAAAAATATGTCAGTTTCTATACTAGACCTCACAAAACTTGCAGCATATGCTAGAAGGCAACAGTCTGTGCTATACGCCAAGACTGTAAAAACTTGATCTTTTACGCTGGAATCTTCTTCCAAGACGTAAATTTCAAGATTGGTAGTATACACAAAAATCTGACAATCTGTGTTTTACGCCAGACTGCCAAAGTTTGAGTCATTATGCTGGAATTTTCATCCAGAAGCGTAACACTCAAATTTTATAGTATACGTCAAGTTTCGACAGTCTGTGCTTTTACGCCAGACTGCGAAAATATGGAGTTTTTACGCTGACATATTAGAAATATGGGCGTAGAAGATGAAACATCTCTGTGCATCATCTTCCTCGAAGAGGCTATCAGCACAGAAGACGACCTAGCGCGATCACGTACAACATGTGCGAAGGATTTTTTTTCGTTCTGAAGGCCTTACCTATAACACCCGGTGCACAGTTCGTCGGTGGGACACTTCGTTCAGAAGGAAGATCGCCTTGCCCGACGGAAGTCGCTCTCGCTTGGGCAGAAGAACGAGAACAAGAGTCAACCTTATTTCCCTTAGAGGAGGAGATTGGTTTCGGGGCCATTGCTGAAAACTCTGAATGCTCGAAGAAGAACGAAGGAGAGAACTCGAACAGTTGAATGGCTTTCTTTTGCAAAAGACAGATAAAAAGTTTTCTCTGAAAGCCTTGGGGTATATATAGAGTTCGGATGGACTCCTCGAATCC
This sequence comes from Iris macrosiphon, assembly GCA_036927795.1. Classification (NCBI taxonomy): domain Eukaryota; kingdom Viridiplantae; phylum Streptophyta; class Magnoliopsida; order Asparagales; family Iridaceae; genus Iris; species Iris macrosiphon. The sequence continues at coordinate 158,691,626 of JAYESA010000002.1, read as the reverse complement.
CGAACCAAATTCGACATTTAATATTCGGTTATGATTGGGGACTACGTCAGCCTATTACTCAGAGAAGAAGGACAGTCAGCGAATTCGAAAAGTTTTCGTGCAAAGTAGATTCGTGGTTTTACGCCAAGGAGCTTTCTACGCTCGACAGCTACAAATCTACGGTTTTATGCTCACAGGCTACAAGTCTATTATTTTACGTCCGGATGCTTTTATGTTCGGTAGCTTTTATGCTCGAGAGGCTACAAACCTACGACTTCACGCTCAGAAGCTACAAATCTATGATTTCACGCTCGGTGGCTTTTACGCTCAGAGGCAACAAATCCACAACTTCATGCTCGGAAGATTTTCTTTACAGAGGCTACAGATCTACAGTTTTACGCCCGGATGCTCTCATGCTCAGCAGCTTTTACGCTCGAGAGGCTACAAGCTTATGATTTTATGCCCATCTACATTACAGATCTATGACTTTCCGCATATCTGAGAATACGCAGGCCAGAGTATGCGTACATCTGAGCCATTCTCAAGACGGCCAAATTATGAGGGTTCACGCAGAAGATACTTCTTCTCGGCCTCAAAATATCCCAAGTATCCCAAGCATACAGAGTTCAACATTAAAAGTGACTCTTCTTCTTGGGTCGATTGGAGGTTCATCCAGAATCCAGTCTGAATATTTCATCTATAGTTCAAGATGGCGACTCAGTTTTTGGCAGCCATTTCTCACCCTACTCTAGGGGATTTTCGAGAAATCATTCTTGAAGACGATGATCTGAACAAGAATTCTTCTTATCAGAAGTGACAGTTCAGAATTCTACGTGGTTCATCATTCCTAACAGCAAGACAGTTCGAATACTCGAATGCTAAGCGGCTTTTTGCGCATCGTCAGTTATGCGTAAAAGACATGATGGGACCTAGCACTCTTTCTATCAGAGTCGGCGTAAAGTTATCCAGACGTGTCGAAGCTACACATATTCAGACTTCATCACAGCAAAATATATGGCAAGATGATCATATATACAGAAGAAGACAATTTTATTGAATCATGATTACATATGAGGGAAATCCAGTCTATAATAGGTTTTTCTTCATTTTTATGATTACATATGAGGGAAATCCCATCTACAAAGGGTTTCTCATCCTCACTTAAAAGATCACTCCCAGAGTCTATTCTGCCAGGTTCTCGTATGGGTGGAGATCTTCATCCGTCTTCTTCAGCAGTTAGTCGGTTTCCGTGATCGATTAACAAGAAAATGGTCAATGGCAGGAGGATACAAAACTGGGCCTGCCTAAATTAGTCAGAACCCATCCTCCATACGCCATGACAGATTGAGTTGAGGTATTAAACCCAACTCAATACTCGGGGACAGAGCTAGTTTTTCTGCTCTCGTCTACGAACGACAGGACTAATTTGTCTCTCGTCTATGAACAACGGGAGAAGATACAGCTTGCAAGCTGTCTAGTCGAAGGTGACCCTTCCTCTCTCCTGGACGAACCGCCATACAAAGTTGCTGATTATCCCGAGCAAAGGAAGCTATGATATCCTTCCATGATCCATCGTTGCAGAGGATATTTGCTCGAAGATGCCTTCTTTTTTGGCTCCTTACATGCTGGAAGAACATGGTCTTCTTCTTCCTCCAGTCGACCCGACGAACTCCGACGATCATCTCTATGTGGTGAAGGAAATATGGAAAGAACAGGTTAACTCCTCAGCCTTTATATAGGCAAAAGAGATCACACCGAATCCCAACAAATCTCCAATAATCCGCCAAGAAGTCAGCCTTGAAGAACATGTCAGAATTGACCGTTTTATGCTTCATTCAAAGCGTTTTAAATTACGAGGAATTTGAAAGCTTTGAAGGGGGTCTTGTAGAAACATGAAAAATACGCTAGATAGCTATACGCAGCACGCTGATGCTGGGCAGAGTAAAAGATGACTTCGGAGCCATCAGCGTACAAACAGAGCTTTGCCGCTAAGTACAGCGTAAAATATAAGCTCAAGGACTATCCGCGTAATGCAGTATATCCAGGCTGCTTCAGCGTAAAAAGGGTGCTACATCGCCTTTATGGCGTAAAACTCATCCGTTTTAATGCAATATTGAAGTGTACGAGGAACGCTTCGTATTCCTCGAAATGAACCTATCAAATCATGCAGTGAACCTGACGTCTGACTCCTGACAAAAAGTACTATACGACTACCCAGACGATGGCTATAATGATGGTACGACACAGCAACCCAGACTGTCGTCTAGTGACATTTACTTTGCGTAAACCACTTTTATGCATACAAGGGAATACGCTGCCTAGTTTTACACAGGCATATGTGAGATGCTTATGCTCCGCAGAAGACAGACAGGCTGCCACGTCAAAAGCTGTTCTTCGTACAGGGCTCGAGGCACGTCTCTGCATTTAATGCACGGAATAATGGCAGATCTTTGAGATACGCCTCTACATTTAATGTGCAGGATGGGGGCAGATCTTTGCATTTAATGCAAGAGATTTGATTATATCTCCAAAAGTCGTGATTTCGGCTAAGACGTCCACATCATCACTTTGGCACATTACGCCATCAGGCTATGGGAGCACGCTATACGCTATCTCCTTGGAATATGCCAACTCAGGCCACATTTACATTGCTGCATATCAAAGCTATTCGGTCCAGAATTCGCTCAAGGCCTCAGTCAGGGGAGAAGGATCAGCTATCTTCTACGCTCACTCGGCTTCTATGCCCACTCGGCTTCTATGCCTACTTGACTTCTATGCCTACTCGGCTTCTATGCCTACTCGACTTCTACACCTGCTCGGCCTCTATGCCGGTTTGATAACTCTTTCGCTTCTACGCCATGGTGACAGTTATTGGCTTCTACGCCAACCTTTTCTACGCGAGGGATAACTACCTACGTGGCTTTTATGCCGTGATCTTCGCAGCAGTTATACGTGTTGTCTCTTAATAGGACACACGTCACACGCTCATTTAAAAGGTCATTTATACGTGGGTAACGGTTATTATAACCGTTGCGTAAAAGGTGCTATTCTTTCTACTACACGGCTTCTACGCCGACTGGAGGGTCACTGTCACTAAAACCCTATAAATAGAGACCTCTATCAACAGAGGTCGAGGTCAACAAAAAAAGGTCGGAAAAAGGGTCAAGAGGAGGAGAAAAAGAGTCAAGAAGTCTTTGAGAGAGAGAAGAATCCAGAGCTCAGGCAAAGAGTAGTGATCGACGACTTTGGCATTGGGCATCCACTCTCTTTTGCAACCTTCGAAGCTGCTTTCTGTCTTCTACGGCACTTTTTCATCATCGTGTGGTCCAAGGGATAAAGTGATCGACCGCATATCAGACTCCTATAGCAATATTTACCCAGATTAAAAATTGTACTCGACATCCTCGTATAGGATTAATTGTACTTCTTATTTGTGAACCAAAGAGCGGGTTTCGTATAAATCTCGTTTTCACTTCTTTCGTTTATTATCAAACAACGACACCGATACTTGCCCCCTGTCTCGGTGTAGTAGCTACAGCGTATTGTGGATACAACATGCATAGATCATTGGGCCGAGAGGACGACTAGTAGGCATATGGGATACCCCACTTCCTTTATTTAGATGCCACGCTCGACGGAGCGATATGGACGATATATACTATACAGATGCCACACTCTTCGGGGTGATATGGATGATATATACTATGCAGATGCCACACTCTTCAGGGTGATATGGATGTTATATTATTCAGATGCTACACTCTTCGGGGTGATATGGACGTTATATTATTCAGATGCCACACTCTTCGGGTGATATGGACGTTATATTATGCAGATGCCATGCTCTTCGGAGCTGGACATTATTATACAGCGCCCTTGTATGGGGGCATATGTGGCATATCCTAGCCAGTTGTCATAATTGGTGAATTACGTCAGCATATATCGAGCCTACACTTCCCATACACACAAAGTTGTTCTCAAATTGCATTCACTTAGATGGTTAGCGCACCCCTTTTATTTATTCAATATTTACTTTATGGCATGCTTCTATGTATCTTGTTATGTCCCTCTGAGGACCTGGTCCCTTTCTAGGTGTAGATGTTCATGAGTATTCGCAGGAGCGCAGATCCGGACTGGTTACTTATATTTCGAGCAGGTCTTCTCTTCGAATCTCAGTGGTTGATAGTTGTGGTACTTATATTATATTTATCTTGTTTATTGTATATTCTAGTTGGTAGTGGATTTGTTTCCAACCGACTATCATCTTTATATACTTATATTAAGATCTAGTTTCATAGATATTGGTTATTTACTTATATATGATTTCTGTGGATGAGATTTAGTTATGTCCTATGACTTATGATAAATATATACCACTTGTGAATTATTATTCATTATACAGCGTACGCATGAGTTATGGTTTCCATATATTGGAGTTACCATATACATGCGGCTGACATGCTTACGTGTCCTAGTCCTACGTATTTTTGGGAATGGGATGTGACACCTAGCGACATGATCTTGGGACGTGCAGTGTAAACAAGTGAAAAGTGCACTACAAAGAGTACATTTATATTGTTCTACTCGAGACATAGCGGGGTCTATTTGCACAAGGCAAAGGTAGCATACGAGGGTCCATTTATAAACAAAGTTTTATTTCCATGTTCTAACACAAGCAACTCAAGTTGGGATTATTCCCTTAGCTTGGTGCATTGTATTCGTTATTAGCATGCAGGGGATGATTCACCTAGCGACTAGCATGTATCATCCATATTTTAAGTGTGTTGGCTTAGCAAAGACAAGTTCATCGTAGTTACCTACCTTAGCGATGATTCGCCTCGGTCGAGCGATACTCCGAGCGAGCCTTTGAAAGTCTAAGTCCAAACTCCTGAAGGACCAAGTCTGGAAATCTTTTGCCTCAAACGAGTCATCTCGCTGAGCAAAGTAGGTCGGGTCATTTTTACTTTTTCTCGTTTGAATCGACTGTCCGCTTGAACGGAATGGGTCGTCACATTATACACTACTCAGAAAAAGTCTCGTCCTCGAGACTTCCTGAGCGCAAGATGTTCTATCGTATTATCAAATCTATCCTAAATGTAGCAATTTATAATACTAGATCCGTCCGAACACAATCTCCTACTCGTTTCTTATTACCGTGTCGCGTGTATACTGAGTCGGTCTTATTGAATGACTCTATCATCCAATCCAAGTTCTAACTCGGTCTCTATTGCGTCTTAGCGCGGAATATATGTTGCTTAACGCGGGCTACGTTAAAATCTATCATGAATAACAATCTAAGGTTAAGGAAAACTTATACAAGTCGTTGTACTTGTCCATACAGGTATAACATATTCACTTGCATTAGCATTCGAGATCAGCATATCACGAGTCTGGATCGTGCACATATTCAAAGTATCCTTCAAATATATGCATGTCAACCAACTTAGCGATAGTGAAGTCTTTGCACTCGAGTTTCACATATTATTAAGTCTTGGATCGTGCACACGTTCAAGGCGTCCCTCAAATATATGCATTCAACCAAACTTAGAGATAGTAAAATCGGACAAGCTACTTGCAAAAATCTTAAGGGTTCTCGTTTTATGAATCCCAAGGATACTTCCGGTAGGGTCAATCAAATTCTAAGTCATTTTTTATTCTAACTCAAATCAAGTTTGCACTACCGTTAAGCATGATCTATTCGATCAACTGACTAGCGTCCATCCGTTCGGGTCAAACATAACATATTTTACCGTTCCAAATCTAACTCTAAGTCTTGCTTCTCCAGTTCTATGGTTTGTTCAAGCAATGTGCTAAAGTATGTCACACAAGTATTTTTATTCGGCATAGGGTCATCTTCTAATTACTAGGTCAGCTCACGGGGTCTTAGGTACAAGTTCAAGCACATGATTCATCGTACAAATTTGTCGTATGATGCTTACCCCAATTCCTAAGGTCAAACTATTGTTCATTTGCACGGGATATTCTACCCAAGCTCGTTTTACTCAGATTTCTAAACATCAAGCACGAATCATCCTATTCTCAATAACGCGTTTGTTTGTATAGGGTTCGAGTCTGTTCAGTCAAATCCATGATATAACCGAGTTACAGGACAAGCCTAGTAATTCGCATAGTCGATCTCCTTAAGTATGTTTTGATAGAATCCATATATCCATTCCAAGTTTAGACCACTAAGCCAAGATTCAATTCTAAACCTTTGATTATATCTCCAAGTTATCCAACAAGATTTATGTATCCGTTCATGAAACTATCAAGCATGATTTACTCCAAGTTATAGGTTAACTTATCCATGAAATACTTCCAATGCACTTGTACTCCCAAATTCGTCTAATCATTTTAAACCAAATGTCAAGACGATCCATCAGTTGTCACGCTCCGGTCTTCCGCAGATTCAATTATTCTCGTTGGACGTGAGATCACTATGCCAACGCTTCTACTGGATAATCGTTCTGATCCGGACGTAACATATGTACGAGCATAGAGTTACGCTCGCACAAGACAAGAATATTTGAATGTTATGGTTATATTCAAAACGATCGAGACACCTTATCCTTACTCTTTGCTCCATCCAAGTTATATATAAAATCCACCAAGTCATGTTCATCCATGCAGTGACTATAATTCGTCTAGCAAAATCATCAAACTTTAATGTTACAGTTTGATAAATCCATAGTCTACTTCTGGCATTCCTCAAACATCTAATTTCAAATATTCAAGCCCAAGTCTATCCACTTTTAATACTTTCCATTCATCGAGTTCGTTTGGAATAATCACCAAACATGTTTCCTTAAGTTCGATCATCCCTTCCGTACGTGAAATCACCATGTCGGCGCTCCTACAGGATAATCATCCTCGTTGGGACTGATTTTGAGAGTTATCTTTTCGAACTAGAATTTAAGATCGTTCTTCCAAACTCCAGGTCAAATCCGTTATCGCTTACCTCTTTCATCGAACCATAATATTCATTCTCGGGCTAACTTCTATTTGAGTGATATTTTATTCAAGTTCAATCCGTTTTTGTTTCAATTCGAAATTGCTTGCACGATCGTCCAAGTTTTTGATTTTTATTTTCTTGAATCCCTATTCAATATAAGCCTTATCATTTTGTTCAAGACATTCCCAAATCGTTTAACCCAATTATCGCGTGAGACCTATGAATCCGTTTGGATATTTTAAATGATCCATATACCACTCAGGAATTGAGTCAACCAATTAAATCCTCAATCGATGTTCACATGAATTTCTAGCAAATTTACCAAGTCGTTCCTTAGAATTCCTGCATGATACCTAAGCATCGCCAGATAAATCTTAGTTTCGTATATATATATCATGTTTGATAGTCATCCAAGTAAACCATATTCGATTAGTATCTTTCGACATGAAATACTGTCCGAACTATTTCTTAAAATCCAAGCATAATTCTCTATATTCGCTTTAGCGATAATCTGATAAGATTTCTATCGGTTGCCATTCTAAGTCTGACTTATCTTTTTCTGAACGATATCTCAATCTTGATGCAACTTAACTTGCACCAAAGGGTCTTGGCACGCGATACTCTACACAACTTAGCCGTAAGACTGTGTGCATAGCTAACCATTCGAGCAATATTATATTCTGTACACTAACCAGTTGGGTAATCACGTATAGGTATTTGGGTTTGCACATAACTTGCAAGTCTAGCATGAGTCTATTCCAACCAATTCTAACACAGGTCGGCATAAAGGCCATCGCATCACAATTTCATACAAGCAATCATATCATTCACATGCACTTTTAAAAGTATTTAGACTCATTGTATGGAACATCCCATCGGGTCAACGAGAGAGAATGCATTCACATAACCCACGAACGAGCTTTCAAAACTGAGAAAATTAAAATAAAGTCCAAAGGCATAAAGCCATGCTCTGATACTATATATCAAGCCCTAATCTCTCGCAGGTAATCAGCCGTCCCCGCTGGGCGCTAATCACCGTGCCAGTGCTCCCGCAGGATGATCTTTTCCCTTCTGGACATGATATCGCATGAGCGTAAGCCGCGCCCGTGAAAGGCCGAGGTCTATGCAGACGGTAAGAGGTCTAAGCCACGGAGTCGCACAGATAGTCCGAGTGCAGTGGAATAATAAATGCACAGGCGATTGGTAACAAGTTCACAGAGTCGTTAATAGCGGAAGCATTGAATAACACAAGTATAGAATTAAAACAAGATCTTTATTGATATTGAACAAGTGTTACAAGCGACACTAGGCCAAGATTATAAGTCGCTCAAGCCTCTCTCTCTCTCTCTCTCTCTCTCTCTCTCTCTCTCTGTGAAACAGTAAAAACGTGCCAAGTGGCTACATTTGTGGAATGATACATAGGCGATGTTTCAACATTATGTCTTGTATATGTGCTTCAGTTCCGGACGCAACGCTCCAAGGATCCAGAGTGAACTCTGTACCTTAGCATGCACGAAGAAGGCATCCGCACTGAACGAGGTTTTCCCGCACCCTGCAAGCAACCTGGTAGATTATCAGTACATGAATGCATTGGTGGGAAGGCTTCTCGCCCGTTCGACAAATCCAAACACTTTATATAGGTTCCGTGCACCATCTATTAAGTTATCTTTCTAGTCTTACCTTAGGATCAGTTTTATGGCAATGATGAATAGCCTAACTCGTATGGCAGTGCGTCGTACGATATAAAGGAACACGACGAGACTTACCAACTTATCATTTGTCCTTCCCTGTTCAAGACAAACCAAGTTAAATCAAGCATAATCATTTATTATAAAATCCAGGGGCAATAGCATATGCAAACACGAGTGTTGTGAGCGACATTCTGTTTTGGGTGCACGAGTTATAAGGATTACTCAGGTGTGTTGCATTTGAATGTTCAAGTTCTCACATTATGTGCAAGTGTTTTATACTCATGATCATTCAGGTATTTTAGCTTACAAGATGCGATGCAATAATTCATGCGCAGATTGTCGCTAAGCGAGGATGACGAGTTGCTGGCATAGCCATAAAGGATGGGCCATTGACGAGGATGTAATACAACAAAAGAACAAGGTGCACTATAAGCCATCCCACTAATACAATAGACCCTACTAGCGAGAATGGTGCAGCGTGAAGCGCATACACCATTCTGCTATACAATATATGAGTTCCATCCAGATCGGATCGGCCCCGGTGCCCCGGAGACCACCCGTGGAACGAGACCAAAAGATCTTCCTTGTTTCCAAGTTGTCCGCGACATGCAAGTCTTTGGTCTTCCAAATTCACACAACTTGACATGATAATCCATGATTCTTGTTCTGAACGAGCATTTGCTCTACGAGCTATGATTCTTGATTTTCTTGACATGATTCCTGTTCAGATATAAACTTGACATGATTTTCATTCAGAGTTCAACTTGACTTGATGCATTCCCCTGGTTCGGGGACTGCCTTGGCGACCTAACGATCCCAGATACTTTTAGGTTCATATTGCACAGAAGGACTATTTGATAGTCTTCTGGCTAACAAGATGCATGCACAATACGGATAGTGTTTCTTAATTTATGGAATAAATTATGTGACAAACATTGAAATAAGGCAACGAGTACAAGTTAACATATAAGCAGGCAACTATACATTCATATGAAACATAAACATTTACGTTGGCACGATCTATGGGTCAAGCGAGGTGTGAAACCGTAAAGGGATGTACCGAGCAACATAAGCTTGGGACATACAGTATAAACAAGTAAACAATGCACTACAAAGAGTATACATATATATAGTTCTACTCGAGGCATAGCGGGGTCTAGTTGCACAAGGCAAATATAGCATGCGAGGGTCCATTTATAAACAAAATTTCATTTCCATGTTCTAACACAAGCAACACAAGTTGGGATTATTCTCTTAGCTAGATGTGTTGTATTCTTTATTAGTATGCAGGGGATGATTCACCTAGTGACTAGCATGTATCGTCCATATTTTAAGACAAGTTTATCTTAGCCATCCAACTTAGCGATGATGCGCCTTGGTCGAGCGATACTCGGAGTGAGCCTTTGAAAGTCTAAGTTCGAACTCCTGAAGGGCCAAGTCTGAAAATCTTTTTCCCCAAACGAGTCATCTCGTTGAAAAAAGCGGGTCGGGTCATTTGCACTTTTTGCCGTTTGAATCGACTGTCCGCTTGAACGGAATGGGTCGTTATACTTAGTTGTATGTCTAAGTCGGAACACATCTGGACGTAGAATAATTGGGCTATCCATAATTGTATCTTTGTCCAATTAGATCGTGCTCTCTGTAATAGACGATGACTCGATATTTTCTAATTTTATGGAGCAGAATGCCTGCCTCCGGGCACCAGTGACCATGTCACGCCCCAGTCCCAAAATGTATGGAACTAGGCCACGTGGCATTGGCCAGCTGACACGTTACTAAGGGTTTAATCCAATTTAATGGACCCAAAGGAACGTGCTACGCTGTCCTAAAATACTACAAGTCTAATACAGGTAAATCTATCTCATCCACAAAATATGAACATGGGAATAAGTGCTGAATATATATAATACTGAGTCTGAAAATGTCATAGTACAAAACTAGATAATATCTTATGGGAACAAACCCACAACAAAATATGAAGAAAGCTGAAAATAAGATAGACTAGTGTATCGTCTATCGAGGTAGTAGCAACAGCTCCAGATGTACAAAAAGGATCAGGCAGACTCTGCGGGTAGCTCTTCTAGCTCCTCCTCGGTAGCATATCTGGTCTCCTGTCCAGGCCCATATACCGTGGGGTAGAAGGCCTCATCTAAATCTGGAAGGGAACCAGGTCCTCAGTGGGACATAACAAGATACAGAAAAACAACATACCATGTATGTAAATACTGAATAAATAAATACAGGGTGCTAACCATCTAAGTGAATGCAAGTAAAGACCTTGTAGTACGCATGAAAAAGTGTGGGCTAGACATATGCTGACTTAATTCACCAATCGTGGTGATTGGCTAGTATATGTGTCATATGCCCCCAGACTCATGGGCACTCTACAATCGACCATCTCCGAGGAGCATGGTACGAAGGATATAACATCAAGGAGGGGGGTGTCCCATACATCTACTAGTTATCTTTCCCGCCCAATGTAACTAATGCCAAGTCATAACTATTCCTGAGTTTTCCTGATTTTATGCTAAGCCATGATGCATGTCACACGTACTGGTAGCTAATCAAATACGCAGCTCGCATCCCAATATGTATTGCAACCTTGTTGCGTGTTCCCGTGACAGGGTCTAGGAGGATATTAGGATACCCTCACAGTTGTTGGTAAGTTTGTAAGGACTAAGTTATTTACACTATGTGTCAACGCACTTGTTGACGGTACCCGAGGCAATCTCAGATACACACAGTCATATGGAGTTCAGGAGAATTAGCATATAACAATATTTAATATTTAAACAGTAAACTTGGCAATGTATACTTGCCTACTTCCTGAGTGTGTTGAAAACCTGTACTTGCAATCAAGTCTGGGGGGTCCTGTGACAGGGGGTCACTGACTGTGCTGAAGATGTACTCTGTTCAAGACGTACAGGGTTCGTAAATATAATTTAAATAAATGGGTACAATATAATAGTATATATATACTTATGTAAATATATATAGAAGACAATATATATATAGTCATATAGTATTTATATACATAACATAAATATATATATATATATAGATATTTATATAGCATATGATAATAAGTATATAACTAAAACATATGTATTTATATATATTTAAATACATATATATATAGGGTACATATATATATAGAGAGTATATATACATACTATATGAAATAAAAAGAAAAAGTCATATATATATATATATATATAAGTGTACATATATACATAGTTTATATAATATAATGCAACATATATATATAAATATATATTATACATATATATATATATATATATATATATATATATATATATATATATATATATATATATATAAACATAAAAGGCATATAGTATATACTATAATATATTATGTATATATATAATAATATATAGGTATATATATATATATATATATATATATATATATATATATATATATATATATACATATATACATATATATGTAAAAGGAGAGAAAAATACAGAAAATATATTTATATATATACATATATATTATATATACTAATAGTATATATATATACTGTATATATTTAGCATAATAATATATATTATATATATAATAATATATAGATATATATTTATGTAATTAAATATATATATATATATATATATATATATATATATATATATATATATTTACATATATACATATATATAAATATATATATATATATATATATAAAAGGAAAAATAAAATAAAGACAGAATATATATATATACATACATATTTATATTATACATATACTGTATATTTATAGTATAATAATATATATATATATATATATATATATATATATATATATATATATATATATATATATATATATATATATATATATATAAAGGAAAAATATAATAATAATAAAAAAAGTAGAATATACATATATACATACATATATATTTTATTATATACATATACTGTATATTTACAGTATAATATATATATATATATATATATATATATATATATATATATATATATATATATATATATATATATATATATATATTACATATATACATATATATAATAATAAAAAACACAAAAATACATATATATTAATATAGTATATTTATTATATATACTGTATTTATATAATATTAATATATACTGTATAAATAAATACATATAATATATTCATATAAATATATATATATATATATATATATATATATATATATATATATATAGATATATATATATATATATATATATATATATATTTACATATATACATATATATAATAATAAAAAACACTAAATTACATATATATTAATATAGTATATTTATTATATATACTGTATTTATATAATATTAATATATACTGTATAAATAAATATATATAATAATATATATTAATATATATATTAATATATATAAATATATACATATATATAGATATATATACATACATACATATACATTTTACTACGTATATACGTATTTATAGGGTATACTACCTGACAGGTCAGCAAGGGGGGCCCTACGGCTAGTCGCCGGCGGGAGGACGGCGGTGGAGGAGGCGGCGGCTGGCCGGAGGGACGGCCACAGCAGTGGTTGCTGTTAGCAACCACAGCAGTAGCGGCGGCTTGCGGGGGCTGCTGCGGCCAGGGCGGTGGCGGAGGTGGTGGTGCAGGCAGTCGGATCGGCGGAGGGGATGTCGGCGAGGAGTTCTGTGGTGGTGGCGGAGGTCAGGGGTGGCGGTGGTGGTGGCTGGAGGCGGTCGGGATGGGGGAGGCGGTGCTGGTGTGGGTGAGGGTGGAGGTGCTGCGGGGGTAAGGGCGGCCAGAGTGGTGGTCGTGGGGCAGTGGTGGTGGGTCAGTTGGGTAGGGGAGGTCGGGGCGAGTCGTTTGGGGGTGGTGGCGGTGGTCCACGACGGTGGTAGGCGGCGCTAGGGGAGGTCGGGAGTGGTGGTGGTGCTGTGGTGTTGGTGGTCGGGTTGGTTCTGCGGAGGCTCTAGGCGGCGGAGCAGTCGGCCAGGGCGGGGCTCCGGTGGTCGGGGAGGAGGGCAGGGAGGTGGCGAGCCGTTTGGCAGGGGTCCGGTGGACGAAGTTGGGCTGAGGGTGGTGGTGTAGGATTTCGGGAATGGGGGGGGTCGGTTTAAATAGGGTTTGGGGGGATGGCATTTTGGTAAATAGTTAGAACCTTAGGGGTATTTAGGTAATTTTGATATTTAAAAATATCTTGGCTGATATTTTGGGATATTTTGGGTGGGTCCCACTGCCACATGGATGGTGTACGTTCACCGACCAATGAGGTATTGACACCTCACACTGGAAATTTGTAGAAAAACCCCTGCAATTTTATAAATTGCATATAGGTCCTAAAAATTGGGAATTTGCGTAATTACGTAATTTGTCTGATAAAAACACCTGATTCCTAAAAATACTAAAATGCTCAGAATTGAGAGGGAAAGCTGTAGGAGGGTCCGGGGGGGGGGGGGGGGGGGTGAGCCTGGGCAGGGGCAGGGCCTGGTTCTTTGGGTGATACGGGTCACCGTATTTATTAATTAATAAATACTGCGCACGGTGTTCACTAATTATTTAGAGGCAGCTAGGGCCATAATTTTAATACGGTGTCAATATACTAATTGTAGTATATTCAAAGTAGAATATTAACGTATTTTTGTTTGGGCAAAACAGGTACAGGTTGGGCCTCAAATCTCTATTGGAACAGAGATGGGTATAGAGCAGGAAATTAAATAGAAAATAAATACGGACGTTTGTAACGATATTTGTGCGTCTCAAACGAGGCTCAAAATAAAGTATCTGGGAGTTACACAAAATTCAAAAAATAGACTAACATGTCTAGGACAGGTATGTGAATTTTGTTTGGGATACAGCTAGTGTAATGCTCTAATTAATTAGGTAATGGACAGGTGCACAAATCAATAGGATATGTAAGCAAAATAAATTTTAAAAAGTTGCAATAATTCTAATTAGCTAAAAATAATCCTAAATCACTGAAATCTGGTCGAGGGAGTTTACAGACCACTTCCCTATTGTCATCCAATTGGCGGAACAACCAATCTTCAAAGGGAGACATTTTAGATTTAACAATGTGTGGTGTCATAAGGAGGAAATCAAAGAAGAGGTTCACCAGGGCTGGAACTACTCAGTACGTGGCTCAGCCCAATTCAGGGTTATTTCCAAATTGAAATGTACCAAACAACAGCTCAAGGTCTGGAACAGGGACAAACGTTCTACCCCTCTTCAAGAGCTGGAAGATAACCTTGTTGATCTCCAAATGAGAGTCCACTCTGACCCCTTCAACTCTTTTCTTAATGAAAATGAAGTTGCCCTTCAGGAACTATTGCGCAGGGAGAGGTTCCTTGATGAGGTACAAGTTAGACAACGGGCGAAATGTAATTGTCTCAAAGATGGTGATAAGTGCTCTAAGTTTTTCCATGCTACGGTGAAGGCTAGGCATCATCGGAATGTCATTCATGGCCTTATTGACTCTATTGGGGCCACTATTACTGAGACGGATATGATTTGTGATGAAGTGACCTGATTCTTCAAGGAGATTTATAATCATGTCGATTATCAGACCAGTTTTCCTCACTGTTAGTTTAAGAAACTGGTTACGGACAGAGGTAATCAGGTTTTGCGGCTGCCAGTATATATTGAAGAGATTGAACTTATTGTCAAGAAGGCAGACAAGAATAAATCTCTGGGACTGGATGGGTTTGGCGCTGCCTTCTTTAAGACCCACTAGAACCTTATCAAACTAGATATCCTGGAAGCGGTTAGAGAATTCTTTGAATCGAGTAAACTGCTAAAGGAACTTAATCATACTTTTGTGGTGCTGATAGCTAAGGCAGAAGGAGCTTCCTCTTTCGGTGACTTCAGATCTATTGTGTGCTGTAATTTTCTCTATAAGATCATTACACATCTGATGTGCAATCGGATGAGACCGATTATGCAAGAGCTTCTCTCTCCTAATCAAGCTAATTTTATCAAATGAAGGTCGATCTCTGACAGCTGTTTGCTAACTCATGAGTTGGTTAGGGATTTCAACAAGCAAGGGGGAACAAAGCTCATGAGCTGGTTAGGGATCTGTATAGGATTTCTTATGGTGAGTGGACAGGGTGAGGGAATGTATATGCACTCCCTCATTCTCGATTCTTATCCGGGGTCAGCAGGAAGACTTCTTTAAGAGCTCCAGGGGTATTAGAAAGGAAGATCTGCTGTCTCTTTACCTCTTCGCCATTGTGATGGAATTTCTCTCGTGCTTGATAGACGAGGCAGTCATGGATGTAAAAGTCACTCCTCTGTTTCGGAAGACGGTCCTGGTGGTTTCTCACTTGATATATGCGGATGATCTGTTAGCGTTTATGGAGCCATCTGATATGTCTATCAATGCTCTTCGGAGTATTTTTGACAAACTAGAAAGGTTGTCGAGCTTACAACTCAACAAAAACAAGAGCATGATGTTCCTTAATATGAATTGCAAAAATAAGGAGATGTGGCTAGGAATGATAGGCATCTCTGAATGTGGGTTTATGGTTAAATATTTAGGGTTGCCTTTGTCTATCAACCATGCCACCTATGTAGATTGCGAGGGCATTCTCAGATACACCCAAGCTAGGCTGGCAGGATGGCAGGCTCAGGTACTGTCGTTTGGGGGATGGATAGAACTCCTCAAGGCGATCATCTCGGCTATTGCTCTGCACTGGCTTCAGGCAATCATGATCCATATGGCTATACTACACAAGATCGAAAGTATGTATGCTAATTTTCTTTGAAAATGAGGTATACATGCGATTAGTTGGGCGGAGTTGTGTCGGCCCAAGAGAGAGGGAGGAGTTGGGTTTAGGTCGCTTACGCTACTTAGAGAAACGGCTGCTATAAATTATTCTGGAGATTTCTCTCAGTAAAATCTTTATGGGATGACTGGATCAGGGAAAGGTACTTCCCTAAGGGTAATTTCTGGTTTGCTATGACCAATAACAACTTCTCGATGACGGTGATTTGAGGAGCTCAGTAAAACCTAGACTCACTAGGGTTATTTGTTCTGGAAATTAGACTAGTTTATGGCATGACCCTTGGGTTAATCATAATTCTCATAGATATGTAGGGATGGCACATTTATGAGCTAAGGGGATCTACTGAACATGTCATTTGCATTATTCAGGAGGGAGAGTGAAACCTTTAGGGTTGATTGACAGAGGCGGCTCATGCAGTTAATATTCAGACAGTAAAAATTGATAGAACAGGCACGGGGGATTACTGGATTTGGGAGAAAATTGATAAAGATACTTTCTGCTTTCGAAAGGCTTTAAACCAAATCTGAAACATGAATGCGGAGTTGGACTGGGCAGAACTGGTTTGGACGAAAGGAGGAGCGGTCAAGAATTCTCTCTGTCTATACAAGATGATCCATAATCGCTTACTCACTAGAGACCGTCTTACCATGTTTGGTGTAGACTATCCGGATAAGAAATGCTACTTCTGCGGGCACTTGAATGAGTCCAAAGATCATCTTTTCTTCTGATGTGACTTTGTTTGGGAGCTCTGGAACAAACAACGCCGCTTCTTTGGGCTTCCGGTTACGCATAATAGGGATCTATTAACAACCATGAATGAGATCAGAGCGCAAAAAGGTCAAGGAGCAGAAGCATGCATGCAACTAAGAATTACTTTTGGGACGATGTTGTGACATGTCTGGAGGGAACAAAACCAACCTATCTTTGAATGCATAATTTTCATTGTAATTACTGTACAAAAAAAAAAAATACAAGCTGATATAGAGATCCTAGACCCAAGATGAATGTATTTTGTGTCTTGGTTGGAATCATAGTTTTGTAATATTCTGTTTTTCAATAAAATTTACCTTCTTCGAATATATATATATATATATATATATATATATATATATATATATATATATATATAAAATATAATATAAAGGTTGTGAATCAACAATAATAGATCTCCGTGTAAAGAAGAAGAAGAGAGATTTAGATTTTAGGTCTCGAATAATTTATAAAATTTGTATTTGGGTCTACATAATAGGTATAATTAGTGTTTGATTCTTGAACTAACGGTTGACCGTCCAAAATCTGTTGGAAAATAAATATTTAGACTTTAGGTCTCAAATAACTTATAAAATTTGTATTTGGGTCTCCGTAATAGGCAGAATTAGTGTTTGGTCTTGGACTAGCGGTTGACCGTCCAAAATCTAATTAAACTGTTAGAAAAATAAAATAAAATAATAAATAATTTTAATTAATTAACGGTGTTAACTCAATCTATCATTTAAGTTTTAACTTTAATCTAGTTTCTAATCTAACTTAAAATTTAAACTATTATCTAAAATTTAATCTAACTTACATGTACTTACATATGAATTGTTAGATTAGAATAACGTGAAAATTAGAAATAGAACAAATAGTTCAATAAAATATAACTGAAAATGGAACGAATCAAATATAATTTTTTAGATTATATATAATAAATAGACTCTTATCTTGGATGTCCTCGTGGCAATTGAGAGAACTGTCGGAACTCAAGAGGTATAATGTATGATCCAGATCTGTATCTGACAAACCAAAAATCAATAAGAGCTAACTCTACCAACAAAAAAAACATAAAAAAAATATGTTTTGAACATGAAAGTGACGAAAGAGAAGGCAATCATATTTAGGATTTCGAGTCTAGCCATATCAGGATTCACAATCCATTGTCATCTTCTACAACCTTAAAAAATCTTTAACTAATTTTTATAATCATTATTACAATATACATGAATGGAAAAAAAAAAGAACGAATCAGCTGAAGCTTTCCCTATAGCTTGACGAGCTGTCCCTTCACTCCGAACAGTATCGCAACTTTTTTCTCGACAAGGGGTACCAGCTTCTGGCCTAACAGTCCCACGGATGAGCTGAGTATCATTGCCATTTCCTTAGTACTCCCTCTTTCTATAGCTAGTTTAATTAGGCATTTGATAAAAGGAACTACAAAATTTATTCGGAACAGTCCAAAGTTTTATCATTAATAATTACAAGTTTATCATTCTAAAATATTACTTTATTTATAATCAGGACTGTCAAAATTTTGACAGTCCTACCAATTGTTAGGACTGTCAAAATTTTGACAGTCCTAAAAAATCTTGGTAGGACTGTCAAAATTTTGATAGTCCTAAAAATATATGTTGATTTTTTAGGACTGTCAAAATTTTGACAGTCCTTCTAATTAGTAGGACTGTCAAAATTTTTACAGTCCTAAAAATATATGTTGATTTTTTACAGTCCAAAATTTTGACAGTTCGGAAGGGAGAGATACGCGAGATGACCACGAGGGCTGGGCTGCGTGGAGGTCGGAATGGAGGATGAGGCGGAGCAGCGAGAGGGGAAGGAGGTGGCGGGAGGCAGCGGTGGAGGAGTGGTGGGGGCTGCGATGATCGATGGAGGAGCGGGAGGGAGAGCAGAAGGAGGAAGGTGAATAGGGTAGACAGTCCTAGTAAAATTTGGACTAGTCTAAATAAATTTTTTTCATAAATAGGTTGTACTTTGTAGTGCCTTTATCACAAGGCTTTAATTAGTTCTCTCTCAAACACAACATAGGACAGGCAACAGGTCTGGTAACGTGAGTGATATAGGAAGGAACACGGTTTGAATAATTGATTCTTCAGTCTCTCAACTTGCTGCAGCAGACTAATAGTTGATTTGTCATGTCGTAGTATTTTGCATGGTCCGGTCCCCACCCATCCATCTATTAGGCGTACGGTATGATCGGAGTCGAAGTGCGGTATGATCGGAATTGAAATTGACCAATGTGATATAATATTGAACTGGATACATATGTCTAAAAAAAAAAAAATTTATGTAAAATTTTAATCAATCTCAATTATCTATACCTCATAATTGTACCTTCTATCTGATATTAGATTAAATTACCTGAGATTAAATTACCAACTCTATTATCATCCTTCCTTAAACGTTCAATTGAAAACGAGATACAATTTAACACCACACGCCCTCCACAGACATTATTGATTTGTTCTTACACCACCCCCATCCACTAGCAGATTCCTTTAGAGAGAGTACGCAGAGATTTTGAACACATCACATGGAGGACTTTATTATAGTGAATTATTGATACTTCAGTCTCTGTCTCTCAGCTTGCTTAATTTTGTTGCATCAGACTCAATAATTGATCCATCTGTCGACTGACTGACTACAGCCAACTTAAATGCTAAATGGAATAGTCTCACAAAATGAAAACAAAATAAAAGGAACCAATCTCTGATTTGTTATGATCTCATCTTTTAAGCATAATCGAAATTTGACAGCGGA
This sequence comes from Iris macrosiphon, assembly GCA_036927795.1. Taxonomy (NCBI): domain Eukaryota; kingdom Viridiplantae; phylum Streptophyta; class Magnoliopsida; order Asparagales; family Iridaceae; genus Iris; species Iris macrosiphon. The sequence goes on along the minus strand of JAYESA010000002.1, from coordinate 158,671,674 downwards.
TTAGGACCCATTCGGACATGACATAAACTACAGATGTCTTATTTGAAAGGCTGATGAAAGGCACTACAAAATACACTTGAAATTAGTTCAGTATTGAGACTAGTCCATTAATAAATAAAGTTTATTTATGCTAGTCCAAATATTGCTCATACTAGTCCAACCTTCTCCCAAACCCCCAAACCTCCCCCACCGGAGCCCTCATCCTCCTCCCTTTTTTTAGTTGCCGGTGCCCTCCTCCTCCACTTCTTCCATTTGAAACATAAAATTTTGCAATCTCCATCTACTCAAATTTCAACCATTAATCGATGGTTCATAAACTCTCAAAAAAATCAAGGTACAATTCTTCCTCTTCCTTGTCCTTCTCAATTTTTAATAATTTCTATTGCATTTAAAAAAAAATTCAAAAATTATCTATCCAATCTTAAAATTATAGTTCTGAATGTAGTTTCGAATGTAGTTCGACGTATTTCTGGAGTTTGAATCCGATTTTAGGACATAAAAGTTTAAAATTTCTCGAACATTCGGGACAGAAACATGCCGGACTGTAGACATTTCTACAGTCCTATATACATTGGGGACTGTTGAAATATCTGCAGTCATTTATGTATAGAGGACTGTAGACATTTCAACAGTCCTGTATACATATAGGACTGTAGAAATTTCTATAGTCCTGAATGTTCAATTAATTTTAGGACGTTAACATATATATCTTTTTTGTCTTATAGTCACGACCCTCGGAAGGACATTGAGGATGAATGTATCATAAGAAGACGTCCTACTGCGTCGATGCGTAAGGAACACAATATTCAACGTGCTGTTGAGACAGTCCTCACTATCCTCGACCCCGAGACACCCCTCAAGTTAGAAAACGTCAACTGAAGAAGACTGTAACTCGTTCGAAGAGATGTGCTCCTAGTACTTCTGGTTCTTCTTCCTCCTCCGATGAAGACATACCAACCGTCTAAAACCGGCCAACTGATGGTTCAGGACCTTCCCAGTATGCAGATAGTCCAGTCGAAACTCGGCCACCAATCCTCAGAAACCGGCCTACGGATGGTTCAGGACCTTCTCAGCAGCCAGATAGTCCAGTCGAGACTCGTCCAAACGGTTGCTCTATGTTGCCGTCGATCGAGAATCATATTGCATACCAAATATGGAACAATCCGGTAAGTACAATACGTTATGATAATTTTATATATAGTTATAAGTTCATTCAATTATTTATAGATAACTATATTTAATATATAGGTATAAGTTCATCCAATTGTTTACTTTTCAGGAGAGTTCTCGTACGGTGATCAACCACGGCAAAAAGTGCAATACATGGGGGTTTGAATTTTTCGAAGACGATGTCAAGGCTAAAATCAAACCCACCGGTTTACAAAATTTGGATAACTACTCATATACGACGATGGACAATGCACTCATATCAGCATTTGTAGAACGATGGTATCCAGAAACCAACACTTTCCATCTCCCAAACGAGAAGTTGACGATTACCCTGGATGACGTCCATCATATATTGGGACTTAGGATTGATGGTCGAGTCATGATAAATCACACTTTTGATGAATCGAGCATTAACTTTTACGACCATATCGTGGATTATGTATCAGGTTGTCTGGGAGTTGATGCGACGAGTTTTACAACCCTTCGAGACTTCAAGAAGTCCTACGGACTTTCTTTGAAATATTTGGAGGAGACATTCGATGATCCGGACCCCGAAGTAGATAAAAGCGATAATATGACCCGTGGATATATGCAGTTCATCTTGGGGGCTGTCGGCATTCCGGATAAGTCTGGAACGTCGATACATGCTAAATATCTCCTGAATTTTGACGACATAGACACGGTGGGAGAAATATCTTGGGGAAGCGGTATACTAGCATACCTTCACCGCGAGCTTGGTACGGCATCCCGAATCGGTTCCAAGACAATATTCGGATGCCAGACTCTACTCCATGTAAAGATATATCTTTGTCAACTTGTATACATAATAGAAAATTTTGTTGTAATTTTTTTGACTAATTTTTTTTAACTTGGTTACGTGAAGGCATGGATATACGAGTACTTTCCAACCCTGAAGTGGGCTAAAATTAACCGAGGGTATGATGAGCACCTTCCTAGAATGTGCAAATGGAAGCCAACTAAGAAAGATGTCAAACGTCCATACACATTGGCCGCCCTACGGAATGCACTTGAAGATATAACGATAGAAGAGGTAAATTGAGACCTAATTTTTTATGTTTGGTAATAATTTACTAAATTACGTTATGCTAAATTTTATGCGTTGCAGATAGTTTGGGATCCATATCGTGATTTGCAATAGAGTAGTCCTTCATTGGAACCAGTCGCTTTATATCACGGTCTGATAAGTTATCATAAAATCGAGGAGTCTTATATACCTGATAGAGTGCTCTGTCGGTTTGGCTACATATAAACAGTCCCGAAGTGCACATTGAAAATGATAAGTGCTCCGAGAGGTACAAAATCCCTAAACTATATTCTTGCGGCGTTCAACTGGGTCTCGGACTTCTTCACTAAGTGACAACGTCACGTTATTAGAGAAACTGAACGACAAGCAGCAGTAAATATGATGGAATGTAGTGACGACTACCTCACCTACTACGCTGGTGTCGGACTACCTACGTTGTTCAAGCGCTGAGGCGATATTGTACGTGTACCATCAGATCTTTCCGCCAAATCTGTCTTGTATACTGCATTGGTCAAGATGGTGAGGCAACCAACTTTCATTTCGAAGATATGTAAATATTTATAACCTAACGGAATTTATGAATTACAATCAATAGGATAGGAAAGCAAAAAAGTTGGAAGAAGTCTCGCTAGTTGCCAAGGTGCGAATTATATAAAAATTAATGATGAGCTACAACACATCGACAACACTGAAGATTTTTCTTTCTTAAAAAATAGGAAGCAACATACAAAGAGGCGGCATAAATTTTAGGCCATATTTCAATTGATAAAACTTTGCCACGTTGCTACAGTTTGTGTTTCGAGTTTTTTTGGTTGTAATCTGGACATGTTAAACTTTGAAGTTGGCTGTAACTTTGTGTTTCAGTTTTTTTATTGGTTATGTTTTGTTTAAGTTGGTTGTCCTAGTTTTGACTGGTTATTTTTTGTTTATGGTAGTGCTAGTTTTATACAAATGTGCAAAGACAGGAGATTAAAACAAGGAAATCCTGACAGTCCTAGTTTTATACAAATGTACAGAGACAGGGGATTAAAACTAGGACTGTCAAGATTATGGGACTGCCATAATCCTGACAGTCCTAGTTTTATATATAAATGTGCAGAGACAAGGGATTAAAACTAGAACTGTCAAGATTTTGACAGTCCTAGTAGCTTATGGGACTGCCATAATCATGACAGTCCTAGTTTTATATATAAATATGCATAGACATGGGATTAAAACTAGGATTGTCAATATTTGACAGTCTTAATGGTTTATGGGACTGCCATAATCCTGACAGTCCTAGTTTTATATATAAATGTGCAGAGACGAGGGATTAAAACTAGGACTGTCAAGAATTTGACAGTCCTAATAGCTTATGGGACTGCCATAATCCTGACAGTCCTAGTTTTATATATAAATATACAGAGACACTATCTATTGCACAACATACATAGACTGTAAAAATTTAGACTTTCAACATATATATATATATATATATATATATATATATATATATATATATATATATTTATTTATTTATAAGTTGGAAAAGATACCAAAGCTCAACATACATGACTCATTGCACAACATACAACTTCATTGTATTTCTTTCATAGTCACTATCTATTGCACTATCACGCTACAAAAGTACAAGATGTTATATTCCATTTCTATCGCATACGAAATTATAAAATGATACAAAAGTATAAGATGTATCGATCGATTAGAATATCAAAGTAGTCCTTAGGCAAGATTTTGGGATCCTCCATCTTCATCATCTTCTTATAGCCAGCAATTGCATCCATGTAGGGTGTCGTCCATGAGATCGCTTCCTCCGGTGCATGTTTATACCAAAGTGTAGAAGGTGGAGGAATAGGAGAATGATCGATCAACCTTGAGATGACAAAGTATTGTCCGACAAGCCCTATTGAACATAGATTGGATAGTCTGTGTCCGGCCGATGGAGCGCACATTAGAAAGAAAGTATTATTAATGCCTTCTAAGATAATTATAATAGGTACCTTATATCTATTAGAGAATACGTATGCAGCAGGCGGAACATCCATGTAATGGTCTGGTCCGGTAACTGTGTCCATACAAGGTATGCTTGCCAACAAATCTCCAATAATTTTTTCGTCGACTATCTGCCTATAGAAGGGTAGACGAGACTCCAACTTCTCGCTCTTCCCTAACCTGTCTCCATCCCGCTTCAACTGAATAGCCAAGATGTCTTACAAGTGCATGAAATCCACAATTGTCATCCTTAGGAACATCAACAATAGACCAAATGAAATCCCGCATCTCAGGTAGAAAATTTTGAATGTATAGACTATATGAATCAGAGAAGTTATCTAAACCCTCTGTCGTGACTGCATCGTTCGTTTTCTGTTTCTTTCCCCTTCGAATAGTAAGCTTACTCTTTTTCTTCGAAATCACCACACTTTTGATAACCGACTTTGACTCAACTTGCTCTAAATTGCGTTCAATATGTTCAAACAAGGATGGATGTCACGCCCCAGTCCCAAAATACGTAGGACTAGGAATACGTAAGTATGTCAGCCGTATGTATATGGCAACTCCAATATATGGAAACCATAACACGTACATACGCTGTATTATGAATAACAATTCACAAGTGGTATATAATTGTCACAAGTCACAGGGCATAACTAGATCTCATCCACATAATCAAAATAGAAATGAATAGCCAATCAACTATATAACTGAATCAAGTATAAGATGCTTGATAAGAATAAGTAGTTGGGTGGAGACAAATCCACTACCAAACTAGAATATAAGAGAAATAAAATAAGTAAATCTAATGATCAATGAGGCTCGAAGAGAAGACCTCCTCGAAAGAGAGAGAAGTAGCAAGTCATGATCCGTGCTCCTGCGAATAGTCAAGATCGTCTACACCTGGAAAGGGACCAGGTTGTAGAAGCATGAAAAATACGCTTGGAAGATCTACGCAGCATCTTGATGCAGAACAGCGTAAACAGAGGCCTTCAGAGCCATCCAGCGAAAAACAGGGTTCTTCATCGCCTCCATGGCGTAAAACCCAGCCGCTCTCAAAGCAGCGGTAAAGCGTACGAGGAACGCTTCGTATTCCCGAAAAAAACTGTCCAGTCACGCAGTAAACCTGACCTCTGACTCCTGACATAAAGTGCTGCACGGCTACCCAAACGACGGTTGGGAACGGGGGCAGACCACTCGGGACACACCCTGCAGTAATGATGGCGGATCTCTGCATTTAATGCAGAGGATTTGGTTAAAATATCACCAAACCGGCGCTTACTAAAATCCTCCGGCGTAAACCGCTCTTTCGCGTGCAAAGGGAACACGCTGCCTTGTTTTTCACAGGCAAACATGGGCTGTTTTACGTTTCGCAGAAGACAAACCGCCTGCCACGTCAAAAGCTGCGCTTCGTACAGGGCTCGAGGCACGTCTCTCCGCCAAAGCACACAGAACGGTGACAGTTTCCCCTCAGGGCACGTCCCTCCGTCAAAAGCACACAGAGCGGTGACAGTTTCCCCTCAAAGCACGTCTCCGCATTTAATGCACAGGATGATGGCAAATCTCTGTCGAAGATTTGATTATATCTCCAAAAGCCGTAATTCCGGCTAAAGACGTCCACATCAGCACCCTGGCACGGTACGCAGCGGCTTCTATGCCCATTCAGCTTCTATGCTCTCTCGGCTTCTATGCCTCCTCAGCTTCTATGCTCTCTCGGCTTCTACGCCCATTTCAGTCTCTACGACTATCCGGCTTCTACGTCTATTCGGCTTCTACGCCTATTCGGCTTCTACGCCTGTTCGGCTTCTATGCCTATTTGGCTTCTACGTCAAGGTGACAGTCATTTGGCTCCTACGCCAACCTCTTCTACACAAGGGATACCTACCTACGTGGCTTCTACGCCGTGATCTCCACAGCAGATATACGCGTTTCGTCCCCTTAGTTGGACGCGCGTCACTTGCTCACTCAAAAGGTCATTATTACGCAGGCATTGGTTACTTTAAACCATTGTGTAAAAGGGTGCTCTACTGTTCACTCCTCGGTTGTTACACAAACAGAGTGGTCACTGTCACCAAAACTCTATAAATAGAGACCCCTATCAATGGGGAACAAGGTCGAAAAAAGTTCCAACTAAAAAGAACGGGTCAAAAAACTTCCAACTAAAAGGAGAAGGTCAAAACTTTGAAAGAAGAATCGAACAAGATCATCGAACCGGAGATCAAGGGGGAGAGAGAGAGAGAGAGAGAGAGAGAAGAATACAGAGCTCAGGCAAGGAATAGGGAGCGACGACCTTCAGCATCGCGCATCCACCCTCCTTTGCAACCTCCGAAGCTGCATCCTGTCTTCAAAGGCACTTCTTCAACATCTTGTAGTCCAAGGGCTAAAGTGATCGACCGCAGATCAGACACCTATAGCAATTTTTATCCAGATTAAATAAATTGTACTCCCATATCCTCGCATAGGATCAAATTGTACAAGTTTGTTTGTAAACCGAAAAGGCGCGGGCCTCTTATAAACCCCGTCATTTGAAATACACTTTCATTCCCTTTCATTCTTTCCCGTTTTAAAATAAACGATGCAAACAAGATGGCGACTCTGCTGGGGACATCTTTCTCTTCTGACGAGGAAGTAATTGCTCAACACGATGCGGTATCTGTAGGAACCGTGAAGAAGACGTTGGTCGTTCATTTCGACCAGTCTGCCTATGAAGACATGCTTCGGACTGAGGATAGCTCTCACTCTCTCTCCATCCAAGACAACAGGAAGCTGCGCAAAGTCTGGATGCCCAAGACATCCTCCCCTGTTCCTGTGGACTCTCCGATCTCTCTGATCTCTCCGTCCAATGAGGTGGTAGCATCGCTCCCTCCGTGCCCCGTACGTAAAATTCAGTCTCCCGCTACGCGCGGTACAGACAAAACTTCTGGTAAAGCCTCAGCGCTAACCCAAGAGTATCGACTGCGCTACACGCGCAGAAATCAGTCTCCCGCTACGCGCGGTACAGACAAAGCTTCTGGTAAAGACTCAGCGCTAACCCAAGAGTATCCACTGCGCTACATGCGCAGAAATCAGTCTCCCCCTACGCGCGGTACAGACAAAGCTTCTGGCAAAGCCTCAGCGCTAACCCAGGAGCATCCACTGCACTATATGCGCAGAAATCAGTCTCCCGCTACGCGCGGTACAGACAAAGCTTCTGGGAAAGCCTCGGCGCTAACCCAAGAGTATCCCCTGCGCTCTACGTGTAGGAACCAGTCTCCCGCTACGCGCGGTACAGACAAAACTTCCGACGGTGCCTCAACGCCAAATCGGAAGAACAGATCACGCTCCACGCGCAAAGCAACATCTGGCCTCTACGGTAAACCAAATGAGCGCTGTGATCTCCGCCAGGGGAAGCAAGCAGGCGAGTACTCAACTCCTCGGCCGTTACGCCAGCGAAGAAGCAATCTGCCTATCCTCCGGATTACGCGGGAAGACGACGGTCGACTGAACACTTCTTCAGCTTTACGCCAGTCTGAGCGAATCTCCAAATCACGCCAGGGTAAGTCCCACGGCACAAAACAAGCTCAAGTTGCTACTCCTGACCTACGCGAATGCCTAATCCAGAAGCGTAAGGAGAGGGGACCTTCCAATATATCTATTACGCCCCCTAGGGAATAATGTTGTAATAGTCATAAGATTGTGATTGACTGCTACTGTTCTAAAGCAAAACGATTGGTCTTCGACCGATTAAACTACTCTCAATCTTTTCCGGAAGAAGAACACGCGTATGCATCCGTGAACATGGCTTCACGCATACCTAGAAGAGGGTCGAGCTCAAGACGTCTTCCCTCTGGGCCTCCGAGCCAAAGAAGATTCGAAGACCTCCTCAAGAACGCTGAAGCTGGGGTATTCCAAAACACCCGTGCAAGGTCACAGCAACCAGCTCCGTACTCGTCTGATTCCGACGCTGGGGGTCGCCAATCTCCCAGATCAGATGCCGAGAGTATAGAGTCGACTTCTGCAGTGATCTATACTTACCCTTCGACGACGCCCAGAGAAATGGGAGCTTACGCCATCGAAGACAAACGCGAGGAAGCATCGCCGTCAGGAGACGCAGAACAACGCATCACTGTCCTGGAGACGTCTCTGAATCAAATGCAATCCGTAATGGATAATATGCACCAGATGATGCTAACTCAGCACGCAACTGCCATGGCTCAAGCATCGGTCCCGCCAACTCAGATACATGTGGGGGTGGACTTGCCACCATCTAGCCCAAGCCAAGAACCTGCTCTAGATCAAGAGTCAGCAGTTCCTCCGCTTCCAACGGAAAATCCGATGCAGGCAGTACGGGAGTTGAAAGCCCAGTTCGACGCCTTGAAGCACAAAGATCAGCTCAAGAAACTGGGAATCAACCAGCCCTACCCAGCTATCTGGGAAGAGGTCCCTTTCCCTCCAAAATATAAACCTCAGGCGATGGCTCTGTTCGAGGGAAAAATATCACCAAGCCAATACATGAACTATTTTAGTATGATGACGGTGCTGCTACAAGGGAACGATGCCCTCCTCACTCGGGTGTTCAAAGGCTGCCTCTCAGGAGTAGCCTATCAGTGGTACCGTAGCTTGGCGGACAACTGCATTACTTCCTTCGAGGATTTCAAAGCTCTATTCTTCATACGATTCTACGAGGGAGGAATGGACATGTCTATGTCCTCTCTCATCGAAGTCAAACAGAAGAAAAAGGAAGACGTTCGCATCTTCATCGAACGCTTTCGTCAGGCCACCTTACAGATGCCTCCAGGAGTTCCAGACTCAGCATTGGTGGACATTTGCAGGAAGAACCTCCTTTCCGTGGTCTCGGTGTTCACAGGACCATATCAGTTCCATGATTGGCCCTCGTTCATCCTCTCGGCGGTAGCCGCCGAAGACAACAGTCGCAAGGCACGCGACAATGGCATCATGATCTCTGTCTCTGACAGAGGCAAGAGGTCATCCCCTGGCAGCGACCATCATCGTGGTCCCAAAGGGAAGGAAGCCCTGGCAATCAACACGGCCAGGCCAAAGATTGCGGCGACCACCCAAGCAAAACTGGGGGCTCCTAGGCCCGTCGAAGTCTACTCTTTCGACGATGACGATATCCCAAGTATCTTCGAATGTCTCGTCAAAATTGGCAAGATCACCCTCCCAGAACTAAGGCGGCCCCAGGAGGTCGGCAATACTGACGACCCAAAATACTGCGTCTTCCACAGATACGTACACCACCCGACAAAGGCGTGCTATGTACTAAAAAGGAAGATCCAGGGGTTGATCGATGCTAAGGCCATCACTCTGCACAACACCGAGAAAACGGTCACGACCAACATGATCTCTCTGCAGTTCGGCAATCTGCCTCCCCAAAAGGTCCCTGATGGTGTTACACCTATCTCCCGGGCAACGATGAGCATTTGTAACCTTCCCCCTGCTAGGGGTCAAGATCACAACCTGGTGCCCCTAACTACCCGGCGGGGCGAGATTATGTGGGTTCACCAAGATTTGGTGTCAGATCTCGAGGAAGAGACCAAGGCAACCAGGGCTACCCCCAAGAAGAATCCCAAATACAGATCATGCTACATGGTCACAACTTCTTCTACATCAGACGGAGACGAGGTACTTGTCGCAACCCGTTCAGGGAGGGCCTACCTCGACAACGACGGAGCAAATCAGGAAGGTGCGCCGGCTGACGCTCCAGCTACCAAACCGTCAGAGCAAGGTCCCGTCGCGCCAAGCATCAGCCCTGCGAAACCTACTCCGACGGAAAAGGCAAAACAGAAAGAAGTACGCTTCGACAAACCTATGAAAAACATTTCGAGCAAAGGTTTAGAGAAGCCGTACAAATTTGACATCCTGGCCCAACTGGCCAATACGCCAGCCAGGTTGTCCATCTTCGAGCTACTCAGGGGGTAGCCCTGGTTCTCTACGTCAAGGGGTACCCCAGGTTCTCCACGTCCTCTTCCGGGGGTCACCAGTTCATACTGGCCATCACGGACTACTTTTCCAAATGGGCCAAAGCAATCCCTCTCGCTGAGGTAAAGGCGTCCAACGTAATCAGCTTCATCAAGCATCACGTCATCTATCGCTTCGGGATACCCCGGAGGATAATCCAATACAATGGGCCCCAGTTCATCAGCCAAGCGTTTCATCGGTTTTGTAATAATAACCGGATACACAACATTGCCTCTACGGCAAACTATCCAGCTGCTAATGGTTTGACGGAAGCTTTCAACAAAACCATTATCAAACTCTTAAAGAAATTTGTCTCTTCGAACAAAAGGGATTGGCACGAAAAGCTGGGCGAATGTCTCTGGGCATACCGCACAACAGTACGAACACCGACAGGCTGTACCCCATTCTCGCTAGTTTACGGGAGCGAAGCAGTCCTCCCCATTGAAGTCCAGATCCCGTCGCTCCGAATAGCCGTGACCAATGAGCTAACTCGAGAAAAGAATGACCTGTTAAGGCTCCAAGAGCTAGAAGGATTAGACGAGAAATGCCTCCAAGCTCAACAGCGCATCACGCTCTACCAAGCACGCATGTCCAGGGCTTTCAACCATAAAGTAAAGGAAAGGGTGTTCAAGGTCGGCGAGCTAGTTCTAGCCGTGAGAAGGCCGATGATCCTAACTCACAGAAGTAAAGGCAAATTCCAGCCCAAATGGGAAGGCCCTTATATGATCGAGACAACGTTCTCAAACGGTGCCTACAGGATAGCCCAGCCCAACGGAGACCTATTAATAGCTCCCATCAACGGCAAATTCCTGAAAAGATACTACGCTTAACCCCCCTGCTCGGGCGGAATATAGCGAGAATCTCAATTCTGACAAAACTACTCGCCAGAAAGAAACTAGTTAGGTCATATCCTATCATGTCTGTACGACCGCTGAATAGGTATATCCTGCTAGAAGAGTTTATCGAGAATTATCATACTACCTCTGATATCACTCTCGCCAAAAAAAAAACTGTCATTTACATTCCGAAATGACGGGTCCACAACAGTCAGAAAAGAGTCACTGTTATTCATTCCAGAAGAAGGCGAAATTACATAAGAAGGGATACATCAAGATGGCGGAGTAATCAGGCCATGAATCTGCCGCTCCAGTGCAGCTATCCTCTCATTCCTAAGGGCCAAGGCATCGGCTCGAGCCTGCTCCAGCCGTGCCTCCGGGGTGTGCGTAAGGGTCAGATTAGCCCTTGCCCGAAGACAGCCCGCACGGGCAGCTTCCGCATGGTCCAGATCCCATCGCGCTTCACTCAGTCGACCAGTCGCTACCTCCAAACCTGCCAACGACTGGAAAGCCCGCTCCTCTGCCCGAGCAAGTTTTTCCCTCAGCTTGGAGGCCCTCGCCGCATTCCCTTCATGCTCGAATCGACACTGCATCTCAATGACAAGGGTTTCTTCCACAACGACTCTTCTCCTATCCATCTCCAGCTTATGCGTCTGGATAGAGTTGTCTAGGCTTTCAAGCTTCGTAGCGAGCCGCTCAGTCATGAGGTCGTATCGAGCCTGGACATCAGCATCCAGGCTGCCCTCAGCCCGCTGCAAGTATTCGTTAATGGGTTGCTCTAAACCATTAACCACCGCCTCCAGAGCATCAGCTACTCCAAGATTGCCAAGCCCCCTGACAACCTCGATCGAAAGCTGAGAAGTCTTCTTCAGGAGCTCGAAGTCAAGATTCTTCGCCAACACCATCGGTATCATCGTTTTTAAGCCAGTATAGACGAGGCTGGTATGCTGATCGATCAACGCGACTAGACCTAACTGAGCACCCGGAGTGGCCACAATTGCAGACGAGGTAGCCACCGCCGCCTCAACAGGTGGCACGGCCGAAGAAGGTGCGATGGCGACAATCGAAGTCGTTGGCATACTCGCGACAGGCGAGGTCACGATGACAGGTTCATCCTCCCCTTGAGACGACAAAACCTCTCCGGGCGAGCTAGCTCCCGAAGACACTTCTGCCTCAAAATCCGGCGCCTCCACGTCACCGCCAGGAGCCAGAACAAAGCCGGAAGGCGCTTCAACGCCGTACTCCCCGTGGACGTCATCCCCTGAAAAGAGGACAAGAAAGCAAAATGTCAAACACAGTGGTAATCCTCCTAGGAGGAGACATCAAAAACGACATTTACCCGGAGCCAACGGCATATACGACGCATCTGCAGCAGATGTAGCTAAACCATGCCTTAATGACGCGATACGAACTGTCATACCTGGAGAAGGAGGTGGGCCGATCGACATCGCCAAGAGTTCGGTCAAGCCTTCCCCGAGACGCGGTCTAGGTTCATCAGCCGGAGTCTCGCTAAGCGCCCTCGCTAACACAGAAGTAACTCCGTCCACTACTGACCTCAGGGAAGATTCTCCCATCTGTTGGGGCCACGCAGGCAATCCCGCTCCGCTGCTTGGAGCAGCCGCAGCGACAGCAGCCTCTAGCGAGGACTCTCCGGCGCCGCCAGCCAGAACTGTAGAAGGTCCCCCTCTGAAAGGCGAGGAACCTCCGGCCAAAGAATTATCCCAGATACAGGGAGATGCAGGCTCATTCTCGGGAGCCTCAACACCAGGAATGCGGAGAGGACGAGCAACCGTCTCCTTCCTCCTCTTACGAAGGGAAGCTTCCTTCGGAGCAGAAGCCCGTCGCTTCCCAGAAGAAACTACCAGAGCCCCCGCCGGCAGAGGCACTACACACCTCGGCAAAGACACCAGAGGCTCATCCGGAGTACCAGATTCCTCCCCCTCGTCAGAAGAAACCGAGGGGACTTCGACCCTTCCCCCAGGCTTGGCGGAAGGCACCCTGAAGCTCCCACGCATGTCAAAGTCGCCATGGAAAGTATTAACCGCCACATAAAACTGGGCATAGGAGTAAAGGATGCGCAGCTCCGTGGAGGTTGTAACGGCCGGCACGATAAAAATTGCCCCCATACAACCCATGATAAAATATCGCCACCCTCTAGCTCCATCAATGAGTCCACCCCTGGACCTGAAGCTGGTGACGGCGTTGCCCACATGCAACTGGTCGTACCCGAACTGCCTGGCAAACCGACTAGGCAGGTAGGGCTCGAAGAAGCAATGGTCTTCGCTCCTATACAGCAGATGGGAAGGTCTAATACAGACCAACCAATTAAACGCCTCCGGAGAAAGAACGGTCTTCTTTTGACCTGAATCCTCAAGCCACAGCCCTGACTGGTTGCGATGCACAGGAGGGGGAGTACAAAGGATCTTCCAGCCATGTCTGAGGTTCAAAACCAGCCGACAGTCTAAAACTGTATTCACATTCCAGGAGGAATCCCTGTAATTCAATAGGAATATACCCCCTGAGCTGCTACCGGAACCGGGTGACATAACCCGGGGATTGTGGAGAATTAACCATTCCATCAAGTACAAGTATGGTAATTCCACCCTAGGGAAACTCTCCCGCCGAGCTTCATCAATGAGCAACCCATCTGTCATGGCCCTCAGGCCAGCCTGTATACGGCACACCATGGCAGGAAGCAAGCCCAGTCTTGCCCCAAATACCAGACGCACTGCGGGCCATAGGATGTTCCGGTGAATGCGATCCACGGAAGCGATGCCAGGCACTACCACTCGGCGCAGCCATATGGAGAGAAAACCAGCCAGCTGGGCTTCCTTAGACAAAGGCCTGCGACAGCGCCTCAAATAACTATGGGCCTTGGTACCTTCAGGGTACTTTCCAACCCTCTCAACGAGAACCTGATCGGGGGCCTTGGCGTCTTCCATAAGAGCCTCGACGACCTGGGCACTGAGGACGCCCAAGCAGTTCACGGGCTCATTCTTGCCCCCCGAAGCTTTCTCCGACTTGGCTGCCCTGGCCCGATGGAAGAAGAGGTAGGACATCCACTTAGTGGTGTGGGCCAAATCAGAGGGCTCGTCATAAAAAGCGGTGCACGCAAAGTACTGACACATCAGCTCCTGATATACTTCCACCACCCGAGGGTCCAAATCCCCCAGCTCCCGGTTGGTGGGAACGTACTCTTCATATGGGGTATCCCCCATCGGCAGTCTCGAGATAACTGCCATCTCATGAAGGGCCAACCCCAACTCCCCCAGTGGAGTGGCGAAAGTCCCGGTGAGCGGAATGTACCGCTCCATCAGCGCCAAAAACAAATTAGCATTGGGAGGCAACCCAACACTCATCGCACTCACGGCGGCATATAGTTCGATGCCCTCCAGTTCTCCTCGGAAGCGCGTCAAGGCCCACTCAACTAGGCATCTCCATCGGGAGTTCGTTGGGGCAATCCACCCATTGCACCGAGGATTCTCCTTGGGATACATCCCATCTCGACTCATGAAGTCATTGCAGAAGGTCGGTAGCTGGACAGGCTGGATCACCGAGCTAACTTCACTCGGGACACTACCCGGGCACAGTCCCCGGAACAGCGTCACAACGCCAGAAGGGCGACTAACAAACGACCCCTGATTAGCGCCTTTCAGATGAAAGATCTTCCCCGGCTTCCCGTGAAGATCAGGAGTCAGCTTCCATGACATCTTCCTGGGATGCGTCGCATGGAAGAAGGCCGAGGTGGGATAATCCCTCGGCATCGTCGGCAGGTACAAGACCAAATCCCCGGCAGGGAAAACCCAAGGCTCCCTCTTGGGCTTCGTCTGGGACTGTTTATCAATCATGTCCCCAAAAAGGAAAGCCGGCTTTATGTACTGTTCCCCATCTACACGTACCAAGGGTTCGCCATTAATCATACTCAACAACATTCGCTCACCCTGGGCCGATATCAGGAGCTCCCTTCCCTCAGGATACTGGGGTCCAGAGATGGGAAATGCCACATGGGACAGATCCTCCAGATAGTTCGAGTGCAGCATCCCGGCAGCGGAGCCCATCACCTCAGCCAATGGGGACTCACCCAGATCAACTGCAAGACAATACAAAGAAGATATGTCATTACAAGTCTGGCACAAACACACGGACCAAGGAAACGACAGTCTGTGCTTTACGCCAAGATTGTACAAATTTGGTCACCTTACGCCGGAAGTCTCCTCTACAAACGTAAAATTCAAATTTTACGAAATACGCCAATTTTCGGTAGCTCGAGCTATTTACGCTCAGAGCTACGAAAATATAGAGTCTTTACGCTGACACATTAGAAATGTGGGCGTAAAAGATAAAAATGCCTCCGTGCGTCATCTTCCTCAAAAGAGGCTATCAGCACAGAAGACGACCTAGCGCAGTCACGTTCAACGTGTGCGAAGGATTTTTCGTCGTTTGTGTTATCCCAAAAAGTTCTACCTCCAAAGCCGGGTGCGCTAGTCGTCGGCGGGATGCTCCCCTCAGAGGGAAGTTCACCTTGCCCGACCGGAGATTCTCTCGCCGGGACAGAAGAATGAGAAGAAGAACCTATGCTCTTTCCCTTAGCGGAGGGGGTTTATTTCGGCGCCATTTCTGAAGACTCGAAGTGCTCGGAGAAGGAACGAAGAAAAACTCGAACAGTCGAAAGCTCTCTTTCGCAGAAGACAGATAAAAGTTTTTCTCTCAAAAAGCTTGGGATATATATACAGTCCGGGTCGACTCCTCGAATCCTCGGACGAACCCCTCGAGACCCTAACCAAATCTCGCAATTAATAGTTGGTTATGATTGGATGCTACGTCAGCCCACTACCCTCGAAAGACGGACGGTCAGCGAATTCGAAAGGATTTTCGTACAAGACGGTTCAGCGGGCTCTACGCTAAAGGAGTTTTTCTACGCTCGACAGCAACGGATCTACGGTTTTACGCTCGACAGCTACAAGTCTGTGGTTTTACGCCCGGATGCCTTTGTGTTCGGTAGCTTTTATGCTCGAGAGGCCACAAATCCATGACTTTACGCTCAACAGATACCAAATCGATGATCTCACGCTCGGTGGCGCTCAGTTTACGCTCAGCAGCAACAGATCCGCAAACCTCACGCTCGAAAAAATTTTCTTTTCAGGAGTAACAAATCAACAGTTCTACGCTAAAGGAGCTCTCTACGCTCGACAGCTACGAATCTAACGGCTTTACGTCCGACAGCTACAAGTCTATAGTTTTTTCTTACCCGAATGCCTTTGTGCTCGGTAGCATTCTATGCTCGAGAGGCAACAAACCTACGACTTCACGCTCAGGAACCACAGGTCTACGATTTCACGCTCGATAGTGTTCTACGCTCACAGGCTATAGATCTACAGTTCTACGCTAAAGGAGCTCTCTACGCTCGACAACTACGAATCTAACGGCTTTACGTTCGACAGCTACAAGTCTATGGTTTTTTCTTGCCCGGATGCCTTTGTGCTCGGTAGCATTCTATGCTCGAGAGGCAACAAACCTACGACTTCACGCTCAGGAACCACAGGTCTACGATTTCACGCTCGATAGTGTTCTACACTCACAGGCTACAGATCTACAGTCCTACGCTAAAGGAGCTTTTCTACGCTCGACAGCTACGAATCTAACGGCTTTACGTTCGACAGCTACGAGTCTATGGTTTTTCTTGCCCGGATGTCTTTGTGCTCGGTAGCATTCTATGCTCGAGAGACAACAAACCTATGACTTCACACACAGGAACCACAAGTCTACGATTTTACGCTCGATGGTGTTTTACGCTCAAGAGGCTACAGACATGATTTCCCACTCCACGACTTTCCGCATATCCAAACAGTCCCAAAGCGGTCAATTGCAAAGAGTTCACACAGAAGATACTCGTTCTTGACCCAAAGCATCACAAGTACCCGAGGTATACAGAGTTCAAAAATTAAAAAATTACTCCTCTCGGGTCCAGAAAACTGGAGGTTCATCCAGATTCCAGTCTGAACATCTCGTCTATCAAAGTGGCAACTCAGTTTGACAGCCAAAAACCTCGACCCTGTTCCAAGAGAGTTTCGAGAGATCATTCTTGAAGACGAATTCTGAACAAGACGAAATTCTTCTCATCAGAGAGGCAACAGTTCGGAAATCCTACGCCGTCCCTCAGTCCTAGCAACAGGACAGTTCTATGTGTTCAAAAAAAAAAAATGCACAGCAGCGTTCTATGGACTATTCGCTATGCGTAAAGAACAGGGCCTAATACTCTTTCTATCAGAGTCGGCGTAAAGATTCAGACGTGTTGAAGCTGCACATATTCAGACTTCACAAGCAACGTATGACAAGACGATCATATGGAGAAAAAGACGATTTTATTAAAGATTAAAATCATGATTACATATGAGGGAAATCCAATCTACAAGGGTTTTTTCTCTATTTTTCATGATTACATCTGAGGGAAACTCCGTCTACAAAGGAGATCCCCCCTCGTCGTCTGAAGATCGCCCAGAAGCTGTACTGACAGATTCTCGTGCCAGTGCAGGTCTTCCTCTTCATCCATGGCCGTTCATGACCACCACGATCATGAACAAGAAGATCCTCCATTCGCCATGGCCGATCCGATTGGGGTTTCTTTAAACCCAACCCAATCAGGACGACAGATTACGGTTTGTCTGATCTCGTCCGCGGGGGCCTCAGGAAAAAACAAACAGTCTACAAACTATGTGGTCAAATACGACCCTTCCTCTCTCCTGGTGCAACGCCATATAAAGTTGCTGATTATCCCGAGCAGGGGAGGCTAAGATGTCCTTCCATGATCCATCGTTGCAGTGGATACTTGCTCGAAGATGCCGTCTTTTATGGCTCCCTACATGCTGGAAGAACATGATCTCCTTCTTCCTCAGATCGACCCGACGAACTCCGGCGATCATCTCTGCATGGTGATGGGAATGTGGTGAAAACAGGTTCACCCCCCAGCCTTTTATAGGCAAAAGAGATCACAGCGGTCCCCAATAAATCTGTCATAAAGTCAGCATCGACCGTTTTAACGCTCCATTCAGAAACGTTTCGAGTTACGAGGGGCCGTTCATGCTTCATTCAAAGCGTTTTAAATTCCGAGGAATTTAAAAGCTTTGAAGGGGGTCTTGTAGAAGCATAAAAAATACGCTTGGAAGATCTACGCAGCGTCTTGATGCAGAGCAGCGTAAACAGAGGCCTTCAGAGCCATCCAGCAAAAAACAGGGTTCTTCATCGCCTCCATGGCGTAAAACCCAGCCGCTCTCAAAGCAGCGGTAAAGCGTACGAGGAACGCTTCGTATTCCTGAAAAGAAACTGTCCAGTCACGCAGTAAACCTGACCTCTGACTCCTGACAGAAAGTGCTGCACGGCTACCCAAACGACGGCTGGGAACGGGGGCAGACCACTCGGGACACGCCCTGCAGTAATGATGGCGGATCTCTGCATTTAATGCAGAGGATTTGGTTAAAATATTACCAAACCGGCGCTTACTAAAATCCCCCGACGTAAACCTCTCTTTCGCGTGCAAAGGGAACACGCTGCCTTGTTTTTCACAGGCAAACATGGGCTGTTTTACGTTCCGCAGAAGACAAACCGCCTGCCACGTCAAAAGCTGCGCTTCGTACAGGGCTCGAGGCACGTCTCTCCGCCAAAGCACACAGAGCGGTGACAGTTTCCCCTCAGGGCACGTCCCTCCGTCAAAAGCACACAGAGCGGTGACAGTTTCCCCTCAAAGCACGTCTCCGCATTTAATGCACAGGATGATGGCAAATCTCTGTCGAAGATTTGATTATATCTCCAAAAGCCGTAATTTCGGCTAAAGACGTCCACATCAGCACCCTGGCACGGTACGCAGCGGCTTCTATGCCCATTCAGCTTCTATGCTCTCTCGGCTTCTATGCCTCCTCAGCTTCTATGCTCTCTCGGCTTCTACGTCCATTTCAGTCTCTACGACTATCCGGCTTCTACGCCTATTCGGCTTCTACGCCTATTCGGCTTCTACGCCTGTTCGGCTTCTATGCCTATTTGGCTTCTACGTCAAGGTGACAGTCATTTGGCTCCTACGCCAACCTCTTCTACACAAGGGATACCTACCTACGTGGCTTCTACGCCGTGATCTCTGCAGCAGATATACGCATTTCGTCCCCTTAGTTGGACGCGCATCACTTGCTCACTCAAAAGGTCATTATTACGCAAGCATTGGTTACTTTAAACCGTTGTGTAAAAGGGTGCTCTACTGTCCACTCCTCGGTTGCTACACCAACAGAGTGGTCACTGTCACCAAAACTCTATAAATAGAGATCCCTATCAATAGGGAACAAGGTCGAAAAAAGTTCCAACTAAAAAAAACGGGTCGAAAAATTTTCAACTAAAAGGAGAAGGTCGAAACTTTGAAAGAAGAATCGAACAAGATCATCGAACCGGAGATCAAGGGGGAGAGAGAGAGAGAGAGAGAGAGAGAAGAATACAGAGCTCAGGCAAGGAATAGGGAGCGACGACCTTCAGCATCGCGCATCCACCCTCCTTTGCAACCTCCGAAGCTGCATCCTGTCTTCAAAGGCACTTCTTCAACATCGTGTAGTCCAAGGGCTAAAGTGATCGACCGCAGATCAGACACCTATAGCAATTTTTACCCAGATTAAATAAATTGTACTCCCACATCCTCGCATAGGATCAAATTGTACAAGCTTGTTTGTAAACCGAAAGGGCGCGGGCCTCTTATAAACCCCGTCGTTTGAAATACACTTTCATTCCCTTTCATTCTTTCCCGTTTTAAAATAAACGACGCAAACACAGGTCCCCAGAGGGACGTAACAAGATACATAGAAGCATGCCAGTTGAATACATTAAAACATGCATAATAGACAAAAAATATATAAGTACGTTGTACTAGACAATCTATATGAATATAACTTTTTGACGTATGGGCATGTGTAGGCTACTATAAAACACATATATCTCACAACTCACACACACGTCCATGTACACCATCAATAGACATACCTCGAGGGTAGCGACCATCGCGACACTAGAAGCAGACATACCTCAAGGGTAGCGACCATCGTGACACAACTACCGTAGTGCGTCCTAGTACTACGGTTTACCAGAGTGGGTAGCCCATACGCCTACTGACTGTCCTCCCCTCCCATGATACTATGTGTCAAGTGTGTGTCAACATATATAATATATAATTATGACTGAAAGAAAACATATATATAATGAATATATGAAAATATGATAAACATGCAAAGTACTATAAGCAATTTGGCAAGGTATACTTGCTTGGCAAGAAAGCTGCGAAGTGTAAGCGTCCAGATGTCAAGCACATGGGATCAAAAACTATGGCATCCAAATAAACATCTCTGGATGCTGAAATAAACATCACCAACATTCCCAGAATAAGCGAGATAGTCAGAAAAGTCTACCCTTTCGTCCAATTTGGATACAGGGGCTGTCACGCCCCAGTCCCAAAGTATATGGAACCAGGTCACGTGGCATTGGCCAGCTGACACGTCTCTGAAGGATTATCCAATTTAATAGACCCAAAGAGACGTGCTACGCTGTCCTAAAATACTAACAAGTCTAATACTAGCATATAACAGGCAATGTCTAATCTCATCCACAATATAACAAGAATTACTGAAATGATGCTGGATAATAAGTGTAGAGTCTGAAAAGTCATAGTACAATCCAAATATGTTTGGTGGGAACAAACCCACTACAAAAGATAAAATAAGAGTGCTGAAATATAGTATGACTAGAGCATCGTCTATCTAGATAAAGAGGCTCCGGCTCTAGATGGTAAGTCTACCAAAGATTAGAGGAACTCTGATGACAACACATCTAGATCCTCCTCGGATGCATACCTCATCTCCTGCCCGGCTCCTTACACCGTAGGATAGTACACCTCGTCTAAATCTGGAAGGGAACCAGGTCCTCAGAGGGACGTAACAAGATACAAAAATGCATGTCATATATAAATACTGAATAAAATAAAGGGGTGTGCTAACCATCTAAGTGAATGCAATATAAAGACAACCTTGGTACGTATGGGTAGGCGTAGGCATAACGTCCACTCTTCGAAGAGTATGGTATCTGTACATGTAACGTCCATCATTCTGAAGAATGAGGTATCTGCAAATATATATATCTGTATCGCTCCGAAGAACGCGGTATCTGAATAAAGGAAGTCATTGGATCCGTGGCTCCTCTGGATACTATGGAGTCTAATATGTGTATCCCATACGCCTACTAGTTGTCTTTCCTGCCCAATGCGGATATACAATTCGAATACACGACGTGTATACCACGTAGCTATATGCCAAGTCACAACTAACTAGATAATCCTGATTACATGCTAAACTGTGATGCATGTCACACGCACCTGTAGCTAGTCGAGTACGCAAACCCGCATCCCAACATGAGTTACAATCATGATGCGTGTACAAGTATCAGGGTCTAGGAAGGTATCAGAATACCCTCGCAATGTTAGGTGAGTCTGCTAGTATCTAAGTCAATTACACTACATATCGACGTATACGTCGACTACACCCGAGTCAATCTCGGACGCGCACAGTTATATGTATTTTCAACAGGATATCATACAACAGTTTATAATTTAAATTAAACAGTAAAATCAGGCAAGGTATACTTGCCTACGTCCTTGAGCTGTGAGTGCCAATAACCTGATCCCGAAGTCTCGCCTGAATGGTCCAGCGACCTTGGACAGCTAACTGCGTCGTGTGTGCACGCTGTTTAAGACGTACACGTGTCGTGAATTCATAAAAAGATAATTTAATATTTTAATTATGTATGTATATACATATGTGCATATAGTAATTACATATATAGTATATACATATATGCATAATTACATATAATATATAAACATATATATACTTATATACTCATATACATATATATAATATTTATTTACTTATAGATATAATTTAATACTTTATATTCATATATATATATATATATATATATATATATATATATATATATATATATATATATATATATATATATATATATATATATATATATACATAATATATATATATACTTATATACTTTAATATATATATAAATATATATATAAATATATATATAAATATATATATATATATATATATATATATATATATATATATATATATATATAATATTTACATAATATACATATATATATATATACATAATACATAATATATATATTTATATGAATAATATACATATACATATACATATATATATGTATATATATATATAATATATGTATTATATTATATTATATTATTATGTATATATATGTATTAAGTATATAAAGTATATGTAATATAATATAATATAAGATAATACATATATTATATATATATAGATACATAATATATATCAAATACATATACATATAATACTTAATAATTATATATAATACATATATATTAAATAGTATATACATATTATACATATATATATATATATACATATATTATACAATATACATATACCTAATATATATACATAATAATATAATATAATATAATATGTATATTTTATATATATATATATATATATATATATATATATATATATATATATATATATATATATATATATATATATATATACATACATAATATACATATACATATAAATATAAATATATATTTAATATATAATACATATTATATATATATATATATATATATATATATATATATATATATATATATATATACATAATACATATACATATATATACATATACATAGAATAATATATATACATATACATATAAATATACGTATACGTATAGGTATAGGGGAGGGTGTACTTGTGTCGTGTCCAGGGGGTTGTCCGGAAGAGGTCGTCGTCGGTGGAGGGGGCGGAGCTCCGGCGGGGGGAGGGGGGGTGTCGTGCACAGCAGCAGCAGCAGCAGTTTGCAGCAGCTGCAGCGGCTGTGGCGGTGGCTAGGGTGGTGGCCGAGGGTGGTCGTCGGCGGGGGAAGGTGTCACGCCCCGATCTCCCGCAGGAATCGACCGTCCTTGCTGGGCACGAATCACCACGCCAGTGCTCCCACAGAACGTATATTTCCATCCGGACGCGATGTCGCGCGAGCCTGGGGTGGCACCCGCGCGAGGCAAATACCGAAACGGTCGTTGATAACTAGTTCACAGAGTCGTCATAGCGGAACATAAACTGAACACAAGTATTGAATCTAAATCAAGCTCTTTATAGATATGAAGTAAAGATTACAAGCGACGCTAGGCCGAGATTATAAATCGCTCATGCTCTCTCTCTTTCTCTCTTACAATGAATATGCCCTTAGGCTTAGAACCAATACAAACGATCTAGATGATGATGTTCCCATACATTATGTCTCATATATGAGAGCTCCAGGTCCGTGTGCCACGCTCCAATACGCCAAGTGCAGCCCGGCGCCTCATTGCGTTAAGCGATCTCCTAATCCTTACGAGTTCCCCTTGCACCCTGCATGCAGACTGGATGGGTGTCAGTACATTGAATGCACTGGTGGGGAGGCCTCTCATCCACTTCATAAAACAAGCACGTTCATTAATTATGTGCACCGACTAATTTCGTTATCTTTCTATTCTTTTACCTTAGGATCAGTTACATGGCAATATAAAGAAAGAAATTTTTGTGTCAACTCAAGGGTGTCATAATAATGAACAATTGAGTTCACCTTACGATTTCTTACCATTTGGCATTCTCTGTCAAATGCAGCAATATAAATAATGATCTACGGAATAACAAAGAGCATCTATGAAATCCAAGTGTTATGCCGTGCCTCTGCCTCACAGCCCATTTTACTAGAACTATGTATGATATCGTGCATCCATACTAATTATGCAGAATATTGTGCAGCTATACTTTGCCCGTTACTTCTCTTCTGAATGCGGATAGCCGCTATGCAAACATGACTTATCTATATGAAGGTCACTGGCTCTGTTAGCCATATTGGACAAATCTGCGATAGACGGTTGTCTTCCCAGCTCGGTTGGTAGCCTTGCTGGGCCTCCCAACCGTCTAATGAGTCGACACCCATCCAGGTCGGTAGCAAGCCTTGCTGGATGTCCCATTCTCGCCCGCTAGTCATTAGCTAGTGTATCGCCAGGACTACACTGGCACTGTCCTCCCGGGCCGACACGATTCGGATGCCTCAGCAATCGTGTCGAGGACTCTCTCTACTTGGTGCGCAACCATTTGTCCGTGACCATGCAACTACTCCCCCACTTCCAATCCTAGCCGAGGACAACTCTCGGATCAATCTTTGCCGAGGACTATACTCGGATCTTTTCTTCTTTATGCAGCTCCCTGATTAGAGACTGCCTCGGTGATCTGCATATCCCGAGTACCTTCCTTTCTTTCCATCTCCTGACCCGGAACGACTACTTGATAGCCTTCCTCGTCTATGCATGCAACATGATTTTACTCCATCCCGTGTCATGTTCCGTGCAGTGCAATGCCTCAGTATTAACTCACACTACTTTATGGCATATATGAAGGAAGTTACTATATTCCAACTCAACAATCCCGACTACGCAAATAGCAAGTAAGATCTCCACGTTCTATACAATTTTAAGGCGGAGTTATCCCCTTATCTATGTGCGTTCATCTCTTTTATTAGCATGCAAAGGTTATCGCCTGAAAACTAGCATGCAACATTTATTTTCTTAGTGTGCAGCTAAGTAGAGACAGGTTCACCGGGGCCACCCACCTTAGCGATGTATCGCATTGGTCGAGCGAGACTCCGGACGCGCCTCTAGAAAGCCTAAGTCTGACTCCATTGAAGATCCCAGTATGCATGCCTTTGCATCAAACGAGCCATCTCGCTGAGCAAGGCGGGTTGGATAGCTACACTTGTGCCGTTTGAATCGGCCCTCCGGGTTAAGCGGAGCGGGTCGTTATATTATACACCACTCAGAACAAGTCTCGTCCTCGAGAATTCCTGAGCGCAACTCGTACTATCGCACAACTTCTAAACTAACTCTATACATCTCGTCTAACCTTCAAGGACTGTCTCAATACTACAATAATTTATTTTCTTACCATACGTTACGCCAACGTTAGCCAATTCTCATCGAACGACTCTATCGTTCAATGCTATCGAGCTATACTCAACTCAATCATTGCACTCCCGACTCAAAATCTACTGCACCTGGCACACGGCTGTATTACTCAAATACGGAGTATTCTATAACTCAATGGGCACTTATAACTCATAATTGGGTGGTCTTGCCTAACTTGTTATGTTATCTCCATAGGAACCCAACGCATTCGATCCTATTACTTGACGTCGCCTATCGAAACCCATCTTTACGCCTAACCCAAAAGCTCGAATCTCGGCTAATTTTCCAATCTCGTTTGCATTAAATTTCTCTAAGTCACCGTCCAATCTCGCTAAGTAAATCTATTGTCAGCCAAAGCCGTCTCATTAAATCGCCTACATTTTTTGACTCAGTCTATATTGCACCTTAGCGCAGAGCTAAATTACCCACCTGGGGTACGCTCTAATCCTTCACATCTTTGGTCCAATCAAACTTAACTTCCTATTTGTTTTACTCGTTCCGTTCACACGAGTGCTTAATCATTTTATCCGAATGATCCCTTCGTACAACTATTGCATTCCCAAACTCAGTCTCTTACTACGCCTTAGCGCAGAACTATCTCGGTAGCACGGGGAACGTTACGATCTTTCCTTTATGAAAATTCAGGTTGAGGCTAACCTATTTTAGTTGCCATACTCATCCATGCGAGTCCGAACATTTTCATTTGCAGCTGCATCCGAGTTATGCATATCGCTAAGTCTTGGATCGTACCCATATTCAAGGCGTTCCCCAAATATGTGTATTTCAACCAAGCTTAATGACAGCTAAGTCGGACAAGCTACTCGTAAAAATCTTTCGAATCTTCGATCGTTCTGCTATATGAATAACCGAACTCTGATTCGTTTTGGTTATCGTCTACTCCAATCTCATCCAATTTCAAGTTTATTATTACTAGTAGCAACGTACATCTACCAAGCAACGATCCAACTCATTACGCCAACTTATCTTCAATATCACTAATTCTAATCGTGAGAGTTCCGTCCGACAATTCTCTAATATCGTCTTATTTCTCACCGTCGCATAACCGATCTGACCAAATCAATTATTACCCGAGTTCTATCTCGCATTGCGTTTGTTTTAACGCCAATGTCACTAGTATACACTCTCAGTGTCAAGTCCTAATTCTAAATCTCGTTGCCCCAGTTCTATAATTTTTTTGAACGATACTCTGAAGTCAGCCACTCCAGTTTAACTCAAGGCATAGGGTCGTTTGCCTAGCCACTAGGTCAGCTCACAAGGTCATAGGTACAGTTCAAGTTTGCGACTCATCGTACAACCGCATTGCACAACGCTCGCCCCAAACACCTTAAGGTCAAACTATTGTTCCTTTACACGGGTATTCTACCCAAGCTCGTTTCACTCAGATTTTTAAATATCGAGCACAGATCATCCTATCACATCCATACGTTCGTTCAACCGAACCCACGATATGTCTACGTTGCATGTACAACCTATCGATTTGTACACACTATATCTTCTATCAAGTTTGATAGAATTCACCTATCCATCCATTTCTACGCCTGTACCACTAAGCCACAATCCTATTATAAATCATCGATGTATATCATAATCTCTAAGTTGTCCAGCACAATCTACGTATCCGTTCATAAAACCGTCCAACATCTCTTACTTCACATTTTTAGACTAACTCCTCACCAAAAATCCTTAGATTCACTTATATTCTGAAAATTGTCTTATCGTATCGAACCACAAGTCAAAATGATCCTTCAATTATCACGTTCCGGTCTCCCGCAAGTTCAATCATCCCCGTCAGACGTGATATCACCACGCCAACGCTCCCGCAGAATAATCATCCTAATCCGGACGTGACGCAAGTACGAGTAAGAAGTTGTACTCGCACAGGACAATAAGGTCAATCGTTATGGTTATCATCGAATGAATAGACACCTTATCATTACCTTTCATTTCATCCCAAGTTGTACATTGATCCATCAAGCCATGTTCTCCTAACAACCGTTCTTACCGCAATCAAAGTTCGCCTAGCCAAACCGTCCAACTTAATGTTCTAGCATTCCTTAAACAATTAAGTTCAAATCCCAAACTCAAAGTCTATCCCATTTTGATACGTTCCTTTCATCGAGTTCGTTTGGAATAATTATCGAACATGTTCCCCTGAGTTCGATTATCCCTGCCGTACATGAAATTACCATACCGACACTCCCGCAGGATAATCGTTCTCGCTGGGACTAATTTTGAATGTTATCTTTCTGAACTTGATTTCAAGATTGTTCTTCCAAACTCCAAGCCAAATCTGTTACCGCTTAACTCGATCCATCAAAATCATAATTTTACTAACTTGCATCAATCCGAGCTATCTTCTAACCATTGTTATGGTCTAAAATCTCCTAAAATTTGAAATTATCGCATTCGTACTCAAACCGAACTCTATCGAGCGACATCCTACTCAAATCCAAATTTTTTCATGCACGCTATCATTCGTTCGCTCCATTATTTCCAATTGCACTAATTCCGATCACATCCCCGATTATTCTATCTCAACTCTAGTTTTTAATTCGCTTGTTTCAACTTAAAATTGCTCGTACAATCCTCTAAGTTTTTTCGACCATGATATAAATTTCAATTGTCCTGAATCCCTATTCGATGTAAGCCTTATCCCTTATTCAAATCATCGTGACTCGTTCGAACCAAATATTGCATGCTCCTCCAAGTTTGCTTACTTGCTAGGCATTATTTATTTATACTAGGGCTTTATCCAATCTCGTCGTTTGCTGCTAGACTCGCTTAATACTCCAAAATCCCTAATTTGTTCGAACACTTCTAAGCCGACCTGTCACGACCCGCACCCGGTTTGGGGGCACGAGTGCGTGGGTACGTCCAGCCTACGCCGCAGCATCGGCGGTAGAACGCTGTCAAGGTCTTGATACTATCTAACTAATGTCACGCAAGCATCCAATCTCCATTAGGAGGCACGGATGGCACAAATAAGATGAACACATACTAAATCACAGGATTACAGCACGATAAGATTTCAAAACAGAAATTAAAATTTAACACAACACAAGTCCACAAGTAATATTCTAACTCAACAACATCCAAGAATCATCTAATTGCCGGAGACAAATCCGGTACCAAAATAGTCTACTTAAAGAACTAACAATAAATAATAATTCCGGCTAGACCTTCTAGAATCACAACTAACTACCAAGTCTGCAGCTACTCACCATATGGTCCATAAAGTGTCGGACAGCGGTCCTCTAAGGCATAGTCTGGAAAAATATTTCCAGTCAGGAAGGAGCAAAGCAACACTCTCAAATAACAGTTCCATTAATTGATAATGTCTATAATACAATAAAACATGTCATGCTAGCTACTGAGAAGACAGTGAAATAAATGCAATGGCAATTAAAGAGAGGCAGGCAATATAAAGAGGCAGGCAATAGACAATATGATATAGTCAGTGCATGTATGAAAATGAAAGAACAAGGAACAGTATCATATACGGGTGATGTAGTATATGATTTAAAATAGGGAACTTTAATATATTCTAAGTGTTTGAAATAGTAGCTTCAAAATGTGATCGGCTTGGGAACATATACGATAGCTACAGGGCCTGGCTAATCATGGGTGAAGAGCATGATTAACACTTACAATTTCTATACTACAATAAGAGGTTATGATCACATTTCTTACTAACTACTTCCCCGCCCCCAACTAGTACTGTGGATCCAACCATGACACGTCACGATACACGAGCAAGTCAAGTCTATCATGTACGATGTCTAAATATACATGTCGTGTACAATGTCAATACGATAATCAAGGTAACATCTCATGACTGCAGATCCAAGCTATACTAGTCCGTGTAGCAAAGTGTCAAAGATTCAGATGTAACATTTCATGATTGTTGAATTTATAGAAATTATCAAGAATTGGAAATTATCAGAGAATGTACTTGCCTTGGGTCCTTAGCTGGTATTTATGGATGTCCTGTTCCAGAGTATTCCCTGGTGAACCAACAATCCTATAAACATATCACAATTACAACACTTGCATCAGATGCTACCCTAACACAGAAGAAATATACTGGCCTCAGGGCTATGCCAGGCAGGGCACTAGTCAAACTAGGGTCATCTAGTAGGGATACATATTTAAATAACATCTCATTAACTAATATATATAATTTCCATCCATTACAATAATAGATATATGTAAAAATATATACTTTTTAAATAATACTTGTATATATATAAACATAATAAATAATACTAATACACCAAAATAAATTTATACTAGCATATACTTTTATTAAATAAATATCATAAAATAAACCTATGTATATATATATATATATATATATATATACAAATTAAATTAAATACATATACTAACTTCCACATTAATTAAATATATAAATACTTTTACATTAATTATATATACAAATTAAATTAAATACATATACTAATACCAAATTAAGTTTATGCTTTGTATATTAGGACTATAATAAAAGCATGTACAAAATATATATTTTTATGCATGTATGCAAATTATATATGTTGAAAGTATATACATAGTATATACAAAACATAGATATATATATCAATTTATACAATATCATTAATGCATATACTAAATACGTATTTATATTTATCAACCTATTAAATATATATATATATATACAAAATACCTACATACATACATCCATACATACATATACTTATGCATTTAATTATACATACTTAATAATTAATCACCTACTATTTTATAAAATTAAATATAATAAAATAAATAATATACATATATACATGTATTCCCATTTTATATTAAAATATATTAAGTATATACGAAATATATTTATACGTATACCAATATTATATATACTATTAAACATTTAATAAAAATAATACTATACATTACATACATGCCTACACATTGATTAATTATATATATATATACAAATACATTCACATAAATTTTTAAATACCTACAAATACATATACATATCTTATATATATACTCAAGTATATACATATGTATATATATAGAGAAGGAAGAGGGAGAAGAAGAATACTCACTGTGGGTGTCGACGGAGGCTCGCCGGCCGGAGGGAACTGTCGTCGGAAACGTCGAGGAACGCCGGCCAGGGGGAACGAGAGCAGAGGGAGAGCAGTCGGGGACCGCTGGAATCTGCTGCGGGTCGCCGGGAGATCGGGTTGGAGCAGTCAGCGGGAGAGGATGGTCGATGGTGGTGGTGATGGGAGCAGGCCGGAGGAGATGATCGAGGGGGCGCCGGAGTATAGAGCGGGAGGAGGAGAATGTTGTTTGGAGGATGATGGAGGTGGTCGGATGAACACCGTAGGGAGGAATGGTGATGGGGTTGCCGCCGGAGTGCAGCGGGCTGCCGGACTTGATGGGCAGCGCCGCCGGGGAGCAGTGACCGGCAGTACACAGAGGGGAGTCGGCTGCACAGAGCACGCCACCGGAGGTGAACAGGAACTGCGGGAAGGAGCTCGTGAGGGGGACTCGGCCGGGTGGTCGGGCTGATGGGCCGCCGGAGTAGCGGGCTCGGAGAGGAGCAGCCGCCGAGATACACAGAGCCGCCGGTGAACAGTAGGCCCGGTCGGAGTGCACAGTAAGGGGCTCGGGCACAGTAACTTCAAGTTCCCCCCCTTTTCTTTGAATTCAAATTCAAATGAAAGAAGAGAAACAATAAGAAGAAGAAGGAAGAAAGAAGAAGAAGAATAGAGAAGAAGAAAGGAAGAAGAAGCTTTCTTCCTACGTTGGAGGCTTGTGAAAAAAATGTGGGGGCTTGTGAGGAGGTGGGGTTTTCTAGGTAGTCTAGGGATTAGGGTTTGATGTAGACATGTCATTATATAGGATGAGGGGATTTTGATGGAGGGTTAGGATTTGCCTATTAATTGTGTGGTCCAGATTGGACATGAGGGAAATTAATTCATGGGGAATTTAGGGTGAGGTTTAATTAAAATATTAAGGATTCCTCATTGGTTTAAATAATTGGGTGTTGGCACAAAATACCAATTCGCAATTTAACCCCTTTAAATTTGGGAAATTGCACAAACACATAAAATAACGAAAATTTGGCGGGCGATTCGGGGTCCGGTGTTTTGTAGGGTCAGGGGACGCTGCAAGACTGGTATGGGCTCGATTAGCAGGGCACTGGAATTAAATTGGGATTTTAGAATCAGATAAAATGATATCCTCAATTTAAATAGAAATAAATGCAAGTTGTGTTCAACAATTAATTAGGAGTACATGGAGCCAGAATCAGGTCAGGTCATCAATACCAATATTGAAGAAGACTCAGAACAGAATATTTCCCTAATTTGGGCCGCACGAAAAATAGGTCAAGATGGCCTCCAATTTTCGATTGGAACGCACAACGATACAAAAATAGAAATTTAAAAATAAACGTCCGCGATGATTTTTGTGCGGCCAGAAATAATGTACAAAGAGCACAATTATGAGTTGCAAAAATAGCAGAATTGAAGGCGGGCATGTCTAGGGCAAGATTGTGAAATTTGTTGGAAGACAAAAGTCTGGATAATGCTCCAAATATCGAAGCAAAGGCAATGCGCAAAAATATTAAATAAAATACGGTAATTAATTACACCTCCAATAAATTAATTCTAAAATAAAACAATTAACCTCAAAATTCCATAATTCCGACAGGTGCTCATCTACTGGCTTCTAGGTCAAGTCTACCATCACAAACACAATGAACACTGTCTATAATATAATATATTAAAGTACACATCACACAGTTATTTAATTTAAATATATACTATTCATGCAATTAATTAATTATAACTACAATAATATTAAATATTGCAAAAAGTCGAAAATACCCCTGTTTTCGGAATGTGGTAGTGACAAGTCTACCCACCTTAAAAGAATTTCGTCCTCGAAATTAAAATCCTCAAAGTAGAGTTTATTCATACACATTATTATTCCCTCAAATTTAAATCCATTAACCATAAAATCAGGTTATAATCCGCAATGTCTTTTCACAATTAAAATTTCTGTAATTATTTGTATTCCTGAAAAAAATCCTCAAAATAGAATCAAAGTCCCTTTTTATTAAAATTTCCTTGAAAGTTTTGAGTTGATAATTCAATACCCGGAATTTAATATCCACTCCTCAAGAACTCAACAATATGATATTTAAGGATTCTCCAAATGCAACATCCAATTATAAAATTCAAAAAAAATCCTAACTTGCAATCGAATAAATATGATGATAGTCTCCCAAAATTTCCAAATTAATAACCAACTTAAACATGTCATAATCTTTCCTGGAATTAATTAAACCACCAATTATGCCATGTTAATTTCTTAACCATTTATTTAAATCAATAATTATCCTCAAATTTTAATCATCTTGTTCCTCTTGTCAAGTAATAACCTCTTCATAAGTCTACTATGGTCAAACCCCAATAATCATGGTCAAAACTTCCTACAATCATACAACATGCAACCTAAGGGGATATGTACGGTCATGGTGTCTTTGTTATGGTATTGCAGTTTATGTATCAGGGTGTGCTACTAACTACATTCTAACAAGGAAATCATACATACAAATATTGTACTAAGCAATCAATCCATCAAATAGGTAGGAACAGAATAAAGGAAAGAACAGAAACTGCTAACACATTACCTGCAATATCGGTCTCCTCGACCGTCATCGCAAATGCCCGCCCTGCTGGGGTGGTTCCCTTTGCTGGTGCTGAGCATTATACGGTTCCACAGGTAGCCTAACTGGATCTCTATAATCTGGAGCTGCGCGCTGGCCGGGAAGATAAGGGGCTAGAAGACAATCCCTTACTCGATGTCCCGCAGCGCCGCAGTGCAAACAGAGTCCTAGCCTCGTTCTACAGCTCTCCCAAAGGTGACCTGGCTTCTTACAGAAATGACAAGTCTGCTGTGTCTCTCTTGGAGGCTGTTGCTGATCCTGCTCAACACGGACTGGTTCCTGGTACTGCTGTTGATACTGATACGCACAGGGACGTTGCTGAGTAGGAACTGGTGCTAGGTACTGCGGTGGATGCTGAAATATCCATGGTTATTGCTGAATATGAAATGGTACTTGATACTGCTGTTGGTGCTGAACACGGGGATGCTTGGCTGGTCCTGGGCTACCATTCGTATCTCCAAACGTGTCGTGACTCCTCTTAGGCCTGAGATCCAGATCCTCTTCTGCGATCTGAGCATCCATTAAGATAGTCTCATAGGTAGCGGTACGACGACCAGAAGTGCGCGACTTAATCTCTCTTGTCAGTCCCTTTCTAAATTTCCGGGCTCGATCTCCTGGGTCCCGAATCATAGACGATGCAAAACGGCTCAATCTACAAAATTCTGCAGCGTACTCGTCGACCGACATGTTTCCTTGAACTAAGTCATGAAACTGACTTTCCAAGGTTCCCAATGCCACGTCGGGAAAGAACTTCTCTTTGAAGAGTTCCTTGAAGGTCTCCCAAGTAAGTCCTTGTGCAGTAATTCTTGACTCCGTGCGATACCACGTGAGTGCGATATCGAACATCTGACTGCCAGCGGCTTCTATCTGCAAGTTCTCCGGAATTTGGGTCAATCGCAGGCTTCTCTCTATATCCTCTAACCAGTCGTCAGCGTAGAGTATCCCTTCGGTGCCTTTGAACTCTCGAGGCATCATCCTTTTGAAATCCACTATAGTGCCTGATCTCTGCTGCAGGCCAGGAAACTGCTGGTATTGTGCTACTTTCTCCAAAGCTTGGAGAGTCACTTGATGAGCATTCTCCATGTTTTCTTTCATCAGCTCGGTTTGTGCCTGGTGCGCTTCTGCTTGCACCCTCTGAGCCTCAGCTTGAACTCGCTGAGCGTCTGACGTCACTCTCTGGGCATCTACCATGCCTTGGATCAACGTAAACATCTGCGTTCCGTCAATGGGCAAACCTCCGGGAATCGGAGTTGGTGGAGGAGGAAGGTTGTCCGTCACAGCTGCGGCTATCCTCTTAACAGGTGGAGGAGGAGGATCACCTACGTGCATCGGAGATGTAGGAGAAACTACGGCTGTCTGTCCATCAGGTAGAGAGGTGGCAGACCCCTCTAAAGCTGATGTTCCCGCTCTCATAGACCTTGTCTGCGGCGACATCCTGAAGACAGATCCCAAAGAATCAATTTAGGCAAAATGCGATATCATCAAGGAAGGACAGTACAGTTCTAAGGAAGCAACATTCAAGATAAATAGATTGGAAGAAAAATCCTAGTTGTGATTGCACGGGTCAAGATGCATCCAAGGTTTGATACCTCTATCCCCTAGGTATCACAGTTCTATCACAAACACACTCACTACTAGCTTTCTCACCTACTGCAATCGCTGATACTAGTTATTCTTATCACTCAAGTGCATAACAGTTGCAACACACCATACTAACTACTGCTCTCTCTCTAATACAATCCTAGTTGAACACCCAAGCCAGTTGACAGTGAGATCTCAATCATGCTCAAGCCAACAAATCCTTACACATGCATCTCTTCTACTTATATACTAATATATCTCTCACTATAAATTCTTATCCTTAAATAAATTTTCCTCAAAATAACTCCTCGAATAAAATTTTAAGGTAAATTGCATACACTTTCCTCAAGGTTAATTATTTAAATACTGAAATAAAACTTAATCACACAAAATCCTTACAGACTTGTCTAGGTTTATTGAATCGAATCTGAATTCCTCAAAATAAATTTTTAATAGCCATATTTCAACTCCTCAATTTCAAAGTTTTTGCAATTCATTGAAATCTTCAAAAATAAATTTTAATAACAATCTCAATCTTCTCAGAATCCTAAAATTTGAAATTCATTTTCAATCTTCAATTAAAAATTTAAATCCACCTTCTGTAGTCCAATAGCTCTAATGTTAATCATTCTCACTGTCCTCATTGACGGGCATCATCAAATAATACCATAAATCAGTCTATAAATTCATCTTGATATGAAATCAACTCTATAATGAAACCAAAATCCTAATTTAATACATAATTAACAACAATCAAATTCAACATCAATAAGTGAGAATGGAACAAGGGAATGATTTTAAATTGGAAATTTTAACAAGATTCTCAGGGGTCATCCCAGGAATCTCTCAAGGAATTGTGATTGAGTATTTGCTCTCGTCCTAGTATCCTATGTCCTATGTCCTATAGCAGGCACGCAGTAGTATCACAAGGATGTCACACTACTACGACATCGCACAACTCGCGAAGTCTGACCTGCATGGGCCACCACTAAAAACGTGTCACAACCCGCACCCGGTTTGGGGGCACGAGTGCGTGGGTACGTCCAGCCTATGCCGCAGCATCGGCGGTAGAATGCTGTCAAGGTCTTGATACTATCTAACTAATGTCACGCAAGCATCCAATCTCCATTAGGAGGCACGGATGGCACAAATAAGATGAACACATACTCAATCACAGGATTACAGCACGATAAGATTTCGAAACAGAAATTAAAATTTAACACAACACAAGTCCACAAGTAATATTCTAACTCAACAACATCCAAGAATCATCCAATTGTCGGAGACAAATCCGGTACCAAAATAGTCTACTTAAAGAACTAACAATAAATAATAATTCCGGCTAGACCTTCCAGAATCACAACTAACTACCAAGTCTGCAGCTACTCACCATATGGTCCATAAAGTGTCGGACAGCGGTCCTCTAAGGCATAGTCTGGAAAAATATTTCCAGTCAGGAAGGAGCAAAGCAACACTCTCAAATAACAGTTTCATTAATTGATAATGTCTATAATACAATAAAACATGTCATGCTAGCTACTGAGAAGACAGTGAAATAAATGCAATGACAATTAAAGAGAGGCAGGCAATGTAAAGAGGCAGGCAATAGACAATATGATATAGTCAGTGCATGTATGAAAATGAAAGAACAAGGAACAGTATCATATACGGGTGATGTAGTATATGATTTAAAATAGGGAACTGTAATATATTCTAAGTGTTTAAAATAATAGCTTCAAAATGTGATCGGCTTGGGAACATGTTCGATAGCTACAGGACCTGGCTAATCATGGGTGAAGAGCATGATTAACACTTACAATTTCTATACTACAATAAGAGGTTATGATCACATTTCTTACTAACTACTTTCCCACCCCCAACTAGTACTGTGGATCCAACCATGACACGTCACGATACACGAGCAAGTCAAGTCTATCATGTACGATGTCTAAATATACATGTCGTGTACAATATCAATACGATAATCAAGGTAACATCTCATGACTGCAGATCCAAGCTATACTAGTCCGTGTAGCACAGTGTCAAAGATTCAGATGTAACATTTCATGATTGTTGAATTTATAGAAATTATCAAGAATTGGAAATTATCAGAGAATGTACTTGCCTTGGGTCCTTAGCTGGTATTTATGGATGTCCTGTTCCAGAGTATTCCCTGGTGAACCAACAATCCTATAAACATATCACAATTACAACACTTGCATCAGATGCTACCCTAACACAGAAGAAATATACTGGCCTCAGGGCTATGCCAGGCAGGGCACTAGTCAAACTAGGGTCATCTAGTAGTGATACATATTTAAATAACATCTCATTAACTAATATATATAATTTCCATCCATTACAATAATAGATATATGTAAAAATATATACTTTTTAAATAATACTTGTATATATATAAACATAATAAATAATACTAATACACCAAAATAAATTTATACTAGCATATACTTTTATTAAATAAATGTCATAAAATAAACCTATGTATATATATACATATATATATATATATACAAATTAAATTAAATACATATACTAACTTCCACATTAATTAAATATATAAATACTTTTACATTAATTATATATACAAATTAAATTAAATACATATACTAATACCAAATTAAGTTTATGCTTTGTATATTAGGACTATAATAAAAGCATGTACAAAATATATATTTTTATGCATGTATGCAAATTATATATGTTGAAAGTATATACATAGTATATACAAAACATAGATATATATATCAATTTATACAATATCATTAATGCATATACTAAATACGTATTTATATTTATCAACCTATTAAATATATATATATATACAAAATACCTACATACATACATCCATACATACATATACTTATGCATTTAATTATACATACTTAATAATTAATCACCTACTATTTTATACAATTAAATATAATAAAATAAATAATATACATATATACATGTATTCCCATTTTATATTAAAATATATTAAGTATATACGAAATATATTTATACGTATACCAATATTATATATACTATTAAACATTTAATAAAAATAATACTATACATTACATACATGCCTACACATTGATTAATTATATATATATATACAAATACATTCACATAAATTTTTAAATACCTACAAATACATATACATATCTTATATATATACTCAAGTATATACATATGTATATATATAGAGAAGGAAGAGGGAGAAGAAGAATACTCACTGTGGGTGTCGACGGAGGCTCGCCGGCCGGAGGGAACTGTCGCCGAAAACGTCGAGGAACGCCGGCCAGGGGGAACGAGAGCAGAGGAAGAGCAGTCGGGGACCGCCGGAATCTGCTGCGGGTCGCCGGGAGATCGGGTTGGAGCAGTCAGCGGGAGAGGATGGTCGATGGTGGTGGTGATGGGAGCAGGCCGGAGGAGATGATCGAGGGGGCGCCGGAGTATAGAGCGGGAGGAGGAGAATGGTGTTTGGAGGATGATGGAGGTGGTCGGATGAACACCGCAGGGAGGAATGGTGATGGGGTTGCCGCCGGAGTACAGCGGGCTGCCGGACTTGATGGGCAGCGCCGCCGGGGAGCAGTGACTGGCAGTACACAGAGGGGAGTCGGCTACACAGAGCACGCCACCGGAGGTGAACAGGAACTGCGGGAAGGAGCTCGTGAGGGGGACTCGGCCGGGTGGTCGGGCTGATGGGCCGCCGGAGTAGCGGGCTCGGAGAGGAGCAGCCGCCGAGATACACAGAGCCGCCGGTGAACAGTAGGCCCGGCCGGAGTGCACAGTAAGGGGCTCGGGCACAGTAACTTCAAGTTCCCCCCCTTTTCTTTGAATTCAAATTCAAATGAAAGAAGAGAAACAATAAGAAGAAGAAGGAAGAAAGAAGAAGAAGAATAGAGAAGAAGAAAGGAAGAAGAAGCTTTCTTCCTACGTTGGAGGCTTGTGAAAAAAATGTGGGGGCTTGTGAGGAGGTGGGGTTTTCTAGGTAGTCTAGGGATTAGGGTTTGATGTAGACATGTCATTATATAGGATGAGGGGATTTTGATGGAGGGTTGGGATTTGCCTATTAATTGTGTGGTCCAGATTGGACATGAGGGAAATTAATTCATGGGGAATTTAGGGTGAGGTTTAATTAAAATATTAAGGATTCCTCATTGGTTTAAATAATTGGGTGTTGGCACAAAATGCCAATTTGCAATTTAACCCCCTTAAATTTGGGAAATTGCACAAACACATAAAATGACGAAAATTTGGCGGGCGATTCGGGGTCCGGTGTTTTGTAGGGTCAGGGGACGCTGCAAGACTGGTATGGGCTCGATTAGCAGGGCACTGGAATTAAATTGGGATTTTAGAATCAGATAAAATGGTATCCTCAATTTAAATAGAAATAAATGCAAGTTGTGTTCAACAATTAATTAGGAGTACATGGAGCCAAAATCAGGTCAGGTCATCAATACCAATATTGAAGAAGACTCAGAACAGAATATTTCCCTAATTTGGGCCGCACGAAAAATAGGTCAAGATGGCCTCCAATTTTTGATTGGAACGCACAACGATACAAAAATAGGAATTTAAAAATAAACGTCTGCGACGATTTTTGTGCGACCAGAAATAATGTACAAAGAGCACAATTATGAGTTGCAAAAATAGCAGAATTGAAGGCGGGCATGTCTAGGGCAAGATTGTGAAATTTGTTGGAAGACAAAGTCTGGATAATGCTCCAAATATCGAAGCAAAGGCAATGCGCAAAAATATTAAATAAAATACGGTAATTAATTACACCTCCAATAAATTAATTCTAAAATAAAACAATTAACCTCAAAATTCCATAATTCCGACAAGTGCTCATCTACTGGCTTCTAGGTCAAGTCTACCATCACAAACACAATGAACACTGTCTATAATATAATATATTAAAGTACACATCACACAGTTATTTAATTTAAATATATACTATTCATGCAATTAATTAATTATAACTACAATAATATTAAATATTGCAAAAAGTCAAAAATACTCTTGTTTTCGGAATGTGGTAGTGACACGACCAATACACCACTCAGGGTTCGAGTTATACTCTATGAATCTATACAACTCATTATATCCACAATTCGCATAATCGAACAGGGGACTTATCGTATACACCACTCAGGAATCGAGTCATCCTAATAACTCCTTAACCGCGTTCGCATCCCTCACTCATATTCTTAATTCGTTTCTTAGAACTTCAGCACGATCCCTATTTGTCGCCTAACGATTCTAGTCTCGTATGTACCCCTATCGATAGTCCACCATACAAATATGTTGTAAATCAAAACTTATCGCTATGAATAACCATCCAAACTATATCTAAAAATTCCATACACGATTCTCATTACTCGCCTTAGCGGCACTCCGATAACGTCTCTATCGATTTTCCTCCTAAGTCCAACTTTATTCTTATCCCAATAATACCCAAATTTCGTTGTATCTCACTAGCACCAAGGGTCTTAGAGCACGATACCCAATACAACTCGGCCAAAAGGTTGTGTGCATAGACCATTGTCTGAACGATATTCTTATCTAGCACTCTACTCGCTTGGTGTTTTCATATAGACATATAACTTGCCGATTATAACACGAGTCTACTCTCACAATGTCTTTCACAGGTTGGGACAAAAGCCCTCGCATCATAATCCCGTTCAAGCAATCGTATAATTCATACGCACTTTTAAAAAATATTTAGACTTATTGTATGGAACATCCATCGAAGCATAGAGAGAGAGCATCTACCACTTCTTTCAATACATAAGTTCAAAACTGAGAGAATCAAAACGAATTCCAAATATGTAAAGCAGTGCTCTGATACCAATATGTCATGCCCCGATCTCCCGCAGGAATCGACCGTCCCTGTTAGGCGCGAATCACCGCGCCAGCGCTCCCGCGGGACGTACGTTTCCATCGGGACGCGATGCCGTGCAAGCCTAGGATGGTGCCCGTGTGAGGCAAATACCGAAATGACCGTTGATAACTAGTTCACAGAGTCGTCATAGCAGAACATAAAATGAACACAAGTATTGAATCCAAATCAAGCTCTTTAAAGATATGAAGTAAAGATTACAAGCGGCTAGGCCGAGATTATAA
Source organism: Iris macrosiphon (assembly GCA_036927795.1). Classification (NCBI taxonomy): domain Eukaryota; kingdom Viridiplantae; phylum Streptophyta; class Magnoliopsida; order Asparagales; family Iridaceae; genus Iris; species Iris macrosiphon. Next base: position 158,631,126 of record JAYESA010000002.1, on the reverse strand, counting down.
ATCGCTCATGCTCTCTCTCTCTCTCTCTTACAATGAATATGCCCTTAGGCTTAGAACCAATACAAACGATCTGGATGATGATGTTCCCATACATTATGTCTCATATATGAGAGCTCCGGGTCCGTGCGCCACGCTCCAAGACGCCAAGTGCGGCCCGACGCCATATTGCGTTAAGCAATCTCCGAATTCGTACGAGTTCCCCTTGCACCCTGCATGCAGACTGGATGGGTGTCAGTACATTGAATGCACTGGTGGAGGGGCCTCTCGCCCACGCCACAAAACAAGCACGTTCATTAGTTATGTGCACCGACTAATTTTGTTGTCTTTCTATTCTTTTACCTTAGGATCAGTTACATGGCAATATAAAGAAAAAAAACTCTGTGTCAACTCAAGGGTATCATAATAATGAACAATTGAGTTCACCTTACCATTTTTTACCATTTGGCCTTCCCTGTCAAATGTAGTAATATAACAATGATCTACGAAATAACAAAGAGCATCTATGAAATCCAAGTGTTATGCCGTGCCTCTGCCTCACAGCCTATTTTACTAGAACTCTGTGTGATACCGTGCATCCATACTAATTATGCAGAATGTCGTGCAGCTATACTCTGCCCGTTACTTCTCTTCTGAATGCGGATAGCCCCTATGCAAAAATGACTTATCTATATGAAGGTCACTGGCTCTGTTAGCCATATTGGACAAATCTATGATGGACGGTTGTCTTCCCAGCTCGGTTGCTAGCCTTGCTAGGCCTCCCAATCGTCTAACGAGTCAACGCCCATCCAGGTCGGTAGCAAGCCTTGCTGGATGTCCCGCTCTCGCCCGCTAGTTATCAGCTAGCATATCGCCAGGACTACACTGGCACTGTCCTCCTGGGCCAACACGATTCGGATGCCTCAGCAATCGTGTCGAGGACTCTCTCTACCTGGTGTGCAACCAGTTGTCCGTGACCATGCTACTACTCCCCCACTTTCAATCCTAGCCGAGGATAACTCTCGGATCAATCTTTGCCGAGGACTATACTCGGATCTTTTCTTCTTTACGCAGCTCCCTGATTAGAGACTGCCTCGGTGATCTATAAATCTCGAGTACCTTCCTTTCTTTCCATCTCCTGACTCGGAACGACTACTTGATAGCCTTTCTCATCTATGCATGCAACATGATTTTACTCTATCCCGTGTCATGTTCTGTGCGGTGCAACGCCTCAGTATGAACTCACACTACTTTACGACATATATGAAGGAAGTTACTACATTCCAACTCAACAATCCCGACTACGCAAATAGCAAGTAAGATCTCCATGTTATATACAATGATAAGGCGGGGTTATCCCCTTAGCTATGTGCGATCATCTCTTTTATTAGCATGCAAAGGTTATCACCTGAAAACTAGCATGTAACATTCATTTTCTTAGTGTACAGCTAAGTAGAGACAGGTTCACCGGGGCCACCCACCTTAGCGATGTATCGCATCGATCGAGCGAGACTCCGGACGCGCCTCTAGAAAGCCTAAGTCTGACTCCATTGAAGATCCCAGTATGCATGCCTTTGCATTGAACGAGCCATCTCGCTGAGCAAGGCGGTTGGATAGATACACTTGTGCCGTTTGAATCGGCCCTCCGGGTTGAGCGGAGCGGGTCGTTACAGAAGGGGCGTGGGTGGTCGAGATGATGGTGGTGGTGGCCTAGGGTGGCTGAGGCAGCGGGGGTGAGCGAAGGGGAGTCAGGGGTGATGGTGGGAGGTGGTGAAGATGATATCGGTGATGGTGGTGCTATTGGTGTTGCTGTTGGTGGCGGTGGGCGGAGGCGGTCGGGGGGTGGTGGCGGTGACGAGGTCGGTGGAGGAGAGGGTGAGGGCGGTGGTCCAGGCGGTGGTGGTGGTGGCTATGGTGGGGGGTTAGGGTGAGATAGGGTGGTGGTGTGGGTGATGTTGGTGATGGTGGTGTGGGTGGCTGCTAGCGGTGGAGCAGCGGCGGGTGGTGGCGGCAGGGCATGCCTGAGAGGAGGAAGGTCGGAGGGGGAGTTAGGTCAGGGGTGGCCGGAGGTGGAGTTAGCTATGGTGGGTTGAGGGAGGAGTCGGGTGAGGGGGTATTTATAGGGTTGGAAAGGGTTTAGGGTTAGGTGTGAATATAAAGGGTTGTAGGCTACATAAATGCATGTATATGCATTGAATGTAGACCTAAAATAAAATGGAGGGTGGAGAATTATCCATGTGTCTCCTCCAATGGGAGGTGGACACCTCACCCTCCAATTTGCACACAAGTCCTTGGTGATTTAATAATTGCACAAAAAGTCCCTTGAAATTTGGGAAATTGCACAAATAAGGGAATTTGGCTTTTGGATGAGAAAAAATATCTTATTGTAGGTGTGATGTAATGCACTAAAATGGTGTGTGGTATTTAGTAAGAGTCTTGAGGGTGTGAGTGTAGGTTTGGGTAGGAGTTGGGTCTAGTTTTGGGTGCGGCTGGGTCATCGTATTAATTTTAATTAAAAATTAATGCGCAAGGTGTTCTTTAATTAATTGGAAATATACAGGATTAAAATTGGGTGGAACGCAAGCATCATGGACATAATTTACTTATAATAGAATAATGTCATAATTTGGTTTGGACACAACGGATTGATGTTGTGTCTCCAATTTCGATTGGAACAGACAAATAATGCAAAGTTGAAATTAATTAAATTTAAGCACGGACGTTTGTAACAATTTTTGTGTGACTAAAATAAAGCACAAGATAGAGTGTTTATGAGTTACACAAGGGTCTGAATAGTAGACTGGCATGTCTAAAAAAAGTGTATGGAATTTGTTTGAGGGTAATAGCCAGTGTAGTACTCTAAATATTGAGGCAATGGTAAGGTGCACTAAGTAATATAAATATTTCACAACAAATATAAATTACTGTAATTAAATTCTAATTGGCTCTAAATTAACCCTAATCTCTCTATCTAGCCTAAATTTGGTCGAGGAAGTTTACAGGAGCAAAACAATAATTTTTGGTCAAAGTGGGGTCCACATGTGGCCGACTTTGCATCAAAATGCATGCCAGAGGTAAAGGTCTCTAAATGGGACAAATTATATGTCAAAAAAATTCTAAACATCGATACGAACTCAATGGTATGTTCAATTTTGGATTCCGGTGAGCCGATAACAAATTTGCCCTTCAAGTCAAACCGTAGGCCCCGTAAATAGGCGGCTTGGTCAACTGTCTCAGAATTGCGTAAAACTTGGGTCACAGGACCAGCGTGATACCACGAATCCAATGGCGCAAGTTTTGTCGCATTCTGACGAGCATACATAAAGTGGGATGGTGGTTTGCAAAAGTCGCGATACGAAGACTTTTTACGGATACGGGTTGATTCCGTCGCGCACACACGTCTGAATCAACTTTCACGAAAGCCCACACGTCAGGATATACCATATGCGCCTTTCGGTATAATTGGTATGCGATGAGGCAGTTCTGTTTGGCGGGGCACACTCTCTATCACAAAAAATTTAGTTTTATAATACCAAGTTTTTGGTCGTATTGGAGGTCGAATAATTTAACAAATAAAATAAATTAATAAAAAGTAAAAGAACAGTTAAATTCTTGGTTATATTGAGAAAAAAAATTCTTCAATTAGATTTTGAAAATATTAAACGGGTTGGTAGCAAATTGGGCATAAACATGAGGGTTTGGGTCAAAATTCTGGACTATTTTGATCAGTTTTTCGGCCAACATTGGGTCAATTTTTCGACCAATCCAGGGCACGAAAACTCGTCCCGCTTGAAAGAAAATCCTAGAGGGTTAGGTTGTGAACGTACACGGACAAACCGTTCAAAAAAAGGATCAAAGATGAGAGAGATACATCACCTTGAAGAGAGGGACGCTGTTGTCTGAACGGCTGTGCACACGCGTGCGCACGGGCGGCCCGCGGCTGCTACGGGGCAGTCGTCGGTCGGTGCGGCGGTGGTCGCCGGCGTCGCGGGGGTGTCAGCGCTGATGTCGGGGACTAGGGTTAGGGTTTGAGTTTAATGTTATGTATATATATATATATATATATATATATATATATATATATATATAGGGAGAGAGGGTCGGGTGCTGTGGGTGGGTTTGCTGGGGGAGGAGGGGATTAGTTAGGAATAGGTTTTAGTTTAGGTTAGGTTATTGATTTTTCTTTTCTTTTCTTTTTCTTTTTCTTTTTCTTTTCTTTTTCTTTTTCTTTTTCTTTTTCTTTTTCTTTTTATTTCTATTATTATTATTATTATTATTATTATTATTATTATTATTATTATATATTTATTTACATATATATTTATATATACAGATGAGATTATATAAAAATTCAAAAAAGAATATTTGCACACAGAATAAATTCTAGAAAATCTATCACCTTTTAACAAGACACCAAAAATAATAATAATAAAATTATTTTGTGAAATAATTCTAAATGAGTATTTATATAAGTAATTTAATCAATAAAATTTATTTTCTAATTAACTATGAAAATACTCTAAAGAAACTCAATAATTTAATAAAAATACTTAAAATAAAATTTAAAAAATTTAGGGGGTTTACATTCTACCCAACTTACAATAATTTTGCCCTCGAAATTAACACTAACCCATAATCTAATAAAGCACTATAGCTATTAACACTTCATTGCTAGCTTACAGTGCTTCCTAAAATGTTATGGTCAGTCACCCTAACACTTTTCTCCCTTATTGTCTATACACTATTCTTTTGTCCTCTAACTCATCTACACAACCCAACTTACAAGAATTCTACTAGTAATCAAAATCTTTTGAGGCTATTGTCTAGGTTATAAGACGAATTTATTCATTGGGTCAAGAATTTTAGGATACTTTTCTGGAATCTCATAACCATGTTTTTTTGTAACCGTCAAGTATCGTAGTCTAATACTACCACGCTATCGTCTAGTTGCAGTTGTCGCTACCTCGCCAGCAATTTGTCATGGTTATCAGTTCGTAACAAGTGCCTTCAACTCTTTCCTAAGCTTAGTCTAAATTTAGGGCAACAATTAAGGTCTTGACTAACTTTATAAAACTATTAGAAGTATGAACCATTTCAACAATTTAACTCATTCCTGTTAGACTAAAGGATGCTACTCAAGATTTTTTAAAAATAATAAGAGAATACATATATTGCTATAGTGCATATACATAAGGGTTATCATGAACTCATCTTTTAGTTATTAATCATTACTAACCCGGTTATGTTTTAACTAACAAAATAAATGGTGAGGTTGAAGTAAATCAATAATTCATGATGCACGAAAAGATGCAACTACGATAGAAAGAATTAAGCATGGGACAAGGAATGTATATGGAAAAGAAGATGAGCCACCCAAGGGGATGAGACGGTGATAGAAATTAGAATACTACTACTGCTACTCGTGTCATTCATTAGCATCGTGGGTATGCCATCTAGTTAAAATATTAACATATCCTTAAAAATTTTAACACCAAATATATCACATGTGATATGCCCTTAATTATAAAAGATAGTCACAAAGTAATATGATTGGCCTATGGGGTATATCTAGTACTCTCCGTGTATGAAACTTATACAAAGCACGAGCGTTCGTCTTTTCGAAATAAGGGAAAACAAAAAACAATTATAAAGAATTCAAGGAGGATGTGATAGAATACAAGTACGGGATTCAAGACGATTAAAGAATTCAAAAAGAGAGTTGTAAGGGCAGTTACGGATAAGATCCTATTTTGGTAAATTTCTATTCACATGCTCATATCAGTACAGTTATGTAACCGATAAGATATGCTCGGATATGTCTAAAGGGCAAGTATATTCGTCTAACATGCTAAGTCAACTATATCTCAATCCATGTAAAGTAGTCATACGAAGAGCGAACCAAGTGCATTAAGGTTGATCAGACCGTAATACACTGATTGTGATTTAGACAATGTATTAGTAGGCGTCCCCAATAACACATATGTCATGAACAAGCTCGATAAAAGAATAAGCTTGCAAAAATAGGCTATAAAATAGCAGCATAAGCGAAGGTAGTCCAAAAAATATAAGTACGCTAGATTATGATAACGAAAGGTACAAAATAATTCAAGTTCACAAAGAAGATAAGACTCGTACGGTATTGTGCCTCTACAGTTGCCATACTAACTTATTGTCTAAGTCTCTAGTTGACCAAATGGGGGTGTGGGCCTCTAAGTTCTACAGTCTGGATAAACACTATCTTCTTATGCAAGCCTATAGTTTGTGTCATTCAATTACACTTTATTAATGGGTCAAAAGGGCTATGTGATACTAGGTTATGAGGCATACTACCCAACTTACAAGAATTTAACTAATAATGTTATTGAACAATAAAGTGTATATACCTAGTAAAAGTTACCTTCCTAACCCCTATCAAGCACGAAAGAAAATATAAGATTAACGTTGTGAAAGGATCAAGCAAGATGCAATGCAAGTAATCAAATAAGAATGCAAAATAGAATCAAGGACGGTGATTAAATAAGTGGATGGGATCCTATACTCTAATCCTATGCGCAGGCTTGCTCGGTACAGTAATATAACCGAGACAATATGCTCTCGACCTGCATGGGCCACCATAAAAATATGTCACGCCCCAGTCCCAAAATATGTAGGACTAGGAATATGTAAGCATGCCAGCCATATGTATGTGGTGCCCCGTTTCCCCTATTCAGGAAGCGCGGCTAAAAAATATAATTCGATCGGGATAAATTAAAACAAGAACTCATCCTCAATATTGATTTGCTTCTTCAGAATCGATTTTCATATTCAGTGGATCGTGCCCCCAGGATCGACTTAGCGGCAGAGTCAGGAGGGACCTCTCCGCTGCATCTTTTGTTGCCTCAGTTTTCGCTGTCGCTTGTTGCTTTCGTGCCTTGAGTTGGTTTTTGGATTTGCTTGCATTTTCTTGAACGGTTTTGATAGATTTTCTTGTTTTCGTTCATTGAACTGTACTTTAATTCTGATAATAGAAAGACTGGAAGAGGTATTGATCAGCTATTTATGGCAATGCAGGTGAATGGACAGTAGGCGATGCTCGAGCGGAGTCTTGAAGTACATCTTTCCTTCCTTTCCCCAACCAAATTATGAGTGGCTTATATTCGATTCAGTTAGCCCTTCTCCCAAGTCTTCACATCTAAAAATCTTGTATTCTTGCTTGCCCCGATCAAACGATACCAAGTAATAACTAAAAGATGTCAAGATAAAAAGGAATAGACTTGGATTATTATGCTTGTCAATCAACTTGTGAACGGTTACTTATTTGCATGCTTGTTCGTTTAGAATGTTCATCATATGCATAAATACAAGTTAGAATGTATACTTCTTCTTTAAATTATGCTATATAGAACTCATCCTGAATGTAATAAACTGAACAGGAAGACTATGCAAAATAGATCTTGCCCTGTTACTGTCATGTGCCTGATATTGCCTGAAATGCCTCAACTATTAAATTAGTATACTACGTTTGATCATGGACAACTTATGCACAAGGTCTTAGTTCCTGCGGACGGTCGCTGGGACACTGGCACCGATCCGATCCGGATGGAACTCCTGATAGTCGCCTGCTTCGGATGGAGTGGCTTGTTGCGCCTACTGTCCTCTGCTTCGTATGTCATTCCATCCCGAGACTAGCCCGTCCATTATGGCAACGTGCCAGTGATCCCCTCGTATATTTAAACCTGTTGCAAGCTAACTTATGTCTTCGTGGCAGGGAAGGACATGGTAAGTCTTGTGCAGGTGGTTCAGACGGGCAGGTAAAAGTCACCGAACGGTGGCAAGTTCATTTCAGTAGTTTCTATATATACTGCTTCCTTGTAAAAATGAACTAAGGGAAGATAGAAAGACCACAAATAATATGCATGCTTCATCTAAACAACGTATTGATTGGTATAGTTGGGTTAGCTTGCCTTCACCAATATATTTCGATGTACTGACCCTCGTTGAAACAGGTTCCCCGCACAAAGAAGATCCGAGCCAGGAGCCGAAGTCATTCTCCAATCAAGTCCAGCTGTAGGCGCATCTTGATCGTGCCACCTTTTGAAGTATTTTAAAGCAAGGAGCTAGCAACCCAACTCAATACAGCTCCGAGGGAAAGCCATTGTCCCGCCAGGAGGTCTTACATTTTGAAGTTTAGTAAAGGATGTAATGTACAGGACAACTATCTTATTTTGTGTCAATATTTTGTAAGCCCGTGCGGCAACCTTCATGACTCGTTCAAGAGTTTATAATAGATGTTCATTATCAATAAAGAGAACTTTTTCATGTCTCAACTTGTGTTAAATTTATCTGTGTACTCTGAATTTTCGGGAAACATGGGTATTGAAAATCTTAAAAACCCGTAGGTTCCCAATTTTAAAGGAATTCCTGCCAAGATGACGGATCCAGCCGTAGGTGCCTCTACATGGGCTTCGGGTAACCAAATATGAACTGGTACCATAGGCACTTTGACGGCAAAAGAGGCGAAAGAAGCAATCCATAGAAAGATTTGGCGCCGCTCACTAAATTCTGTGGTTAATAAGATTTGTGAATCGGTGGTTCCTGTTTGGAGAAGAATCAACGGAATAGCTAATAGCATAAAAACTGATCCAAGTGAAGTATATAGGAAAAACTGATATGCAGCCTTGATCTTTCTTTGTCTCGAACCCCATACCCCTATAATAATGGTAGAGTAAGGGGTGGCCCCAAAGCAGAATTGACCGGTGGTGGTTGGTCGAAGCTCCAGTGGGTAGCCATTCCCTTCTCAGGGAACCGTACGTGAGACTTCCGCATCATACGGCTCCGTCCCGAGCTTCCGTCGTCGGCCCTTGTCATTAGACCACTATGCTTGTATCGATTACATCGCCTTGACTCTCTTTTCTTTTGCTTCTCGGGTGGTGGCGAACAATGCTGCTTGCGTAGCGGGGATGTCCGCTCGTAGGGCCCGGCCTGCTTCCCGCCCGAAAAAACCGCTCACTAGCTAGCCGGACTAGTGGTAGGGGGCCCGACCGTCAAAAACCCTGCCTTTCGAACCCGTCCGTCTTCAAAAGAAAGAAAAATGGGCTCGTTGGGGCTCGCTATGCAAAAATACCTTAGCCTTGTGCATTGTGCAACCTAGGCCCACACGGCATCACGTCCGGGGGACGACGATCGATTCCACGGAATCGGGGTGTGACATGTTAGTATCAGATCCCAGCTTCAAGTTTTTTTGATCCTCGTACTGGAAAAGTTCCTTTAACGATCAAATCCCTGTGCGTACTCTTGAACTCGTTAGGCCAAAATTAGATACGTTCATACAATGAGTCCATAATACATTATGATCATAATATAATCTACCTTCTTTTGAAGGAATGGCGCAAGCACAATCATCAGCGCTAGCACCGGACGAGATACAAGCCCAAGAAAGTAGTTCTGGCACTTCAAAAAGTTCTCCGAGCCAGAGAGCCATATCTCGTGTTGACCCCATACAGCAAATGATGTGGATGTTGGAGGCAAACCAACAGAGGGAGGAGGCTCGTTATGAACGGGCCGAGAAGCGAGCGGAGGAAAGGCAGAACCAGTTTCAAGACATATAAAAGCCCGATTCTTAGTCCAACAAAAGTAGGTAGATACCCTGCAACAGATTGTTCAGACTTTGGCCTCCAACCAGTCCGCGGCAACAACAGCGACCCCGGTGGAGCAACCTGCACTTGAAGTTGAGACACCTCAGACTCCAAGGAAGAAGGATGTGACTGCCTTCGACTTTGGCGACTTCAAGAAAGTCTGCAATACATTATTTAAAGGGACTGAGGACCCAATTGCGGCTCTAGATTGGTTGGCCAAACTGGAAGACCACTTCAAACTCCTGGAGGTACCCGAGCAGAAGCGCGTCGCGTGTGCCCAACTCTAGCACTTTTTGAATGCACAATACTGGTGGGATTTGCATCGACGATCTCTTCCAACAGACGATGATGAAGAGACGATTGCATAGGCTACTTTTTATGGCGCATTCAAAGAGGAGTTTATACCCCCTCCCGTACGTCGTCAGAATAAGAACGAGTTTGTGAAAGTACGCCAAGGGAGCATGACGGTAAAGCAGTATTCCGCCGAATTTAACCGGCTCGCCAAATTTTCCAGCTCCTATTTACCTGATGCAGCGAGTCATGCCAGAAGATTCGAAGGAGGTCTGTGTCCTGCTATCCATGCGCACGTGGTCGTTCCTCAGTACCAGACGATGCGGGAAGTCCTGAACCACGCCCTTTCTCTTGAACTGCAGTATCCTCACGTTCCTGGCGGCGTTGTGCATACCTCCAATCACAAACGCCATAGCAACGAAAGAGGAAACAACGCTGCAAAGCGTCCAAACAATGGCAGGCATCAAAGAGAAAATCAGGGGCAACGTTGTACTTTCTACAACAAAAGGGGGCACACCAAAAATGACCGTCGCAAGAAGCTTGGCACATGCCTCCGTTGTGGTGATCCAACCCATCAGATTAGCAACTGTCCGCTCCTCCCCCCTCAACATCCAAATCAGGCAGCTGTAACCCAGGCCAATCGAGCTGCGCCTCAGCAAGAGTATCGCCAAGATCAAGGTCGGGTCTACACAATGACATGAGAAGAAGCTCTGGCCTCAGACACCGTTGTGTCAGGTACTTTGCTTTTTAATAACATACATATACGTGTGCTATTTGATTCTGTTATAACGCATAGCTTTATATCCACAAATTTTGTCGTAGAGAATAATATAGAAATGACTCTGTTGTATCTAGATTTAAGTGTTAGCGCCCCCTCCGGCACGAAAATACCTGTTCGTTCAGTATGCCAAGGTGGTTACGTCTGTATTGGAGGAAAGAAGCTATCGCTAGATGTTTTAGTTGTTCGGGACTATGATATCATTTTGGGAATGGATTGGCTCGACGCCTGCTCGGCAACTATTGAATGTACAGAAAAATGAGTCATCTTTCACCTGCCTGGAGAAGTCGAATTCTGCTACACGAGTAGTCCAATAACTGATGCGACCAGGGCCTGCATGGTAATTTCTGCAATATCTTCTCGGCGAATGCTTCACTCTAGCTGCAAGGGATACCTAGCGTCGGTTTGGGACACACAACAGGACTATGCAAACGTCGAGTCTTCTTCCGTTGAGGTGGAGTTCCCTTATGTATTTTCGAGCAAACTACCCGACATGCCACCCGACCGAGAGATCGAGTTCACCATTGACATATTTCCAAATACTCAGCCAATTTCTAAGCCTCCGTACAGAATGGCCCCTGCTGAATTGAAAGAGTTAAAGTGCCAACTACAAGAGTTACTGGATCGTGGGTTCATCCTTTCGAGCATGTCTCCTTGGGGCGCGCTTGTGCTCTTCGTGAAGAAGAAAGACGAAACGCTATGCCTCTGCATCGATTATCGGGAGCTGAACAAGGTCACCATCAGAAACAAGTATTATTTGCCCAGGATAGATGACCACTTTGATCAGTTGCAAGGGGCAATGGTGTTCTCAAAAATTAATCTTCGCTCGGGCTACCACCAGCTGAAGATTAAGCCATAGGACATGCCCAAGACTGCATTCAGTACCCGTTATGGACACTACGTATTTTCAGTTATGTTTTTTGGTCTAATGAACGCCCTGCTGCCTTTATGGATTTAATGAATCGAGTGTTCCGACCCTTTCTCGATAAATTTGTGGTCATTTTTATAGACGACATCTTGGTGTACTCGAAGACTAGGGATGAACACGCATGACACCTACGGATAGTGCTTCAGACCCTTTGAGACAACAAGTTGTATGCCAAGCTTAGTAAATGCGAGTTCTGGTTGGACAACATATCCTTTCTAGGGCATATTATTTCTGCAACGGGCGTATCGGTAGACCCAAGAAAAATCGAAGCCATTGTGTAGTAGAAACGGCTTGAGTCAGCTAGCGATATACGGAGTTTCCTTGGTCTGGCAGGCTACTACCATAGATTTATACAAGATTTTGCTAAAATTGCATTGCCCCTGACTTAGCTAACTCGGAAGGGAGTAACGTTCGTGTGTACGGACGACTGTGAAGCTTCGTTTGTGGAGTTAAAGTAGCGTCTCATCTCAGCCCCAATTCTTACCCTTTCGGACGGACCTGATGACTTCAAAATATACAATGACGCCTCAGGTAAGGGATTGGGATGTATCCTTATGTAAAGGGACAAAGTGATAGCCTTCGCGTTGAGGCAGCTAAAGCCTCACGAGAAGAATTATCCAACCCATGATCTTGAACTAGCAGCGGTGGTGTTTGCGCTAAAGCTGTGGCGCCACTACCTTTACGGTATACCGTACGAGATCTATACAGACCATAAGAGCTTAAAATATCTATACACACAAAAGGATTTAAATCTTCGTCAACAACGTTGGCTTGAGCTCCTTAGCGACTTTGACCTCATGATCAGATACACGCCTGACAAGGAAAATATTATAGCTGATGCATTGAGTCGAGTATTCGCTGGGAGTTTGGCTATTGATGACAGGCTGCATCAAGATCTTGAATCTTTAGGCATTACACTACTAATCAGATACAAAAAGGGGGCGCAAGTGGCTCAACTGCATCTCAAGCCTGACTTATTACAAAAAGTCAAGACCGCTCAGAAGGATGACCTGTTCCTGCAAAAGATACAAGGTCTTATCTTAGCAGAAAAGGCAACCGACTTCGCGGTAGGCACGGACGGGATGATCTGAGTGAAGGAAAGATTGTGTATTCCAAACGATGCAGACCTCAAAAAAGAGATACTCACTGAAGCTCATTATGCTAGTTATACTTCTCATCCGGGTAGCACAAAGATGTATCGAGATCTCCGTACGATATTTTGGTGGCACGGCTTGAAACGAGATATGGCGATATTCGTGTCGCATTGCATGGCTTGTCAGAGGGTAAAGGCCGAGCACCAGAAGCCGGGCGAAGAGATGCAGAACCTCGCTATTCCGGAGTGGAAATGGGAACATATAACAATGGATTTCATTGTTGGCTTGCCAAAGACGCAACGGGGGAATGATATCATCTGGGTCATTGTTGATTGACTCACCAAGTCAGCTTACTTTCTGCCTATCAAGTCTACTTAGAGTACCGACCACTTGGCTCAGATCTACCTCAATGAAATCGTTCGGCTCTACGGCGTGCCTGTATCCATAGTCTCCGATAGAGATGGTCGATTCATATCGCATTTCTGGGAAAGCCTGCAGTAAGCAATAGGGACGAAGTTGAAATTTAGCTCCATCTACCATCCACAAACAGACGGCCAAACTGAACGTGTCAACCAAATCCTCGAAGACATGCTACGACTCTACGCCTTGTACTTGAAGACGAGTTGGGACATGCATTTACCGTTAGCCGAATTTGCATACAACAATAGTTTTCAATCCAGCATTCAGATGATGCCGTATGAGGCATTGTATGGGCGGAAGTCCAGATCCTCGATCTGTTAGAATGAAGTTGGAGAATGGCAGATTCTTGGTCCTGAACTTGTGAAGCAAATCGTCCAAAAGATTCGCTTGATTCGGGAAAGACTAAAGGTGGCTCAGAGTCGCCAAAAGAGCTACGCTGATACGAATCGACGACCACTTGAATTCCTTGAAGGAGAGCGAGTATTTCTCAAGGTCTCACCCATGCGAGAAGCTACCAGATTCGGAGCAAAGTGAAAGCTAAGTCTAAGATTCGTCGGTCCGTTCGAGATACTGAAATGAGTCACCTCAGTTGGATATCAGATTGCCCTACCACCGTCACTATCTGAGGTACACGATATTCTCCATATTTTCCAACTTAGGAAGTACGTGTATGACCCGAGTCATGTGGTAGATCTCGATCAACTGAATCTTAAGGCAGACTTGACATATGTCGAATAACCTGTGCAAATTTTGGATCGTAAAGAAAAGCTGCTTCGAAGTCGCTCGTTTCCTCTTGTGCGCGTGCTTTGACAAAATCACTCAATCAAATAATCCACTTGGGAGCTTGAATCTGAGATAAGGGAAAGGTTCCCCTCATTATTTCCTAGTGGTAGGTTCTATTCCTATGTTTCGGGATAAAACTTCCAATTAGTTGGGTAGGATGTGGTGCCCGTTCTTCCTATTCGGGGAGCGAGGCTAAGAAATACAAGACGATATCGTTCGATCGGGATAGATTGAAACAAGAACTCATCCTCATTATAGATTTGCTTCTTCGGAATCGATTTCCATATTCAGTGGACCATGCCCCCAGGATCGACTTAGCGGCAGAGTCCGGAGGGACCTCTCCGCTGCATCTTTTGTTGCCTCAGTTTTTACTGTCGTTTGTTGCTTTCGTGCCTTGAGTTGGTTTTCGGATTTGCTTGCATTTTCTTAAACAATTTTGATGGATTTTATTTTTTCATTCGTTGAACTGCACTTTAATTTCGATAATGGAAAGAGTAGAAGAGGTATTGATCAGTTGTTCGTGGCAATGCAGGTTAACGGACAGTAGGCGATGCTCGAGCGGAGTCCTGAAGCACCTCTTTCCTTCCTTTCCCAAACCAAATTATGAGTGGCTTATATGTCATGCTCCGATCTCCCGCAGGCAATTTGGCCGTTCCCGCTAGGCGGGAATCACCCTCGCCAGCGCTCCCGCGGAACGATCGCTTTGACCCATCCGGGCATGATGCCGCACGAGCGTAATCCATGCCGGTGTAAGGCCGTGGTTCATTGGCTGGCGGTAAGAGTTCTAAGCCACAGAGTCGCACTGATTGTCCGAGTACAGCGGGGTCATGAATGCATAGGCGATCGGTAACAAGTTTACTGAGTTGACAATATAGCGGAAGCATTAAAACACAAGTTAAAGTAAAGCAAGCTCTTTTATTGATATGAACAAGTGTTACAGGTGGCGTATAGCCGAGATTACAAGTCGCTCAAGCCTCTCTCTCTGAAATAGTAAAAGCATGCCAAGTGGCTACAATTTGTGGATTGATTATACAGGCGATGATCAGACGAGTTCGGGCTATGTTCCAACATTATGTCTTGTATATGTGCTTCTGTTTTGGACGCACCGTTGCTTCGGAGTGTTGTCCACGCCTTAGCACGTACGAAGGAGGCATCCGCACCGAACGAGGTTCTCCCGCACCCTGCATACAAACTGGTGGATTATCAGTACATTGAATGCACTGGTGGGGAAGCTACTCGCCCGCTCGACAAATCCAAACACGTATTACAGGTTCCGTGCACAACTATTAAATTGTCTTTCTAGTTGCCTTAGGATCAGTTTCATGCAATATTTGAATAGCCTAACTCGTGTGGCAGTGCGCCGTGCGACATAAGAGGAAACACGACGAGACTTACCATTTAGCCTTCCCTGTCCAAGGCAAACATTGTTAATTCAAGCACGGGCAAGTATAAATATTCAGGAGCATAGCATATTCAACACAAGAGTCATTGATTGGGATAATATTTGGAGTGCTCAGTTGTTCTTGATGCGATGCAATGGCTCACACGCGGATAGCCGCTAAGCAAGGATGACTTATCTATAT
The DNA here is from genome assembly GCA_036927795.1 of Iris macrosiphon. Lineage (NCBI taxonomy): Eukaryota > Viridiplantae > Streptophyta > Magnoliopsida > Asparagales > Iridaceae > Iris > Iris macrosiphon. The sequence goes on along the minus strand of JAYESA010000002.1, from coordinate 158,615,659 downwards.
GAACATGAGTCGCTGGCATATCCATAAAGGACTAATCCCAGACGAGAATGGAATACAATGAGAGCACACGATGCGCTACGAACCATCTCGCCCGTACACGATGGATTGCACATGTAGTCCAAGGCTAAGATGGAATGCAACCAAGTACACGATGCGCTACAAACTATCTTGCCAGTACACGATAGACTACACATGATGTGGTCCTAGGCCAAGTGGAATGCAACAAAAGTACAAGAGGCGCTGCAAACCACTCGCCTGCACACGATGGACCACACTTGAAGTTCCATCTTGATCGGAGCGGCCCTAGTGCCCCGAAACCGTCCTTGGAACTATACCTTATTTTCGAGTTGTCCGCGACATGCACTTATTGGTTTCTTTTTCAATTCTATTATTTCGCCAAATAGGCTACGTGAGTTTCGCCAAGCAGGCTACGTGAGTTTTGCCAAGCAGGCTACGTGAGTTTTGCCAAGCAGGCTACATGAGTACACGAGAACTTGCAAACACGGATACTTGCAGGTTCGTTCAGGCACGAAATGACTACTTAGTAGTCTTCCGAGGTTTGGATGAAAACAAGGCAATATTCAATCAGACAAGCATGCATTTCTAAGGAACATAAGTAGACACGTTCGCTCGGTCCCGAAGGTAAACCGAGAGTTAGATCGTTAGGGGACTTGGCATGCGAGGGTCTGAATATAAGCAGTATTTCAATTTCCAAGTTCTAGCATAAGCAATACAAGTTGGGATTATTTCCTTAGCTAGGTGCGTTGGATTTATTAGCATGTAGCGGTGATTCACCTAGCGACTAGCATGAAACATTCTAGATTTTATGTGTGCTGGCTAAGCAAAGACAAGTTCACCGTAGCCACCCACCTTAGCGATGATTCGCCTCGGTAGAGCGATACGTCAAGCGAGCCTCTGAAAGCCTAAGCCGAATTCCTGTAGGGACAAGTCTGGATATCCTTTGCTTCTCGTTTGAGGCAAAGCGGGTCGGGACAGTTGCACTATTGCCGTTTGAGATGGCAGTTCGCTAGAACGGAACGGAGTATTACATTATATTCGATTTAGTTGGCCCTTCTTTCAAGTTTTTACATCTAAAAATCTTGTATTCTTGTTTGCCCCGATCAAACAATACCAAGTAATAACTAAAAGATGTTAAGATAAAATGGAATAGACTTGGATTATTATGCTTGTCAATCAACTTGTGAACGGTTACTTTTTTGCATGCTTGTTTGTTTAGAATGTTCATCATATGCATAAATACAAGTTAGAATGTATACTTATTTAAATTGTGCTATGTATAGAACTCATCCTGAATGCAATAAACTGAACAGGAAGACTATACAAAATAGATCTTGCCATGTTACTGTCATGTGCCTGATATTGCCTGAAATGCCTCAACTGCTAAATTAGTGTACTCGTTTGATCACGAACAACTTGTGCACAAGGTCTTAGTTCCTGCGGATGGTCGCTGGGGCACTGGCACCGATCCAATCCTGACGGAACTCCTGATAGTCGCCTGCTTCAGATAGAGTAGCTTGTGGCGCCTCCTGTCCTCTGATTGGTATAGTTGGGTTAGCTTGCCTTCACCAGTACGTTTATTGGTATAGTTGGGTTAGCTTGCCTTTACCAGTACGTTTCGATATACTGACCCTCGTTGAAATAGGTTTCCCGTACTAAGGAGATCCGAGCGAGGAGCCGAAGTCATTCCCCAATCCAGTCCAGCTGTAGGCGCGTCTTGATCATGCCATCTTTTGAAGTTTTTTGAAGCAAGGAACTAGCAACCCAACTCAATGCAGCTCCAAGGAAAAACCATTGTCCTGCCGGGAGGTCTTACATTAGTAAAGGATGTAATGTACATGACAACTATCTCATTTTGTGTCAATATTTTGTAAGCCCGTGCGGCAACCCACATGACTCGTTTAAGAGTTTGTAATAGATGTTTATTATCAATAAAGAGAACTTTTTTATGTTTCAACTTTTGTTAAATTTATCCACGTACTCTGAATATGTGCTCGCTATGCAAAAATACCTTAGCCTTGTGTGTTGCGCAACCTAGGCCCGCACGGCGTCACGCCAGGGGGACGACTATCGATTCCACAGAATCGTGGCGTAACAATGTATATGACAACTCCAATATATGAAAACCATAACACATACGTACGCTGTATTATGAATAACAATTCACAAGTGGTATATAATTGTCACAAGTCATAGGGCATAACTAGATCGTATCCACAGAATCAAAATAGAAATGAATAGCCAATCAACTATATAATTGAATAAAGTATAAGTGCTTGATAAGAACAAGAAGTTGGGTGGAGACAAATCCACTACCAAACTAGAATATAAGAGAAATAAAATAAGTACATCTAATGATCAATGAGGCTCGAAGAGAAGACCTTCTCAAAAGAGAGAGAAGTAGCAAGTCCTGATCCGTGCTCCAGCGAATAGTTAAGATCGTCTACACCTGGAAAGGGACCAGATCCTTAGAGGGACGTAACAAGATACATAGAAGCATGCCAATTGAATACAGTAAAACATGCATAATAGACAGAAAATATATAAGTACGCTGTACTAGACAATCTATATGAATATGCATAATGAGGACAACTTTTCGACGTATGGGCATGTGTAGGCTACTCTAAAACACATATATCTCACAACTCACACACACGTCCATGTACACCATCAATCGACATACCTCGAGGGTAGCGACCATCGCGACACCAGAAGCCGACATACCTCAAGGGTAGCGACCATCGCGACACAACTACCATAGTGCGTCCTAGTACTACGGTTTACCAGAGTGGGTAGCCCATACGCCTACTAACTGTCCTTCCCTCCCATGATACTATGTGTCAACTGTGTGTCAACATATATAATATATAATTATGACTGAAAGAAAACACATATATAATAAATATGTAAAAATATGATAAGCATGCAAAGTACTATAACATATTTGGCAAGGTATACTTACCTGGCAAGAAAGCTGCGAAGTGTAAGCATCCAGACGTCAAGCACAAGGGATCAGAAACTATGGCATCCGAATGAACATCTCCGGATGATAAAATAAATATCACCAATATTCCTAGAATAAGCGAGATAGTCAGAAAAGTCTACCCTTTCATCCAATTTGGACACAGAGGCAAAACGGTAATTTCAGATCTAAGCGGGGTCCACATGTGGCCCACTTTGCATCGAAATATGTGCCAAAGGTAAAGGACTCTAAATGGGACAAATTATAGGTCAAACAAATTCTAAACATCGATACGAACTCAACGATATGTCCAATTTTGGATTCCGGTGAGCCAATCACAAATTCGCCCTTCAAGTCAAACCGTAGGGCCCACAAATAGGCGGCTTGGTCAACTGTCTCAGAATTGCGTAAAACTTGGGTCACAGAACCGTAGGGCCCACAAATAGGTGCACACATGTTCGAATCAACTTTCATGGAAGCCCACACATTAGGATATACCATACGTGTCTTTTGGTGCAATTGGTACATGACGAGGCGGTCCCGTTTGGCGGGGCGCACTCTGTATCACAAAAAATTTAGTTTTAAAATACCAAGTTTTTGGTCGTTTTGGAGGTCGAATAATTTAACAAATAAAATAAATTAATAAAAAGTAAAAGAACAGTTAAATTCTCGGTTATATTGAGAGAAAAAAACCTTTAATTAGATTTTGAAAATATTAAACGGGTTGGTAGCAAATTAGGCATGAACATGGGGGTTTGGGTCAAAATTCTGGACTGTTTTTTGTCAGTTTTTTGGTCAACTTCCGATCAATTTTTCGACCAATCCAAGGTACAAAAACTCGTCCCGCTTGAAGGAAAATCCTAGAGGTTAGGTTGTGAACGTACACGGACAAACCGCTCGAGAAAAGGATCAAAGATGAGAGAGATATATCACCTTGAAGAGAGAGACGTTGCTGCGTGTGCGGCTGTGCACACGCGTGCACGCTGCGCGGTGGTCGCCGGTCGGTGCCTCGGTGGTCGTCGGCGTCGCGGGGGTGTCGACACTGAGGTCGGGGACTAGGGTTAAGGTTTAAGTTTAATGTTACATATATATATATATATATATATATATATATATATATATATATATATATATATAGAGAGAGAGAGAGAGAGAGAGAGAGGGTCGGGTGTTGTGGGTGAGTTTGCTAGGGGGGGGATTAGTTAGTAATAGGCTTTAGTTTAGGTTAGGTTTTAGATTTTGCTTTTCTTTGCTTTTCTTTTCTTTTTCTTTTTCTTTTTTTCTTTTTCTTTTTCTTTTCCTTTTCCTTTTTATTTCTATTATCATTTTTATTTTTATGAATATTATTATTATTATTATTATTATTATTATTATTATTACTATTACTATTACTATTACTATTACTATTACTATTACTATTACTATTACTATTATTATTATTATTATTATTATTATTATTATTATTATTATTATTATTATTATTATTATTATTATATATTTATTCATATATATATTTACATATATAGATGAGATTATATTAAAATTTAAAAAGAACATTTGCACACAGAATAAATTCTAGAAAATCTATCACCTTTTAACAAGACTCCAAAAATAATAATAAAAAAATTATTTTGTGGAATAATTCTAAATGAGTATTTATATAAGTAATTTAATCAATAAAATTTATTTTCTAATTAACTATAAAAATACTCTAAAAAAATTTAATAATTTAATAAAAATACTTAAAATAAAATTTAAAAATTTTAGGGGATTTACAATGGATCTCTTTTAGTTGACTCCACCTCCTTTTTTTGTGCTCTACTGATTCTTGAGTGTGGTCTTCCCTTAGGAGTTCGAACAATAGATGGCTCTTGTAATCGAGTTATTGTCGGGACTGCAATTTTTTAGATTTTAACCTCAATAGATTTTTTCTTCGGTTTCGATGCGACACACCACCTTGCGTAAAGGAGTTTCACTTATGGCAAAGAAAAAAATCATCATAAAATCTACCGTCGGCCTGATCGACAACTGTCTCCAACGCTGATCAACAACATCTATTGGAATAGGTATAGATTGGCGATGATATTCGTTAATCTTATGTGCATAAGGAAGGCCGAATGAATTTCGATATGAACAATCACAAACCTCGGGATCATAACCAACGAACTTTATCCTACCAATCTCCTTAAACAATAAGCCCAAGGCCTTGTGAGATACTACATGGATTAAGGCATCCAATAGGTGTTCATGTCACTACCATATTCTGAAATAGGGATATTTTTATCTTTTTAATTATTATAAGTATTGTGTATATTTATTTTAAATAATTGCATGATATGTATATATATATATATATATATATATATATATATATATATATATATATATATATATATATATATATATGTTCTTAATGCATGAGTTAGTAGACTAGACCTAGAAGCCCACTAGATAAACCCCTGACCGGATTATAGGATTATGGATTTTAATTAGTATTATTCAGGATTAAATATTGAGGATTATAATTAATTACCGTGATTTTATTCGATTGTTGTGTCTTATCGTTGCTTCGATATTTGGAGCACTACACTAGCCTTTGCCTTCCTATAAATTTCACACCCTTGTCCTAGATGTACCAGCCTTCTATTTTGATCTTTGTGTAACTCATAAATATGCTTTCTTGTGCTTCATTTTAGTCGCAAAATATTCGTCGCAGACATTTATTTTTAATTTTAAATAAATTTGACTTTGTATCTTTGTGCGTTCCAATCAAAATTGGAGACACAATCTTGACATGTTTTGTGCAACCCAAATTATGATAATATTCTATTTTGAGTCTTCTACGTCCATGACATTTGCGTCCCACCTGATTTTAATCCTATGTACTTTCAATTAATTTTAGAACACCATTTATATCAATTTTAATTAAATTGATGTAAGGATCCAACTTGACCCAAAACTAGATCCAACACCAAACCAAACCTCCATTTACATCCTCAAGCTTCATACTAAACAACACACACCCTTTTAGCCAATACATCACACCAAACATGGTGTTTTCCCTCATTTAATCCAAAAACCCACTTTCTGTACAATTTTCTAATTGTTGGGGACTTTATTGCAAAAGTGCAATGATGTGTCACCATCATATTGGTCAAGCACATGAAGAAATCACCCCCTCCTCCCTTTGATCGTTCAACTCTCTCCCCTTTTTTGTACTCTCTCCCTCATGATTAATCTTGGCCATACATTCAAGGGAGCATCATCTACACCATACACACCCTTATATATATATATATATATATATATATATATATATATATATATATATATATATATATATATATATATATATATATATATATATATAATTCATCATACTAGCCCCTCTCCCAATGCCAACCCCATCCCAAGGCACAGCCGGCCCTAATCCCTAGGATGTCACCATCAACCCTCTCTCTCCTACATGCAAAACCATCATCCCCATTATTTCTTTATCACCTCCACCTACATCAAATAACCCAACCCTAAACATCATCCCCTTCTCTTCTCCATCCCTCCCTGCAGATCACCGGAGCCCAGATCCCGACCGCCGGATCCCAGACAGCCCCGTCGTTCTCCTCCTCTTCCACCTCGTCCATTCTCCGGCCTCATCCTCGGTCATCCTCTCCGAGCGTCGAGCAGCCGACTGCAACCACAGCAGCCCCCTCCACCGAGTCTCGACTTCACCACCTTCTCCCCCGGTCCCCGCAGCAGCCTACTCGACCACCCGTCTGTACCACGACTACTCCACCGGGCAGCAAGCTACCGGCCTTCCCCTCCGCCTGAACCGCGGCAGCCACCGCCATCATCTACATCTCCTCCCCGACTTCTTCTCCTCCTCCCTGTCCTCTTCTATTAACTCTGACTCTCCTCACCCCTCGTCTCACCCGCCTGAGCATCCCCGGCCGTCCCCACTGAACCACCTGCCTGAGCTCCGACTCCGGCAGCAAGCCTCGACCCTGCCTCCTTTCCTTCATCATCATCATCACCTTCATCATCATCATCATCATCACCACCTTCATCATCATCACCTTCATCATAACCATCATATCACCATTATCATCATCATTACCATCATCATTATCATCATCAGCAGCATCATCATCATCATCATCATCATTGTCGTCATCATCGTCATCGTCATCATCGTCGATCCCGTGCATGCACCCTGAGGTTCGAACCTGTCCCCTCTTCTTTCATAGTTGTGTATATGTGCTTGTATGAATGCTAATAGGGATTAGAATTTGCTTTATGATAGTTAGTGACAGAGGACCCTGTGTCGGTGAACCTAGTGACTAGTGTGCTCGTACATGTGTGTGTGTATGCATATAATATTAGTTGATATATATATATATATATATATATATATATATATATATATAAATATATGGATATATATTTAAGTAATTCTATGTTAATGCTAGTTATGACTATATATGTATATATATATTGTATGACCCTAGTTTAACTGTGGATATCCCGTATTTACTTGACCATGTGACCCTGAGTGATTGTGAGTGTCTGCCTTGTGTACACTGACATACTGGTGAGACATATGTTAGTGTTTGACTGTCTGATTATGCACAGTAATCAAGGACCTGACACCCATGCAGTTAGAAGCATATTTGACCCTGCTAGTTGACCAGTGTCATACCTATCGTAGCCCCTGAGTTCAGAGTATTTATGATTGTGTCTATGTTAGTGTATCGACTGATTCTGTATTACAATTATATGATGTCTATAGGACTGTTGGATTATTCAGACAAAACTTCGAAAATAGGATATTAGTATTTTCAAGCAGAGGATCACAGGCGAGTACATTCTCTGACAGTTTTTATTATGTTGATTCTCTTTATAATTTTAGTTGTATAGCGTACATGATTCTGATACTATGTATACACGAGTTGGCATCATCGAGACCTGTCACGATGAGTCATGATTGGAATCCATCGTGCTAGCTGGGGACGGAAAAATATTAGTAGATTATGTGATCATACCCAACTCTACATGAATCATAGCTCACCCACACCTCACGTCGGTGCAGCCTGACGATTACATGCATCATAGCCTGTTATGTATGATTGGCCTGACTATTCTTCGTATCATAGCTATCCGGATGGTTAGCCTGACCTTACATGAATCATAGCTAATCATACATAGCAAGCCTGATCAGTCCCAAGCCGATCACATGATATGCTGATGTTTCACACACTTAGCTAGATAGTCTATATATGTATCTCTAGTTTATTGATCTAGCATTTTCCTATGTTCTAGTTATTGCTCTAGCATTCACTTATATTCCAGTTCATTATTCTAGCATGCACTTGTATTTCTATTCATTGCTAGTTGTACCATTGATGATGATATGTTCTTCAGTATTTCTATTTCCAGTATTTTATACTCACCAGTATTATTATTTCTAGTATATATACCTATCTTATATTTCTTTACACAGTAGTATAGTTTTTATCAATAAACATGGAACTGCTGTTAGTGCTTGTACTTCGCTCCAATCCTGACTGAAAATATTTTTCCAGACTACGACATAGAGAACTTATTTCCGGCATACTTGGAGATTGGATGTTATTGTTTGCAGGTTAGACTATTTGTTGTTTAGACTTGTGTTGTATTTCATTATTTTCCTTGAGATCTTATCGTGCTCTAGTTTCTGTGATTGAGTATTCCATATTATATTATGATATTTGTGTCTCCTTATGGAGTTGGATATTCGTGTGAGATTGATTAGATAATATGGTGACCTAGACAGCGTTCTACCGCCGATGTTGTGGCATAGGCTGGACGTACCCACGTACTCGTGCCCCAAATTTTTGGTGCGGGTCATGACACATTTTTAATGGTGGCCCATGCAGGTCAGGCTTCGCAAGTTATGCGATGTCGTGGTAGTGCGACGTCTTAGTTGTACTACTGCGTGCCTACGATAGGATATAGGATATAGGATACTAGGATGAGAGAGGATACTCAATCACAAATTATTTCTTGAGAGATTCCTGTGACCCTTGAGAATCTTATTGTAATTTCCAATTTAAATCTTTTTTCTTGTTCCGTCCGCTCTCACTTGTTGCTATTGAATTTGATTCTTGTTGATCAGTTGTAAAATTAATTCTTGGTATCGTTAAGTTTGATTTCATATCGAGATAAATTTTACGGATTAAAATTTACGGTATCATCTGATAACATGTGTTGATGAGGACAGTGAGAAAGGTAAAACGTCTACTTTGGTTATGGAGCCTAGAGTTTATCACAGCCACATTAGCTGTCGTGGCGAAAATGTAGGAACCTGACTTCGGATGTACATATCTTAGATATGAATTTAGAGTTTCTCGCAGCCATACCGGTTGGCGTAGTGAGGATTCTATATGATGTGATTATACAGTTGCATACCTTAGTTATGGAACCTATCGTTTATCGCAGCTATGCTTACTGTGTGGCGAGGATTCTGAGTGTCATAATTTCGGACAAACGTGTATGATTATCAGATTGTATCTTAAATTGGTTCCTAAAGTATCATCGTAATACTTATCTACTTCTGTTATTATAGAACCTTGTTCATCATTTTCTTTGCTAGCAGTAGAGATACCTTCAGTCCTTAGTCCAGTTCCTTCTTGAGCTTCTTTCCATTAGGATTCTTTGTTAGTGTGATAATTGGTGACTTACAATTAGGTATGTGTCTTGTATCAGTATTGACTGAGTATGGCTTGTGAGTTTGTAAGTGTTTCTTGGTTGGACATGTGAGCAGTAGGCATTAATCTAGAGATAACTCGCAGTGTAGTACCTCGTAGCGATAGTTCTATGATAGGTGTCATTATAGTTAGTATTGGTACTATAGGTAGAAGGAGGATTAAAGAGTAACAGTGATGGTTCCAGAAGTTAGTATCAGAGTCAGCATGCCAGTCCTTGATAGTCATGAATTCATGTAGTTGGGTAATCCATGTAAACAATTAAGTATCAAGAAAATTATGTTAAAAATTAATGGTGCATGATATTCAATTTGGTGGTTGATACTTGGGTGTGTCAAGAGTAAAGAAATGTATATGCATAAAGGGTATTAATAAGTGTGTCATAGTAGGAGGGTATCCATAAGTGGATAGGAGAGTGTGAGGGAATAAGAATACATTGTGCTAAGTAGTAAGGCTTGTGTTACAGATAAAAGTAGGGCCTTGATGTAATTAGATATAAGTGTACCGGTATATGACTAATGATGGATGTATCACCTAATATTGAGGCCAGTGATGGGTTGGAAGCAATAGATGGAAGAGTGTCTAAAAATTATATGCTGGATGCACAGTGGGTGATGAGTGTCAGTGGGAGTTCATGAAAGTGGAAGCATGAGTATTAGAAAATTCTAATAGTATGTCATGGGTTGAGAAATATCAAGATTGGTCATGGAAGGTATGAAGTGTATCACTGATTAGTGTATCAGTCTGTAAAAGGTTAAGGGAAGATACTTATACATCAATCGAGATATGGAACCATATGTCTGCCTTTTAGAGTGAAGTAAAACATGTGTATTATAAAAAGTGCAAGTGATCATGAGTTCTAGAGAGTGTGATGAGGCGATCTAATGATGAAGCTAGTATCCTAGAACATTAAGGGTATATGTTGTGTAGTGAGGAAGCTAGTGTTACTATACCAAGAGTGCTAGTGTTTCTATATCAAGGATTAGTTGAGCAATGTGCTAGTAACAGTAAGCACCTCATGTGATAATATTAGATTGGTGTATCAGTTAATATGGATAGAAAATCATTAGAAGTAATAGTATAAGTAATCCGAGCAGTACAAATTTTAGTACACAGTTGAGGGTTGTAGACAATTGGTGTATTTGTGTGTACCTTGAGTGTTAGAGACTGTGAGTATTTATATGTATACTTAGATAGATGTGGATTAAAATTTATAATTTGAAGATTGGAAATAAATTTTAATTTTTAAAAATTTTTGAGGAGTTGAGATTTTATGTTATTAAAATTTTTTAGGATTCAAATTTAATTCAATAAACATAGTCAAAGCTATAAAGATTTTTGGAAGTAATTAAGATTTTATTTCAATATTTGAATATTTGACTTTTGAGGAAAGTATATGCATTTTATTTTAAATTGTTCGAGAAGTTAAATTTTGAGGGTTTTATTTTGAGGATAAAATTTTATGGTGGGTAAGAAATGTATAACAGTATATGAGTGGATGAAGTGCATGTGTAAGGATCTGTGGCTTGAGCATGATTAGGATGGCACTGCAAACTGACTTGGGTGTCCATCTAGAGTTGTATTAGAGGGAGTAGTACTTAGTGTGGTGGGTTGCACTTGGCGTGCACTTGAGTGATAAGACAACTAGTATAAACAATTACAGTAGGTAAGAGAGCTAGCAGTAGGAGTGCTAGTAGTAGAAATAGTGGTACCTAAAGGGATAGAGGTATTAAACTTGGATGTAATTTGACCTATGGTTGTGTTAGAGGTTCTTGGTATCAGATTTTGGTATTAATAGACATGTGTGTGCCATGTGGATGTATCCATGGATATCTTGTGGACTAGTGATTAGTTGATGTGGGTATCAATGTATAGGGATAGGAATTAGTGAGTGATTATGTCAGAGTTAAGTATATGTTAGAGGATGAAGATGTCGAAGTGATGGGTTAGAAGGCTATGTTCTTTTCTTTCCTTCTATTCCTTTTTCGTCTATTTTATTGATTGATTGATTTCTTAGTACCATAGCTTTTATCAGTGATTTTTTTGCTAGAATGTAGTTAGTAGTACACCCTGACAGAGACTGCAATACCATGACAAAAGTGACCATAACCATGCATGTTTTCTCTAGATTATATGTTGTATGACTGTAGGTAGGATTTTTTTAGACCTTGATTGTTGGGGGTTTGACCGTAGTAAAGAATTAATGAAGAGGTTATGACTGGACAGAGAGAGACAAGGTGCCTTAAATTTTGAGGATAAACATTAATTTAAATAAGCAGTTGAGAACTTAATATGACAGAATTGACGATTTTGTTAAATCATTGATTTTTATGAAGATTACGATATGATTGAATTTGTTATTAAAATTCGAGAAAATTAATGAGATTATCATTATATTTATTTGACTGTAAGATATAAACTTATATTTTCTGATGTATTGGAAGATTTCATAAGTATTACATTATTTAAGTATTGTGTGGAAAAAAAATCGAGGAATAAGATCACTAATGGATTAGTGTATGAATTCAAAATTTTGGGATGAGGATTTAAATTTTTATAAATATGCATCGATTGGATTTAAATTAGAGGAGTAAGATGATTAATGGATTAGTGTTTGAATTCAAACTTTTGGGATGATATAAATATGCATTGATTGGATTTCAATTAGAGGATTGAATATTAAATTTTTGTATTTAGTTATTAACTTAAAATTTTAAAGAGATTGTGATAAGAATGAAATTTGATTTTAAATTTAAAGATTTTCAGGAATATGATATTTATAGAATTCTGAAAAGTTTGTGAAATAATAATATGGATTTACTTTATGATTATTTGGGTTGATGAATTAAAATTTTTATGGTAATAAATAAATAAATACAACGATTGAGGATCTAAAATTTCGATGACGAAATTTTTCGAAGGAGGGTAGATTTGTCACTACCACATTCTGAAATAGGAATATTTTTGTCTTTTTAATTATTATAAGTATTGTGTATATTTATTTTAAATAATTGCATGATATGTGTATTTATATATATATTATATATGGTGTTCTTAATGCATGAGTTAGTAGACTAGACCTAGAAGCCCACTAGATGAACCCCTGACCGGATTATAGGATTATAGATTTTAATTAGTATTATTCACGATTAAATATTGAGGATTATAATTAATTACCGTGATTTTATTCGATTGTTGTGCCTTACTGTTACTTCAATATTTGGAGCACTACACTAGCCTTTGCCTTCCTATAAATTTTACACTCTTGTCCTAGACGTGCCAGCCTTCTATTTTGATCTTTGTGTAACTCATAAATATGTTTTTTTGTGCTTCATTTTAGTCACACAATATTCATCGCGGACGCTTATTTTTAATTCTAAATAAATTCGACTTTGTATCTTTGTGCGTTCCAATCAAAATTGGAGACACAATCTTGACCCATTTTGTGCAACCCAAATTATGATAATATTCTATTTTGAGTCTTCTACGTCCATGACATTTGTGTCCCACCTAATTTTAATCCCATGTACTTCTAATTAATTTTAGAACACCATTTACATCAATTTTAATTAAATTGATGTAAGGACCCAACTTGACCCAAAACTAGATCCAACACCAAACCAAACCTCCATTTACACCCTCAAGCTTCATACTCAACACCACACACCCTTTTAGCCAATACATCACACCAAATATGGTATTTTCCCTCATTTAATCCAAAAACCCACTTTCTGTGCAATTTTCCAATTGTTGGGTATTTTATTGCAAAAGTGCAATGATGTGTCACCATCCTATTGGTCAAGCACATGAAGAAATCAACCCCTCCTTCCTTTGACCATTCAACTCTCTCCCCTTTTGTTGTACTCTCTCCCTCATGATTAATCTTGGCTATACATTCAAGGGAGCATCATCTACACCACACACACCCTTATATATATATATATATATATATATATATATATATATATATATATATATATAAAATTCCTCAACTAACCCCTCTCCCAATGCCAACCCCATCCTAAGGCACAGCCGGCCCTAATCCCTAGGATGTCACCATCAACCCTCTCTCTCCTACATGCAAAACCACCATCTGTAAACCCCCTCGATTAATTCTATAGATAGTCAGGTATGGATTGGGAAAATTTTGGATTAGCAGCAGATATTGAGGTTTAGAGTATAGTTGCTTTTGTCTGTTATTTTATTTAATTAAACCCTTGGCACGCCCTACCGTTGCTAAATTATTCAGAGCTCAATATCAGCCCATAAATTCCATCGGACTATTGTACTTCTGACTTGACTCGCCAATTAAGGCACTGGACTTTTCCGTCACACAAAAATCAAATCCGTTGTGCCTTAAATTAATCGCATAATTTCCCGTATCCTAAATCCTATATTTAATTTCGTGTTGGACACCTGTGTCGTTACCCTCAATTTAGAGATACCAACTTAACCCGTTGAGCCGGATCAACTAAAGGGTCCAAGACTGACTCCAAGCCCCTACTATTTTTGACATTTGTGTCATTTCTAAATTTTGACCCCAAGTGCCCCCATTTAATTTAAAAGCGCGGGACACTTTAATTCTATTTAAATCGAGGATACCCATTTTGTCTAATCCTATTTTAATCCCCAATTAATCCCTATGCCCATTTAATTAAACCCATGCTAAACACACAACACCCCTCACTATGCAAATCACCAAACACCTTTTTTCCCATAATTTTTGTATTATTTTATGTATTCGTGCAATTTTCTAAATTTAAGGGGCTTAGTTGCAATTTATTGATTTAGGTGTCCTCACCTCATTGGCCAAGGCCAAATAGAGAGGTTACCATTCTTTGACCGTAGTCAACCCTTTCCCCCTTCCTTTGCATGAAGAAACCCAATCCTTCATATAAAATCCCCACCCTCCATTCGAATTGGGAGCATCACAACCCTCCATCCTCCACACAACCCCCTATAAAATATCTTTTCCCCCTCTCCCCAATGCAGGCCCTAATCCCTAGACATTGGAAACTACCCTCTCCTCTCTCTCCTCCCTCCTCTACCTAAAAAATTGAGCCCCTACATATTCATTTATTCTTCTTCTTCCTTCTTCTTCTTCCTTCCTTCTTCTCCTTGGGAAGCCTCCGACGGCTGACCGTTACTCCGGCCACGCAGTGTAGCGCCCCGTTCCCCCGGTGCGGGGAGCGCGGCTAAGAAACACAAACGGTATCGTTCGATCGGGATAGATTGAATTAAGAACTCGTCCTCGTTATGGATTTGCTTCTTCGGAATCGATTCCCATATTCAGTGGACTGCACCCCAAGGATTGGCTTAGCGGCAGAGTCAGGAGGGACCTCTCCGCTGCTATCTTTTATTGCCTCGGTTTCCGATGTCGCTTGTTGCTTTCGTGCTTTGAGTTGGTTTTGGGATTTGCTTGTTTTCCTTGAACGGTTTCGATGGTTTTCATTATTTTCGTTCATTGACTTGCACTTCTATTCCGAGATTGGAAAGAGAGGAAGAAATATTAATCGAGCTGTTCGTGTGCAGGTGAACGAGCAGTAGGCGGCTTGCAAGCGGAGTCGTGAAGCGCCTCTTTCCTTCTTCTTTCCAAAATCTAAGTGAGTGGCTACCAACCCGATTAGCTAGCCCTGCTTCCAAGCTTCACTCCTTCGCCCCGATCAAACGATACCAAGTAATAATAAAAGAAACCAAGATAAAAGAGAATAGACTTGGTTAATACTGCTTGTCAATCAAAACTGTGAACGATTACTTACTTGCATGCGTGTTCGCTCGAAAATATTTATCATATGCATAATACAAGTTAGAATGTATGCTCTTCTTTAAATTATGCTATGAACATAACTCATCCTGAATGCAATAATCTGATAGGGAGACTATGCCAAAGTAGCTCTCCTCCTGTTACTGTCCCGTGCCTGTTATTGCCCTGATTTGCCTCAACTGCTAACTTAGTGTATATGTTGATCACGGACAACTTGTGCACAAGGCCCTTAGTTCCTGTGGACGGTCGCTGGGGCACTGGCACCGATCCGATCCGGGCGGGAACTCTCCTGTTTAGTCATCCTGTGCAAGGACGGAATGGCGTGCAGCACTCCCGTGCTCTCGCTGCATACCATCCTCGTCAGTGACTAAAATTGGTCCAATATGGCATCCAGCCAGTGATCCCCTGTATATTTAAACCTGTTGCATACTAACTTGTGTCTCCGTGGCAGGGAAGGCATGGTAAGTATTGTGTAGGTAATTCAGACGGTCAGGTAAAATCCACCGAACGGTGGCAAGTTCATTTCAGTAAATTCTATATGCTGCTTACTTGTAAATGAACTAAGGCAAGATAGAAACCCACAAAAATATGCATGCTTCACTAAAAAATGTGTTGATTGGTATAGTTAGGCTAGCTCACCTTCACCAGCATGTTTCGATATGCTGACCCTCGTTGAAACAGGTTCTCCGCACCAAGGCGAACCAAGCGAGGAGCCGAAGTCGTCTTCCCGATCCAGTCCAGCTGTTAGCGCATCTTCACCGCGCCTCAAAGCCTTTTGAAGTTCGAAGCTGCAACTCTTCATACACAAATGCAGCTCCGTGGCAAAGCCGTCCTCCAGCCTGGAGGTCTTAATCGTTTTGAGTTTATAAAAGGATGTAATGTACAGGACCGCTATCTCATTTTGAGTCATCTCTTTTGTAAGCCGTTTGGCATATTAGCTAACTCGTTCAAGAGTTTGTAATAGATGTTCATTATCAATAAAGAGAACTTTTCTATGTTTCAAATCTGTGTTTCAATTTATCTGCGTACTCTGAATATGTGCTTGCTATGCAAATCATTAAAGCCTTGTGTGGGCGCAACTCCAGGCCCGCACGGCGGTCGCGACTCGGGGGATGCCTCGGGGCGTGACATAGTGGTATCAGAGCACAGATTCAAAGTTCCTTAGACTTCGTGCTAGAAAAGTTCCTTTAACGATCAAATTCCTGTGCGAACTCTTGAACTCGCTAGGCCAAAATGAGATACGTTCATGCAATAAGTCCATAATACATTATGATCCTAATATAATTTACCTTCTTTTGAAGGAATGGATCCAGCGCAATCTGCAGCGCAACCACTGAACGAAACACAAGAAAGCAGTTCGGGTACTTCAGGAAGCTCTCGGAGCCAACGAGGCATGTCTCAAGTCGACCCGCTTGAGCGGGTAATGCAAATGTTAGAATCGCAACGACAACGAGACGATGCTCGCCAAGCCAAGCTCAAGAGTAATCTAGAGACCCGATTCTCAGTCCAACAAAAGCAGGTAGATGCCCTACAACAGATCGTTCAGACTTTGGCTGCCAACCATTCCGCCGCAACAGCAACGACTCCGGTGGGACAGCCCGTGCTTGAAGTGGAGACGCCTCAAATCTCAAGGCCGAGGGACGTGAATGCCTTCAACTTGGGCCATTTCAAGAAAGTCTGCAATACCCCGTTCAACGGGACTGAGGACCCAGCGGTAGCTCTAGATTGGCTAGCCGAGATTGAAGACCACTTTACTCTGTTAGAGGTCCCCGAAGATAAGCGCGTCGCCTGCGCGCAACTACAGCTCCGCCTCAACGCACACGATTGGTGGGACGTGCATCGACGATCTCTCCAATTTGATCACGGAGAGGAGGCGATCTCGTGGACGACCTTTCGTGCCGCGTTTGAAGAGGAGTATATACCCCCTCCAGTGCAACGTAAGATGGAAAATGACTTCGTGCAACTGAGGCAAGGCAGGATGACAGTTAAAGAGTATTCCGCCGAATTCAACCGACTCTCCAAATTCGCTAGGGCCTATTTACCTGATACAGCGAGTCGAGCTAGAAGGTTTGAAGGTGGTCTCCGTCCTGCCATTCATTCGCACGTGGTCAATAATCAGTACAGGATAATGCGTGAAGTCATGAATCACGCCCTATCCCTCGAGCCGCAGTATCCTCACATTTCCACCGGCGCTGTGCATACCTACAATCACAAACGCCAAGGCAACGAGGGAGGAAACAACGCTGCAAAGCGTCATAATGACGGCGGGAAGCAGAAGACAAATCCCAACCAAACATGTAACTTCTGTAGGAAGCCAGGGCACCTGTTCAAGGATTGTCGAAAGCGACTCGGGAATTGCCTCCGTTGTGGTGATCCAACCCATCGGGTGGATGCTTGTCCTGTCCTAGATCGTCGCCCTCGACATAATGCTCCCTAACGGTAGGCCCTATTCCAAAGTTTCGGTACGAAACTTCCAATTGGTTGGGTAGGATGTAGCTCCCCGTTCCCCCGGTGCGGGGAGCGCGGCTAAGAAACACAAACGGTATCGTTCGATCGGGATAGATTGAATTAAGAACTCATCCTCGTTATGGATTTGCTTCTTCGGAATCGATTCCCATATTCAGTGGACTGCGCCCCAAGGATCGGCTTAGCGGCAGAGTCAGGAGGGACCTCTCCGCTGCTATCTTTTATTGCCTCGGTTTCCGATGTCGCTTGTTGCTTTCGTACTTTGAGTTGGTTTTGGGATTTGCTTGTTTTCCTTGAACGGTTTCGATGGTTTTCATTGTTTTCGTTCATTGACTTGCACTTCTATTTCGAGATTGGAAAGAGAGGAAGAAATATTAATCGAGCTGTTCGTGTGCAGGTGAACGAGCAGTAGGCGGCTTGCGAGCGGAGTCGTGAAGCGCCTCTTTCCTTCTTCTTTCCAAAATCTAAGTGAGTAGCTACCAACCCGATTAGCTAGCCCTACTTCCAAGCTTCACTCCTTCGCCCCGATCAAACGATACCAAGTAATAATAAAAGAAACCAAGATAAAAGAGAATAGACTTGGTTAATACTGCTTGTCAATCAAAACTGTGAAAGGTTACTTACTTGCATGCGTGTTCGCTCGGAAATATTTATCATATGCATAATACAAGTTAGAATGTATGCTCTTCTTTAAATTATGCTATGAACATAACTCATCCTGAATGCAATAATCTGATAGGGAGACTATGCCAAAGTAGCTCTCCTCCTGTTACTGTCCCGTGCCTGTTATTGCCCTGATTTGCCTCAACTGCTAACTTAGTGTATATGTTGATCACGGACAACTTGTGCACAAGGCCCTTAGTTCCTGCGGACGGTCGCTGGGGCACTGGCACCGATCCGATCCGGGCGGGAACTCTCCTGTTTAGTCATCCTGTGCAAGGACGGAATGGCGTGCAGCACTCCCGTGCTCTCGCTGCATACCATCCTCGTCAGTGACTAAAATTGGTCCAATATGGCATCCAGCCAGTGATCCCCTGTATATTTAAACCTGTTGCATACTAACTTGTGTCTCCGTGGCAGGGAAGGCATGGTAAGTATTGTGCAGGTAATTCAGACGGTCAGGTAAAATCCACCGAACGGTGGCACGTTCATTTAAGTAAATTCTATATGCTGCTTACTTGTAAATAAACTAAGGCAAGATAGAAACCCACAAAAATATACATGCTTCACTAAACAATGTGTTGATTGGTATAGTTAGGCTAGCTCACCTTCACCAGCATGTTTCGATATGCTGACCCTCGTTGAAACAGGTTCTCCGCACCAAGGCGAACCGAGCGAGGAGCCAAAGTCGTCTTCCCGATCCAGTCCAGCTGTTAGCGCATCTTCATCGTGCCTCAAAGCCTTTTGAAGTCCGAAGCTGCAACTCTTCATACACAAATGCAGCTCCGTGGCAAAGCCGTCCTCCAGCCTGGAGGTCTTAATCGTTTTGAGTTTATAAAAGGATGTAATGTACAGGACCGCTATTTCATTTTGAGTCATCTCTTTTGTAAGCCGTTCGGCATATTAGCTAACTCGTTCAAGAGTTTGTAATAGATGTTCATTATCAATAAAGAGAACTTTTCTATGTTTTAAATCTGTGTTTCAATTTATCTGCGTACTCTGAATATGTGCTTGCTATGCAAATCATTAAAGCCTTGTGCGGACGCAACTCCAGGCCTGCACGGCGGTCGCGACTCGGGGGATGCCTCGGGGCGTGACACGCAGTCGGGCCCGTCTCCCGCAGCCACCCAGGCGCTGCTCCATCGTTCGAAGCCGCGACTCGGACGAATTGACTCCGGCGCCCCGCTGCGCACCCCCGCAGCTCAGTCGCTGCAACCACCCCGCCCGTTGACCCGACGTCGAGCCTCCCTCAGCGGCTCCGGTACTGTGCAGCCAACAGCTCCGACGAGCTGTTGTCCCGGCGTCGAGCCATCGACTCCGCAGTGCAATGCCACCCTCCTTCCCCGGCGAGTTCCCTCGACTCCGGCCAGCCAAACCACCACCTGTTCTTCCCGGTCCCATCCTCTTCAACTCTACTCCGACCGAGCACCCCCTTGACCTCCAGCTGTTTCCCTGCGGCCTCCACTGCTCCACCCCGAGCCGGCCCCGAGCTGCTCCTCCACGAGCTCCGGCGGTCGAGTCTCTCCACCACGAGCCTACGCCACTACTCCGGCGGACCGCTGAATACTCCGACCGATCCTCCATCAACGCCACCACTGCTACCATCGGTTGCCACAACTCCGGCCAGCGGCCCGGCAGCTCCGGCCACACTCGCCATTTCCATCCAGTTTTACGCCACCACCACCTCCTGTTCAATGCCACCATATCGTCTTCATCTTCTCTGGTGAGCCACCCTCACAACTTCTCCGCCACCTCCCGCCATCATTAGCTTCCTCCACCACTCTTCACCACTGCTACCATCGACCACCCTTCTTCGGCTAGCACACCAATGCCACCACCGCCACCGACTGTTGTTCCCACCGCCGACTTCTGCCACGGATCTTCTCCGGCGGGCTTCACTACTTGCACACCGGAACCGCCACGGGCATCACCCATCGCGACGTCAGCTCAACGAGAAATTTTATCGCCAAGGTGATCACTTCCCCAGCTCTATGTATAACCTATTCTTGGACATTTCTTTTGGTTCACATGTAACCTAGTTAGGGTTAAGGTTTAAGAGGTTTAAATAATAGATGTGAAATTCAGGGTTTATTACATGGGTTAAGATGTAGATTATTGGTTATATGGACTTTAGGGATTGTGTAAGATGCTATTTGAGTTAGGGTGGAGAATGCTATAATGTGTTTAGGGTCTATTAAATGCTAAGTAAGAGATCTTAGGGTGTAGTTCATTTTATGCATATTGTATATTGACGACAAGTAGTTTAAATTGCTGTGAAAGGGGTATAAGGATAATAAAACATTGGTGGATATTGAGGAGCAGGTATTGATGGTGAACTAGTGTGTAACATCAAACCCTTAGTCATTCTTTGAGAATGGATAAATAATGTCGAACTTAATTGAATAGTAGTATTGTGGAATGGTAAAGGTTGTATATAAATAAGGGTTTAATAAATAATTATTTATTTATTTCGAGGATGATAGTAAAGGTGCATGTTAACATCTGTGAACACTGAGATAAAACTGAGGATTGGATCATGTGTCGGACCACAAAATGTCATGATGAACATAGTAAGATTGAGGTTTGGATTGATGATATGGTACCAATGTTTAATTTGATTAGATGTAACGTACTCCGAGTCAACCTTGGTCAACCCTCTAGCGTCGTGCCCCTGTGAGTTGTAGCTGAGACTGAGCATATGTATAGATGTGTGTCACATCCCTGTTTGTCGTGTGTTAGATTTTGATTTGGGTTTGTATCTCATCTCTAGGTACTACGGGACCTGAGGACTTGGACGTGGTACCGGATCCCCGTCATCAGCAGCCGAACGCAAGCAAGTGTACCTTGCCCCCTGTATTTCAGTTGTAGATATTTTATTATTTTATTATGTACATTGTGCGCGGGTTTGATTAAGATCGTTACTTCGTGTTCGGATCACAACCGGGTGCAGACGTTCGTCGCAACGTCTTAGAGTGATTATTAGAGGTTCGTAACACCTCGATGTACGTACCTTAGTACATCGATACCCCAGGACACATTCATACACTGTGATCGTGCCAGATTCCTGTATCCTGATACTGACATCATGACCAGAGACTGGGACGACCTTAGGGTCGCGTCTGTTGAGTTATTTCTGTGTGTCGAGACTGTTAGATAGAGGTTCAGGTTCAGCGCACCATCGTTGACCGCTTGGGATGGGGAAGACAGTTACTAGACGTTTGGGCTCCTCTGCACGTGCTTATATATGTATATATACTGTTTCTGTAGTGATCCTGTATCTAGTGTAGTGGTATCACCCGTGTGACTCTTTGCCCGGAGCTGCGGTACGTCCCGTGTGTCTCCGTGTCCGGAGCTAC
Source organism: Iris macrosiphon (assembly GCA_036927795.1). NCBI lineage: Eukaryota > Viridiplantae > Streptophyta > Magnoliopsida > Asparagales > Iridaceae > Iris > Iris macrosiphon. The sequence continues at coordinate 158,593,692 of JAYESA010000002.1, read as the reverse complement.
AATTTTATTTTAGATAGCCCATGCGTCGAACATTGTCTTCAAACTGTGTCACACTTGTTTTGTTATAATAGATTACCCTGTTGTTGTACTTGTACTTTCTGTTATACTTGGCATGCTGTATTTTTGTACCTTGTTACGTCCCTCTGAGGACCTGGTTCCCTGCTAGTTTTGCAGCATAGACGATTACGGAGCACTTGGAGATACTGATGGAGTGGCATGTCTTGCGGGCATTGTACCAGGTACTCATATCATTTCTACCGGTATTATGGTTACTTATTTCATATTGACCATTCATCTGCTATTGTAGCCTAGTTTTTTGTAGACTCATCTCTTCTCGAGTCTATTCGAGTTTGTGTGTTATTGGGTGGCCGACTTTAGCACATATAGCTCTTTCTTGTATACTGATATACATTGTGGATTGAGACATAGAGATTTACATTTATGGAATATTTAGATAGTTTCCTTTGCATTATACAGCTTATACGTATTCGAGTCAGACCAGAGTCTGGTCGAATGCATAGCTGGCGTGTCACGTATTCCTGGTCCTACATATTTTGGGACTGGGGCGTGACATATTTTTGTGGTGGCCCATGCAGGTCCATTTTAAATCGTCTTGGTCACCTGACTGTGCCAAGCGAGCCTGCAAATTAGGAATAGATATTATGATTGTTGAATAGGATCTCAATCCATAATCGATTTTACAAACTCTTTGTATGCGATTATCGCCCTTGGACTTCCAATTTGCATTCGTTCAATTTCTGTCAATATCGCTATCCTTGTTTCTCGTCCCCTATTATTCGGAAAGACGAATGCTTGTGACTGATGATTTCCCTCCAGAAGAAGATCGAAGACCAGAGGACAGAAGACAGAATTTGTGTAATATTCCCTGAGAAGATTGTTACCCTATTAGGATAGATTGATAGGTTCTTTTTGGATTCTAGAACTAGTATGGAAGGTTAGCAAGAGAATTGGACCCAGTAGTACCCTACCCGTACTTGAGATAGCAGTGATCTTGGGAGTACTGGGAGCTGGAAAGATTGTTGATCATGACCTAGAATAATTCATGGAAATGCATAGCCTGATGATGGAAACTAGTGGTTGTATATGATAGCAACACTAGGAACGATGATTATGAGCTAAAGGAGATGATTTCAGGACCTCACTTGGAAGATGATGATCTAATACCAGAAATTTTTGTATGTGCTTGGGTGACGTCATATTTATAATCGTACTATGTGATCCGGAACAATAAATAACGGAAAGAAGAATTTTGAGAAATAAATTTTTTGGGAAAATTTTGAGGAAGAGAGAAATTATACTTTAGACAGGGAAGAATTTTTCTTTTAGAGGATTAGTGTGGTAAACAGAACAGGAGAACTTATTTTGAGGTTAAGTCTGGACGATGACACCGTCCTAGCATGAGTTGATTGAGCCAATACCACGCGATACTAGATTGTCGATGTAGTTGCATTATATTTTTTTGGCCACCAGGTTACCCTGAGTTGAGTTTCTTCAGGGAGCCCAGGAGTATGGTGCCCACCTGCCTTAGGGGTATACAATACAGGAGGTGAACCAGTGTACCATCGTATTATATCAGAGTTGAGGATGTGGTTCTAGAGAATCTTCCAGGCCTGCCACCTGACAGAGAGATAGAGTTTGCTATAGAGTTGACTCCAAGAGCCGAGCTGGTTATTTTTCCGTCTTCAGACTAGCACCGATAGAGTTGGTTGAGTTAAAGGTCCATAGTAAAGGACTTCTTAGACAAGGGTTTCGGTCGGGCTAGTGTTTCTCCATGGGGGAATATCCATCTTAATTGTGCCGAAGAAAGATGGGACGGTACAGTTGAATCAGCCAAGTGGCGCATATGTATTCTCGAAGATCGATCTCAGATCAAGCTATCATCAGATCAAGGTACGGAGAGAGGATATTTCGAAGACGGCTTTTCGGATGAAGTATGGACATTGTGAGTTTCTAGTCATATTATTTTAACCAACGTGCCAGCCGTATTTATGAGTTTGAGGAACAATATTTTCCACCAGTACTTGGATAAGTTCTTGGTGGTAATTATCGATGATATCTTGGTGTATTCTAAGGGCCAGAAGGAGCTCAACATGACATAGAGGCACTGGATAGAGTTGATGACAGATTATGATATTGAGTTACAGTACCACCCTGGCAAGGCGAATGTAGTAGCAGATGCCTTAAGCAGGAAGCCCATGGCATACTTTTTGACGACTCAGCGACAATTTCTAGAGGACCTCCAGGAGCTTGGGATCGGGATTGTATTGCCAGGCAGGGATGGACAGATGACCAGTCTCGAGGTTCAGTCTATGTTGATTGAGAGGATCAAGGCAGCCCTGCCTACAGATGCGAGATTTCGACGCCTACGAGAGAGGACAGAGGCCGGCATGCAGACAAGACTCAGGATTCATGAAAACAGAACATTGAGGTGTGGAGATCGCCTATACGTTCCGATTGGCGAGCTACGCCAAGAGTTAATGACCGAGGCTCATAGCTCAATTTATTCTATTCATCCTGGGGGTACGAAGATATACCAAAATTTGAGACAACATTTCGGGTAGCATGGGATGAAGAGAAAGATGGCAAGATTCGTGGCGAGATGTTTAGTTTGTCAGCAAGTCAAGGCTAAACATCAGAGGACTGCAGGACTAATGCAGCCGCTTTCCATTTCCGAGTGGAAGTGGAAACGCATTATCATGGACTTCGTCACAGGATTCCCGTGGAGCCCTAGCGGGAAGGATGCAGTTTGGGTTGTCGTAGACAGACTCACCAAGTCTGCATATTTCTTGTCCTTCAGAGTTGGGCAGTCCATGGAGATTTTAGCTGACATGTATATGAGGTAGATAGTATGACTACATGGAGTGCCTGTCAGCATCGTATCGGATCGCGATTCCAGATTCACATCATATTTTTGGCGGAGTATGCAGGAGAGCCTAGGAACTCGTCTCAAGTTCAGCACTGCATATCATCCACAGACTGATGGTCAGTCGGAGCGCACGATACAAATATTAGAGGATATATTGAGAGCATGCATGATTGATTTTAGAGGATCTTGGGAGGACCACCTACACTTGGTGGAATTCTCCTACAATAACAACTACCAGGCTATCATACAGATGGCACCTTAGGAGGCACTGTACGACAGGAAATACAGGTCACTAGTTTGTTGGAGTGACGTAGAAGAGCGTCAGATACTTGGTCCAGAGTTGGTGACACAGACAGTGGAGAAGGTCAAGCAGATTCAGAGCCACCTGCGTGCAGCACAGGACAGACAGAAATCTTGGGCAGATGTGCACCGCAGACCATTGGAGTTCAAGGAGGGTGACCATATATTTTTAAGGATATCGCCTACTCGTGGTACCATCAGATTTGGAGGCAGAGGCAAACTGAGTCTGAGGTACATCGGGCCTTTTGACATCTTGGAACGAGTTGGCAAAGTAGCTTATCGTCTTGTATTGCCTCCATTATTAGAAGGAGTGTACGACGTATTTCACGTATCGCAGTTGAGGAGATACGTGGCAGACCCTAGCCACGTGCTTGATCATTCGGAGATTACAGTCGGGCCCAGTCTACCTTACGTAGAGCAGCTAGTGGAGATCCTTGATCACAGCGAGAAGACCTTGAGAGGGCAGACTATTCGACTGGTTAGAGTTGCATGGAAGCACCATTCGCCAGACGAGTCTACTTGGGAGCGCGAGAATTCCATTCGACAGCGGTTCCCGTATTTATTTGAGGAGCAAGGTACGAATTTACGTACGGTATTTGATTACTAGTTGTTTTTAAATTCTCTTAGCTAATATCGTGCTTTACTTTCAATTTCGGGGACGAAATTTTTCTAAGTTGGGAAGAATGTAAACTCCCTCGATTAATTCTATAGATAGTCAGGTATGGATTGGAAAATTTTTGGATTAGCAGCAGATGTTGAGGTTTAGAGTAGAGTTGCTTTTGTCTATTATTTTATTTAATTAAACCCTTGGAGCGCCCTACCGTTGCTAAATTATTCAGAGCCCAATATCAGCCCATAAATTCCATCGGACTATTGTACTTCTGACTTGACTCGCCAATTAAGGCACTGGACTTTTCCGTCACACAAAAATCAAATCCGTTGTGCCTTAATTAATCGCACAATTTCCCGTATCCTAAATCCCATATTTAATTTCGTGTCGGACACCTGTGTCGTTACCCTCAATTTAGAGATACCAACTTAACCCGTTGAGCTGGACCAACTAAAGGGTCCAAGACTGACTCCAAGCCCCCACCATTTTTGACCTTTGTGTCATTTCCAAATTTTGACCCCAAGTGCCCCCATTTAATTTAAAAGTGTGGGACACTTTAATTCTATTTAAATTAGGGATACCCATTTTGTCTAATCCTATTTTAATCCCCAATTAATCCCTATGCCCATTTAATTAAACCCATGCCAAACACACAATACCCCCTCACCATGCAAATCACCAAACACCTTTTTCTTCACAATTTTTGCATCATTTTATGTGTTCGTGCAATTTCTCGAATTTAAGGGGCTTAGTTGCAATTTATTGATTTAGGTGTCCTCACCTCATTGGCCAAGGCCAAATGGAGAGGTTACCATTCTTTGACCGTAGTCAACCCTTTCCCCCTTCCTTTGCATGAAGAAACCCAATCCTTCATATAAAATCCCCACCCTCCATTCGAATTGGGAGCATCACAACCCTCCATCCTCCACACAACCCCCCTATAAAATATCTTTTCCCCCTCTCCCCAATGCAGGCCCTAATCCCTAGACATTAGAAACCACCCTCTCCTCTCTCTCCTCCCTCCTCCACCTAGAAAATCGAGCCCCTACATATTCATTTATTCTTCTTCTTCCTTCCTTCTTCCTTCCTTCTTCTCCTTGGGAAGCCTCCGGCGGCTGACCGTTACTCAGGCCACGCAGTCGGGCCCGTCTCCCGCAGCCACTCCGGCGCTGCTCCATCGTTCGAACCCATGACTCCGACGAATCGACTCTGGCGCCTCGCAGTGCAACCCCACAGCTCAGCCGCTGCAACCACCCCGCTTGCTGACCTGATGTCAAGCCTCTCTCAGCGGCTCCGGCACTGTGCAGCCAGCAGCTCCGACGAGCTGCTGTCCCGGCGTCGAGCCATCGACTCCGCAGTGCAATGCCACCCTCCTCCCCCGGCGAGTTCCCTCGACTCCGGCCAGCCAAACCACCACCTGTTCTTTCCGGCCCCATCCTCATCGACTCTACTCCGGCCGAGCACCCCCTTGACCTCCAGCTGTTTTCCCGCGGCCTCCACTGCTCCACCCCAAGCCGGCCCCGAGCTGATCCTCCACGAGCTCCGGCGGTCGAGTCTCTCCACCACGAGCCTGCGCCACTACTCCGGTGGACCGCTGAACACTCCGACCGATCCTCCATCAACGCCACCACTGCTACCATCGGCTGCCACAACTCCGGCCAGCGGCCCGGCAGCTCCGGCCACACTCGCCATTTCCATCCAGTTTCACGCCACCACCACCTCCTGTTCAATGCCACCACATCATCTTCATCTTCTCTGGCAAGCCACCCTCACAATTTCTCCGCCACCTCCCGCCATCATTAGCTTCCTCCACCACTCTTCACCACTGCTACCATCGACCACCCTTCTCCGGCCAGCACACCAATGCCACCACCGCCACCGACTGTTGTTCCCACCGTCGACTTCTGCCACGGATCTTCTCCGGCGGGCTTCACTACTTGCACATTAGAAACGCCACGGGAATCACCCATCGCGACGTCAGCTCGACGAGAAATTTTATCGCCAAGGTGATCACTTCCCCAGCTCTATGTATAACCTATTCTTGGACATTGCTTTTGGTTCACATGTAACCTAGTTAGGGTTAAGGTTTAAGAGGTTTAAATGCTAGATGTGAAATTCAGGGTTTATTACATGGGTTAAGATATAGATTATTTGTTATATGGACTTTAGGGATTGTGTAAGATGCTATTTGAGTTAGGGTGGAGAATGCTATAATGTGTTTAGGGTCTATTAAATGCTAAGTAAGAGATCTTAGGGTGTAGTTCATTTTATGCATATTGTATATTGATGACAAGTGTTTAAATTGCTGTGAAAGGGGTATAAGGATAATGAAACATTGGTGGATATTGAGGAGCAGGTATTGATGGTGAACTAGTGTGTAACATCAAACCCTTAGTCATTCTTTGAGAATGGATAAATAATGTCGAACTTAATTGAATAGTAGTATTGTGGAATGGTAAAGGTTGTATATAAATGAGGGTTTAATAAATAATTATTTATTTATTTCGAAGATGATAGTAAAGGTGCATGTTAACATCTGTGAACACTGAGGTAAAACTGAGGATTGGATCATGTGTCGGACCACAAAATATCGTGATAAATATAGTAAGATTGAGGTTTGGATTGATGATATGGTACCAATATTTAATTTGATTAGATGTAACGTACTCCGATTCAACCTTGGTCAACTCTCTAGCATCGTGCCCCTGTGAGTTGTAGCTGAGACTGAGCATATGTATAGATGTGTGTCACATACCTGTTTGTCGTGTGTTAGATTTTGATTTGGGTTTGTATCTCATCTCTAGGTACTACGGGACCTGAGGACTTGAACGTGGTACCGGATCCCCGTCATCAGCAGCCGGACGCAGGCAAGTGTACCTTGCCACCCTGTATTTCAGTTACAGATATTTTATTATTTCATTATGTACATTGTGCACGGGTTTGATTAAGATCGTTACTTCGCGTCCGGATCACATCATGACCAGAGACTGGGACGACCTTGGGGTCGCGTCTGTTGAGTTATTTCTATGTGTCGAGACTGTTAGATAGAGGTTCAGGTTCAGTGCACCATCGTTGACCGCTTGGGATGGGGAAGACAGTTACTAGACGTTTGGACTCCTTTGCACATGCTTATATATGTATATGTACTATTTCTGTAGTGATCCTGTATCTAGTGTAGTGGTATCACCCGTGTGACTCTTTGCCCGGAGCTGTGGTATGTCCCGTGTATCTCCGTGTCCGGAGCTACGGTTTTATTTTAGATAGCCCACACGTCGAACATTATCTTCAAACTGTGTCACACTTGTTTGGTTATGATAGATTACCCTGTCGTTGTACTTGTACTTTCTGTTATACTTGGCATGCTGTATTTTTGTACCTTGTTACGTCCCTCTGAGGACCTGGTTCCCTGCCAATTTTGCAACATAGACGATTTCGGAGCACTTGGAGATACTGATGGAGTGGCATGTCTTGCGGGCACTGTACCAGGTACTCATATCATTTCTACCGGCATTATGGTTACTTATTTCATATTGACCATTCATCTACTGTTGTAGCCTAGTTTTTTGTAGACTCATCTCTTCTCGAGTCTATTCGAGTTTGTGTGTTATTGGGCGGCCGACTTGATGTACATTGTGGATTGAGACATAGGTTTATATTTATGAGATATCTAGATAGTGCCCTTTGCATTATACAGCTTATATGTATTCGAGTCAGACCAGAGTCTGGTCGAATGAGTAGCTGGCGTGTCAGGTATTCCTGGTCCTACGTATTTTAGGACTGGGACGTGACACCATCCCCATTATTTTATCATCACCTCCACCTACATCAAACAACCCAACCCTAAACATCATCCCCTTCTCTTCTCCATCCCTCCCTGCAGACCGCCGGAGCCCAGATCCCGACCTCCGGAGCCCAGACAGCCCCGTCGTTCTCCTCCTCTTCCACCTCGTTCGTTCTCCGGCCTCATCCCCATTCATCCTCCCCGAGCATTGAGCAGCCGACTGCAACCACATCAGCTCCCTCCGCCGAGTCTCGACTTTACCACCTTCTCCCCCGGTCCCCGCAGCAGCCTACTCGACCACCCGCTTATACCACGACTACCCCGCCGGACAGCAAGCCATCGGCCTTCCCCTCCGCTTGAACCGCAGAAGCCACCACCATAATCTATATCTCCTTCCCGACTTCTTCTCTTCCCTGTCCTCTTCCATTAACTCCGACTCTCCTCACCCCTCGTCTCACCTGCCTGAGCATCCCCGGCCGTCCCCACTGAACCACCTACTTGAGCTCCGACTCCGGCAGCAAGCCTTGACCCTGCCTCCTCCCCTTCATTATCATCATCACCTTCATCATCATCATCATCATCATCATCACCTTCATCATCACCTTCATCATCACCAACATCATCACCTTCATCATAACTATCATCATCATCATCATCATCATCATCATCATCATCATCACCACCATCATCATCATCGTCGTCGTCGTCATCGCCATCATTGTCGACCCCGTATGCGCATCCCGAGGCTCGAACCTGTCCCCTCTTCTTTCATAGTTGTGTATATGTGCTTGTGTGAATGCTAATAGGGATTAGAATTTGCTTCATGACAGTTAGTGATAGAGGACCCTGTGTCGGTGAACCTAGTGACTAGTGTGCTCGTACATGTGTGTGCGTATGCATATAATATTAGTTGATATATATATATATATAAATATATGGATATATATTTAAGTAATTATATGCTAATGCTAGTTATAACTATATATATATATATATATATATATATATATATATATATATATATATATATATATATATATATATATATATATATATATACTGTATGACCCTAGTTTAACTGTGGATATCCAGTATTTACTTGACCATGTGACCCTGAGTGATTGTGAGTGTCTGCCTTGTGTACACTGATATACTAGCGAGACATATGTTAGTGTTTGACTGTCTGATTATGCATAGTAATCAAGGACCTGACACCCGTGCAGTTAGACGCACATTTGACCCTGCTAGTTGACCAGTGTCATACCTAGCGTAGTCCCTGAGTTCAGAGTATTTATGATTGTGTGTATGTTAGTATATCGACTGATTCTGCATTACTATTATATGATGTCTACAGGACTGTTGGATTATTTAGACAAGACTTTGAAAACAGGACATTGGTATTTCCAAGCAGAGGACCACATGCGAGTACATTCTCTAACAGTTTTTATTATGTTGATTATCTCTATAATTCTAGTTGTATAGCGTACATGATTCTGACACTATGTATACATGAGTTGGCATCATCGAGACCTGTCACGAGGAGTCATGATTGGAATCCATCGTGCTAGTTGGGAACGGAGAAATATTAGTAGATTATGTGATCATACCCAACTCTACATGAATCATAGCTCACCCATACCTCACGTCGGTGTAGCCTGACCATTACATGCCTCATAGCCTGTTATGTATGATTGGTATGACTATTGCTTGCATCATAGCTATCCGGATGGTTAGCCTGACCTTACATGAATCATAACTAATCATACATAGCAAGCCTGATCAGTCCCAAGCCGATCATATGATATGATGAGGTTTCACACACTTAGCTAGATAGTCTATACATGTATCTCTAGTTTATTGATCTAGCATTTCCCTATGTTCTAGTTATTGCTCTAGTATTCACTTATATTTTAGTTCATTGTTCTAGCATGCACTTGTATTTTTGTTTATTGCTAGTTGTACCATTAATGATGATATGTTCTTCAGTATTTCTATTTCTAGTATTTCATACTCACCAGTATTCTTATTTCTAGTATATATATCCATCTTACATTTCTTTACACTGTATTATAGTTTTTGTCAATATACATGGAACTGCTGTTAGTGCTTGTACTTTGCTCCAATCCTGACTGGAAATATTTTTCCAGACTACGACATAGAGGACTTGTTTTCAGCATACTTGGAGATTGGATGTTATTGTTTGCAGGTTAGACTATTTTGTTGTTTAGACTTGTGTTGTATTTTGTTATTTTCCTTGAGATCTTATCGTGCTCTAGTTTCTGTGATTGAGTATTTCATATTATATTGTGATATCTGTGTCTCCTTATGGAGTTGGATATTCGTGTAAGATTGATTAGATAGTATGGTGACCTAGACAGCGTTCTACCGCCGATGCTGCGGCGTAGGCTGGACGTACCCACGTACTCGTGCCCTAAATTCCGGGTGTGGGTCGTGACAGTTCATGCTTGTATTCATGCTTTGCAATATTGAGGCTCGTCTCAAATGATGCTACAATCTCGTTCACCGTAGAAATAATCATCAAATGAATCGATTGCCAAACGGAGACAAAATTACCAACTGATGACCGTAGATATCATTTTAAACTTGAGTATGATCCTTCGATCCAGTTCGTAGTGATTGTGCCATAATACTTCACCATGTTCGTCCATGCTAAGATGAATTATTCTTTATGTGGCTCTAGCCAAGTATCTTTGATATAAGAAATGCATGTCGGGTTACTCGTCTTCCACTTTTGTTTGAACATGTACCATGTTGTGTCGTAGCTGTCTTTAGTACTTGCTCGCTATACAAGACTCCAATCACTGTAGAATTCTTCGAAACGAAGCTTGTTAATTTTACCGTCCACATTTTTAAATTTTCTCTTGCATTGATCTTGGATATTTTGATTTATATGCCAAGTGCATAGTAGTCTATGCACATGAGAAAATACAATATCTATAGCATTTATCAGCGCATATTCTCTGTTGGTAACAAAAATAGAGGGCTCTTTGTATCCTGTGTAAAGGGATTGTAGTTTTCTCAACGCCCAAGTATAATCCTCTACTGTCTCACTCTTCATAAAACAAAAAGCGACTAAAAATATTTTCCCCGTAGACGTAAACCCAACAATGTGAAAAAGAGGCATCTTGAACTTGTTGGTCTTATATTTACAATCAAGGGCCAACACGTCTGCGAAGGACCTAGCCAAGTGTGTGCAATCAGGATGAGCCCAAAACAATGAATGGAGTTCATCATTTTGTGGATGTCTTCTATGGTACTCCACATAGTGATGCTCCCCAAGCAACTTCAATACTTGCTGCATCGCCATTCTTCTTTTCATACTATTATATTTCGCTCTCGTTAAAGTATTATAGATCGTCCTCATGGTTGATTTATTCTCATCTTCTTTTTGTCGTACGGCATAATAAATTTATTTGGGTGCAACTCCGAAAAGGAATAGTTCTTCAACCAACTTTCTCTCATCCTTGTTCAACCGTGCCACGTAGGCATGACCTGTAAGTGTCTCTGAAATAGGATGATTGTGTATTCCATTCTTAACTTCGACTATCCACTTCACATCTTCTACTTTTACAATCAATACCTTAAATGGACAACCATATTTTCTCGTCCCAACGTTTTTCTTAGGAATTTTTTTTCAACAACATATTTTTTTCGATGCTACCTGAACACACCTCCTCTTTCGCAGCCCAGCTCTAAATATTTTTGGCCCGGCCGAGATCTGATCGATCTTGCAATGACAATGACTATGTTATGTCGCATTCCAACTTCTTTGCACAAATCTAATACTTCTTCGTAGGATGCAAATCGAATATCCGTTGAGAATACATTCTCCATATTAACTCCAATAGCAGGATGTACCACAACATCTGTATGAGGTTGGTCCTATAACCAATATAAAATAATATAAAAATTAATAACTTTAAATAATTGGCAGTCCAAATTAAGACTGTCATAATTTGTACAGACTAATGTATTGAGTAGACTGTCATAATTTTTACAGTCTTTAAGAAAATATGTTGATCAGCATTTTATCTTCAGGACTGTCAGTATTTTGACAGTCCACATAGCCTATAGGACTGTTGAAATTATGGCAGTCCTATATTTATATAAAACTGTAGAATTTATGACAGTCCTATATTTATATAGGACTGTCATAGTTTATACAGTCCTTACACGATGACTGTTGACTATCAAAATAGGGTTATCATTTTACGTACCGTAGGTGCTTCGGAACAACCGACATGTTCTTCGGAATGAGCGGAGTGCATATTTAATGGATTGCATGATCCGACTTCTTCATCAAAGAGAATTTCATTCATCGTTCCTATAATAGTCGAATAAAACTAAATAATTTGGTGACAATCGTAAAACTTATTCATCGTATGTTGTCGAAGACATACCAAAAGAATATTCGTTAGAGAATCACTAAATTAGAATTTTCTTCCACTTGGGACCACAACTATCAAATTCCAAAGTTAGGTTTAGATTTTAGGACTTTGAGAGAATGAGAAATTTTTTTCATTTGAAGGTGAAAAAGAAAGAAGAGAAATAATTTTTACTTATATAGGTTGGTGTGGGCAGTCCTAAGTAAGTTTGAGGAGTGGCAAACTTGTAGTTTTTAGAAAAAAGAGGAATAGACAGTCCTGAGTGTTCTTTGTAGTATCCTTATCATAAACCTTTTGAAACCAGGACCAAACTAGAGTTCGATTTTTTTTTAATTCTCCTTCTAAATTCTATATAACGTCCCATTAAAGTCAAAAGTTTAAGTATTTTCTCCCTTGAGAAGAATTTATTGTTTTGGTCCGCAACTGTTATAAACAGTAGCATGCTAATGAATTGGATCGTGAAAGAACAACAACAAATTAGACCAACAATAAAATTATACTCTGAAAATCTCCGTCCCATTAAAGTACAAGTTTAGACATTTTTTCTTTCAAAATAATTTATTCCTTGGATCCGCAACTGTCATATAAGTAACATTTCGCAATCAATGATATGGAACGCTAATGAATTGGATCATGAAAGACCAACAGCAAATTAGACCAACAACAAATTAGATCGTGAAAATCTAAGTCCTATTAAAGTCCAAGTTTAGATATTTTTAGAAGAATTTATTCTTTGGGTCCGTAGCTGTCATACCAGTAGAATTTCGCAATCAGTGATGTGAAATGCTAATAAATTGGAACATGAAAGACCAGCAACAAATTAGACCAACAATAAATAAAATTATGAAAATCTACGTTTCTGCAAGCAAACAAATTGCATATTTACTTAATCCACCCAACTAATAAGTACGGATCTTATATCAACAAGTGTTTATTTGATACAGGGAACGGATCGAGAGCCCCGTCCGCAAAGTCCCGCGGGAGCCCCGTCGCTCCCGACCGTTAGATCAAGCGGTCCCACACGAACGCGCGCGCGGGTCCCCCGATCCCGACGGACGAGGGGAGAGCTGGACTCGAACAGGACTCCGGAGACGGATCTTTTGATCCGCACCTTTGATATATATATATATATATATATATATATATATATATATAGAGAGAGAGAGAGAGAGAGAGAGAGAGAGAGAGGATATTGCACCAAGCTGCTTATTGCATCATTTATTGTACCAAGTAATCTCAGCCACACATTTTTTTGAAATGTGTGGTTATAAAGTATGTTGATGTAGCAGCAACTTTATTTATTTATTTATTTATTTTTGATATGTCCTTTTTATCCGGTCAGGAACTTCCTGAGGGGGGATTCGAACCGTGCTCATCTCCATGGGAGCCCCCCATCGTAACCAACATGCCACGATCCCACGGACACGTGGCAACAACTTTATGGGATGATTTATGACCACATATTTAAAAAAATATGTGGTTGATATTGCTTGGTACATTATTATTTGGCACTATATATATATATATATATATATATATATATATATATATATATATATATATAAAGTAGAGAGAATGGAGAAAATTGTTTCTTCATTTACCATCTAAATCAAATAGAGACAAGTCCTCTATATAGACTTACAATTGAGATTCAATATATCACATGGAGGACTTTATACTGAATTATTGATACTTCAGTCTCTGTCTCTCAACATGCTTAATTTTGTTGCATCAGACCCAATAATTGCCAAGTAAATGCTATTTGGAATAGTATCACAACTTGAAAACAAATTAATTGAGAGAACAAAGAAGAACAAGAAAAAAAATTAATTGAGAGGCATTAACCTTACCGAGGAACTTCTTGGTGGTGTCACCTACTGTAGCATGGAGACCTTACGCTTCTTTGTAGTGCTGCGCTACCGTGCTTCTTGTTAACCACACCAGACATTCAAAATGCCTGAGAACTCATTAAGGCATCTAAGTCATCCTTCCACAAGACTTGTTCGACACAAAAGAACAATTAGTAGACAACAGTGATTCTGGGTCCGTAATCTCTCAATGTCTCAAAGGACTACTCACTGTTCCTGATATTCTTCCAGTCAATGATCCTACCTTGAACCAATAGCTAGATGCCTAGTAGATTTCTCTTTGAACTAATAGCATAAAACTAAATAGTAGGATTATAAAGACACAATATCAGAGGTCCTCCAAGCCCATATATGTTGTATCCTTGACTATATGCGGTATTACACCGCTGTGACATAACCCAAAGCCGACGTTCACTCCCTCTTGTGATGTTACGCCACTATAACATGGAGTACTACCCTTCTTTATAGTTCTTGGGATCAGCTGGCACTGAAGGTCTTACATGAATGGATCTGCTAGACCCTCCTGGCTCCGATCATCAAACACTGTAATAATCCATGCTAGCTACGCTCATTCATGTGACAACTTTGACTATATGACTTGTCAAACTCCTGCTGCCACATCCTGGGAATTGCTTCAGGTCGTATCGAGATATCACCAACTCGTAGACTATCTTCAAACCTGAATGACAATAAATCTGGTTGTTGTCCGTGAATCTCTTATGTCTGTCTTCATCCAAGACTTGCTGTCTTTCCATCATCTGATAAATAATCGGCTTGTGAATAGCAGCTACGACAATCATCATCCTGGTTTATGACACCCTCATCGAGGTGCCAAAGAACTCAACCCCCTATTGTCTGAGAAAACCCCTAGACAGATAGCCTTGTCTTGAACCCAACTGTTAGGTCTTCTTTCATCTTCACTGACTTGAAGATCTGATAAGCATCTGATTGGTTTAGCTCATCCAGGCAGATTGACCAACACCCAAGTATGGTTGGAGGTTATTGAGTCATACACATTATTTATAGCCTTCCTGTAGAAAACAGCATCTCTGGTCTTCATCGCCTTATCATAGGTAAGCGGTTATGCTTCCACATGATAGGTGATAAAATCTTCTCTGAAGTCCTTTACTCTCCTCACTCGTTTAGACACCGGCTCTGCAAGTTCTGGTTTGATCATTGTCGTTGGGATGACAACTTCTTCATGGACTACATCTTCGTTGGAAGCTTCAGCCTCCTGTGCACCCATACTATTTTCTGGAATATCCTCGACAACAATGTTCTTGTGCCTTGCAAATTTATTTTCAAGGATTTTTGCGTCACGAGATTCAATGATAAGATTTGATTCAATATCAAGAAATCTTCGAGCATTACTCTTCTCAGCATCACCTTGAAAGATTTTCTTCGTAGTTCTCGATTCCAGCTTCTGAATCTTTAATTCCGAAAGTTTCACAGATGCCAGACACCCCCACACTCGAATGACATTCAAGTTGGGTCTGACTCTGAACCAGAGTTCCTGAGGAGTGACATTGAAAGTTGCGTATGGCACTCTTTTCAAAATGAACGTAGCCGTCAGCACAGCTTCTCCCCAGAAGTAGTTTGGAAGACCCGTTATCAACAGTATTGAGTTCATCATCTTTGTCAATATCATGTTCTTCCTTTCAGCTACTATATTTGATTGAGGAGAATACGGAGCAGTTATCTCATTGATAATTCTATGTTCTTTGCAGAATGATGCGAATTCAATAGACCTATACTCTCCGTCTCGATCACTTCTGAGTCTCTTGAGTCATTGCCCCATTTGAAGTTCAGTCTCAACCCTGAACTTTTTGAACTTCTCGAATACTTTATCTTTTAATTTGAGCAGATAGACGAACACGTACTTCGAGTAGTCTTCGATGAAAGTAATGAAGTACTTTCGCTTGGCCTTTGTGGAGAACTGCTTGAAGTTACAAATATCTGAGTGAACCAACTCCAGAAGATCTGTACTTTATTTTACCCGTTTGAATGGATTTCTTGTGATCTTTGTCTGTGCACAGACCTTACACTTCTCCAGCTCCTTACCCCCACATTTGGAGATAAATCCTAGACTAGACATCTGGCAGTACAAAGTACATGTCCTAGTATGGGGTTCCACAACTCTTACAATGAGACTTCAGTCACAAGCAGAAGCTCGAACATCCATTTGAAACTGAATGTCTTATTTCAAAGTATGTCTCCTGCAAAGATATAACCATCTGGAAAACATGGATGTTCACCCTCAAGTCTGCAACAGACTTCCTGAGATCAGGTCCTTGGTAATCACTGGTACGTTGCTACACGCACTTCTTTGACTGTAACTTCTTGAAGTTTAGAACCATTGTCCCAATCCCCATATCCTCTGCTTGATCCTTGCTTTCCATCAAGACCTTCACCACTGAAAGGTTCGACCTTGATCAACAGCTCTTCCTAAAGCACATGTGGCTAGATGCACCATTTTTCATCCACTGGTCAACAACTACGCCATATGACTTAACATGCACAATCATAGCAACCAAGTTTAGTTATACCTTGTTATATTGGTTCGGATTGGTTCTACTTCCAAGTTCCAATTTCAACCATGCGTCAAGTCATGTATAGTGCAGTGACCTTCATGTGCATAGGCCACCATGCACCAATCCATGCTCATAAGCCACCATGCGTCAATCTATGCACATAAGCCTTCATGCGCGTCCTGCATGCGCAAAGACCATCATGCGCATTGAGACACTATGCGCCCAGCTCTGCCATGCTCCAAGACGCCAAGACTTCCAATGCACTGCCATGGGCCAAGTCTTGCTATACGCCAGTGTTTGCCATGCGCCAAGGTCTGCCCCTTGTGCGCATACTCTATAACCCTTGGTCATCTTGTAATCTTTCTTCCAACTGGAATGCTCGTCCTTCAAATGCTATCTTCTCCATTGTCGGGAATGGTAGGTTTCGACAACTCACTTTCAACATTTGACAAATGACTCCTTCCCTCATCCAAATATTCGAAGTGAATTCCGTCAATCTTCTCAAGTTTGTGAAAACTTGTGTCCAGAAGACTTGAACCGATGTTTCCTATCTTTCTTTGGATCTTTCTTTGAGATTGTTTGTCCCGAGGCTTAACCAAAGATGGAAGAACGAGTGGTTGAATCAGAGGTTTACACAAAAGTTTCCACTCTGACTATTCTCGATTTCCACGAAGAACTATAAAAGGATTCTGATTACTACTTGCTCTCAAGATTATAAAAAGAATCAGAATTAACCAAATTTCTCGTTCTTTCTTGCAATCGCAGTTGCAAACGGACAGAACAGAGTTACAATAAAACAAAAACTATCTTCGTTCTTTCTTGCAAAATGCAGTTGCAATCAGACATAACAAACCAAGAAAAAAAAAGGAGAAGAAGACAGAATAAAAAATTATTCTTGCTCGGACGGTGAAGACCATCGTTGCTCAAAGCAAGATTCGTTCTCAATCGACGATCTGCTCCTAGGAGCCAGCAAATTCACAAGAGAACTTCTGGAATGCTCGTAGTCACATCTTTGTGTGACTCGAACAGACTCCTTTGGACTCCTCTTTCTCAACTTTTGGTATGTCTCAAAAGGAGGCTAGAGGATTCTTTATATAGGGAAGGATAGAAGTTCATCATCCTCTTCTTTTCGATGTGGGACCAAAAACCAATATACAAAATTGATATTATTGAAATTAGTTGATTGATTTTATTGATTGTCTCATTGGCATTATATAGCCTTACAGTCATTAATACAATGATCTCAATCATTATGACAATAATCTCATAATGGAATATCCTGTGACATATTCTGGCATCCCAAATATGTCCTCAGGATATTCCTATGTGCTTATACTATACTTAAATATGACACCCAACATACCATATCAACACTCCCCCTCAAGATGGGTGAAAGATATTCACTAAGCCCATCTTGTCACATCCTCTAATCATGCTCACTGAGGCGAGTCCCTTGGTTAGTCCATCTGCTACTTGATCCCTGGTTGGAACATGGCCAAGCTCCAGTAATTGTCACGACCCGCACCCGAAAAATCGGGCATGAGTCGTGGGTACGTCCAGCCTACGCCGCAGCATCGGCGGTAGAACGCTGTCTAGGTCAACTAACTAAATAATAATCTCACACAAAATCGGGCATGATCTCTCCAAAAGGAGGGCAACCACACAAACAATATATATAATCTGCCAAGATCTCAACTCCAAACGGAGGAGCAATATCAAAAGATAATCTCAAGTACTCAATCACGAATCTAAGCACGATAGATAACAAAGAAGACTAACAACTATAAAGTCTAACCATCACCAACTACTACAACAACCACAACATCCATAATAATAATAATACAACAATACATCATCCAAAATAATATACAAACAAGGTCTCAATCCAAAACCGGAGACAAATCCGGTGCTAAAAGCTAATAAAAACAACAACAAGATCCTAGTGATCCCGGCTACCAACCCGAAAATCACCTCTAAACTAGAGGGTCCCTGTCTGCACCATCGACAGGCTCAGGTCCATAAAACGTCGGACACCAATCCTCCGGATACTCTGAAAAATATGTCCAGTCAGGACTGGAGCAAGTACATCTCTAACAGCAGTTCCATTTAAATGATAAAAACTATAAAACAGTTATAGCAAGTAGCAAGAAGAATGAAGCAAGTATGAAACAAGAAATATATAAATCACTGGTGCATAAAGGTAAAGATGCATGGATATCAGAGCAAGATAGTAATAACTGCAATATACAGGAAATCTAAGCTAAGATCAAGTCCGTGCACATGAACGTGTAGTGAGTCCAGCATGAAAAACATGTAGTGAGTCAAGTCCAGAAACATGTAAGTGAGACAAGTCAAGAAATGCATGAGAGTCCAGACTATAAAGAATGAACTCGGTGTCTTTGAAATACTTGTTTCGACATGTAAACGGCTAGGGGTAAGTACGGCTCACCGCGCACTGGGTGCGCGGCTGCTATCATTCCAGATTAGACCAGAGGGAGTGATTCCTGATGATGCCAGATAGGAATGTTTACATGTCTACTCGAGTATTTCCCCGCCCCGACTAATACAAGTGGATCCAAGACCCGACACGCAATCAAGATGAGTCCATCCTGAACATGAATGATGCCTGTAGTGATGACTGTAGTGATTCCAGAATAGAGGCCAGAAACATGAAATGTACGTGTCGCAAGTAAATGAATCCAGAAATACCAGTCAGTGTCCCGTGTGGTGCCAGAATAATCAGATGATACTATACTAGAAGCTGAATCATAATAAATATCAGATAATGAAAACTATCAGAGAATGTACTCGCCTGACGTCCTGAGCAACTGGCGATCCGAACCGGTGTCGCAAGAACCTAATGCGAAAAGCAAGGTTAAACAGGGTTCTAATGAGTTAAACAGATATAAAATAATTAAAAAATAGGCTTCTAGGGTCGTTCTAGGTCAAACGGGTCAAACCGGTGAAATCTGGGTCAAAAAGTCAACTCTGGGTCCAAAAAGTCAACTCTGGGTCAAAACTAGGTCAAAAGTTGACTTTGGCGGTCAACCGAGTCAACTACGGTCAAGTCTGGGTCAAACTAGGGTGCTCCTGAAATTCTAGGTCAAACCGAGGTTATTAAGCTAGAAAACTCACAAACTCGCCTCCTTGAGATACCGGGATACCCTCGGTATCCGATACCTCAACCTAGGCTACGCACCCCGCCTAAACCCACTAAAACCTATGCTAGCACGCGTAAATATATACACATATACATATAAAAATCATTCCAATACTATTCCTAGGCTATTGCTCAAAAACCCCGCTCGAAACCCAATACCTTGGTTATCTTGAGGTATTGAAATACCTCGGTATCTCAAGGTATTGAGATACCGCTCTAAACTCCTCTAACTAGCTATCTAGCTACTAATTATGCACCTAGTTATTAATCTAGGCTAGGTAATATAGATATCTACCATATATATATATATCTAAGTAGGTATCTACCTATATACATATATATCCACACACATACCCATTAATACCCATTACCTTACCCATACACACATATATATATATATTACCTTACCTTACCCAACTCATAAATATCTATGTATAACTATCTAGATATCTATAGATATGTATATAACTATATGTATATACATCTATATCCTAGATAGATATAACTATCTATCTACCTATCTATTGTCAACCTATCTAGTTATCTATCTAACTAGATATCTAATATCTAGTATTTACCTACCTAACTATCTAACTATCTAATAACTTACCTATCCATCTAATAATCTAACTATCTATCTTTATCTATATATAGATCCATATATCTAATATCTAGATCTATCTAATCTATTTATCTATCTATATACTAATACCTATCTAGATATCTTACTATCTACCTATTTATCTAGGTAACTATATATCTATTTAGCTATCTAGTTACCTATCAAACTACTAATCTATCTATCTATCTATTTATTTATAAGCATACCCCTCTCTCTCTCCCTCGCACACTGCTCTTGCTAGCTGCTACTGCCCATGCTGCTGCTGCTGCAAACTGCTGCTGTGGCTGCTATGCTGCTGCTAGCTGCTGCTACTGCAGCTTTGCTGCTGCTGCTGCAGCTACTGCAGCTTTGCTGCTGCTGCTGCAGCTTCCTAGCTGCTGCTGCTACTGTTCATTCTGCTGCTGCTGCAGCTGTGTGCAAGCTGCACACAGCGCGCTGCAGCGCGCACTGCTGCCCCCGCTGCACGCTGGCTGTTCTCCCCCTCCCTCCTACTCACAAACACACACACACACCCACTCATAAATACATATATCTATATCTATATACACTAATATATATATCTATACATCTACACACACACACACACTAACATATATACTAATATCTATATACCAACACACTCTAACATATATCTACACACACATATACACTCACACACTCAAACATATATATATATATATATCCTCACACACTCTCACACAACCTCACACACACACTCTCATACACACTAACACACACTCACACAAGCACTCACCTACACACATACACTAGCACTCACTAACACACTCACAAACACATAACCACACATAAATATATAAATAGAAATATATATATATATATATATATAGGAACACACACACAAATAAATATATATATAGAGACATATATACACAAACACAACACCACCACAACGATGCACACAACGCTCACAACGCCCCACCTACGCACGCCCAACGATCCCGACACGCCCAAACACCTATAAATATATAAAATATAACTCGAAAACTCTAGCACACACTCCCCGATACTAACCCAACGCACGCACAAGCCCGAAACGAGGAAACCAAGTCGAAATGGCCGTTCGGTCATTTCGACGAACACGTGGTGCGCGGTTCGGAAAACCTCCTGAAACGCACACCAAACAAACTCGGAATCGGTCCAAAATTTACCCACGCGTCCTAAACGATGTCTAGATCCTAGAAAATGCGCTCCCGCGTCGATTCTAGGTCCGTGGCGGAAACGCACACGCACTTGGAATCGACGACGACGAAAACCCCCAAATTCGCCCAAAACTCCCGTTTCTCCGCGACGCGGCTTCCCGTGTCCGAACGGAGACATGCTCTCACCCTCACGACACCCGACAACGTCTACCTAGGTCCATCTAACCTAGGGCATCACCCAAAATTGGGCCAAATTCGGATTCCACCCGAAATTGACACAAAACCTAGTGTTAAAGTCTCTAAACTCACCCAAACTAGTTCCAACTTCCTCCCACGGGTAGCCTAAGGGTCTAGGAAGGTTCTAAAATATTAATTACACTATAAAAGAGTAATTACAAGGGAAAATTTAGGGTTTACCTCTTGGGAGTTGGAATCCCAAGCCAAAATCCCCAAAATGCTCCAAATCCTCCAATCCAAGCTTCCAAGCCTCAAATCCAAGCTCCAACACCAAATCTAGGCTCTACCCACCTAGGTTAGGGAAAGATCTAGGGTTAGGGTTAATCATAAAGAAGAATAGAGGAAGAAAGAAGAGAAATGGAAGCTTACTTGAAAGTGGGAAGAAGAAAAGAAGAAGGAAGAGTGGAAAATGGAGAAGAAGAAGAAGAAGAATGAAGAATGAAGAAGAAGAGGAAGTGGGGAAGAAGCTCCTGCTGGTTCACACGGGTCTGGGAAGGGTTTGGGGCCGGCCATGCTAAATATAAGGGTTACACTAAGTTCCACATTCCCAAAATGCCCCTACTCACTCGGTTTTGGGTTCCGGGTTCCAAAATCACTCAAACTAGTTCCAAATCTCTCCCACTAACCTCCTAAAAATAAAATAAATATTCTAAGCCCCAAAATAAGTCTCACAGGGGTGTGGGCTGGGTCGGACATGGGTCCACTAGGGTCTGACATGGGTCCAGGCTAGCCAAAATCCTAAAACAATCAAAATAAAAATAATAAAAAATAATACAATCACTAATTAAATATAAATACAATTAAATATAAATAATCCACAATTAACCAAATTAAAAATAAAAAAAATACCCGGCTCTGGAAATGGGGTGGTGACAGTAATCCACTATCCAACTTCTCTTTGATGAAGAATCTATCAATCTCGATGTGTTTGGTCCTGTCATGCTGTACTGGATTGTTGGCGATACTAATAGCTGACTGATTGTCACACCACAGCTTCATCTTGGCTCCTTGATCCAGCTTCATCTCCACCAGCATATTCTTCAACCATAGCAGCTCTGCAACTTCCAAGGCCATAGCTCTGTACTCTGCTTCAGCTGTCGATCTGGCCACCACAGACTGCTTCTTACTCCTCCAGGAGACCAAGTTACCTCCTACAAATATGCAATATCCCGAGGTAGACCTCCTGTCATCAGCACAACTAGCCCAGTCAGAATCACAGTAGCCCTCGATGCTCACGTGATTTTTCTTCCTGAATATTAGTCCCTTCCCGGGAGCACCTTTCAAGTACCTCAGAATCTGGTACACTGCATCCATATGACCCTTCCGTGGGTCATGCATGTAGCGGCTCACCACACTTACTGCAAAGCAGATATCAGGACATGTGTGGCTCAAATAGATCAACTTGCCAACCAGTCTCTGGTATCTGTCCCGATCAACTGGTTCTCCAGCCTCAGCATCAATCTTGAACCTCTGATCTATTGGTGTCGCTGCAGGTTTGCACCCCAACATCCCAGTTTCTGTGAGAAGGTCCAGTGCATACTTCCTTTGAGAGAACAATCCCCTCTGCTTCTCGAGCAATCTCAATCCTAAGGAAGTACTGAAGAAGGCCGAGATCCTTCACCTCGAATTCCTTGCCAAGCTTTCCTTTGAGTTGGGCGATCTCCTGCTCATCATCTCCTATGATAATCATATCGTCCACATACACCGCAAGCATGGTGATGTGACCTCCACTCCGACGGAAGAACACAGTATGATCAACATTGATCTGCTGATATCCCATCCCTATCATCGCCCTTCTGAGTTTGTCAAACCACGCTCGAGGAGACTGCTTCAGTCCATAGAGGGACTTCTTCAACCTGCAGACCTTGCCTACTGTCTGATTGGTGCCAAATCCTGGTGGTATCTCCATGTACACCTCCGCCACTAGATCTCCGTGAAGAAACGCATTCTTCACATCCAGTTGGTGTAGCTTCCATCCACCATTCGCTGCCAGAGAAATCAGAGTCCTGACAGTGCTCATCTTTGCAACTGGTGCAAAGGTCTCGTCATAGTCGATGTCGTACGTCTAACTGTATCCTTTGGCTACTAGTCGAGCTTTGTAGCGCTCAACCTGTCCATCTGGGTTCTGCTTTATGGTAAAGACCTACTTGCCTCCAACTGCTCTCTTCCCCTCTGGCAGTCTCACAAGCTCCCAAGTGTGGTTCTTCTCCAGAGCTTCCAACTCCTCGTGCATTGCCGCTTTCCACTTTGGATCGTTCTTGGCAACCTGCCAATTGTTAGGTACAGTAATACTATCCAAAGATGCTATAAATGCTCCATGAGAAGAAGGGATATGGTCATAAGAAACAAACTGAGCAATATCCCAACCATATCTGTTTGGAGAATTTTCTGCATTACTGCGAGTGATCCTCCGTATAGATAGTAGTGTGGGAGGAGTAGAAGTAGGAGGAATTATATCTTGTGAAGGAGGGGGTATCACCTGAAGGGGGGTTGGTGTTGGTGTCGGTGCCTCAGGAGTTGGGACGAATGTAGGCAAGGGACTTGGCACTGGCACTGTCGGTACTGGTCCTGCAGTTTGCTTCTCTCTCCTACTGTAGGTAAGTAACTCTCCCTGAGCCGTAGGCCTAACACCTTCACCTTCTTGTCCCTTCTCCATGCCTCCATGCTAAACTTCTAAATCGGTTACCACCAAGTTCTCCATCTCCCCCTCTCGCCTAATACTGGCAGTATTAGGCGTGTTGTGTGAAGTTCCGTCCTGGTGGTAGTATGGCTCATGCTCCCGAAAGTGGACATCCATACTGACAAACTTCTTCTTCTCTACTGGACTCCAGCACACAAACTCCTTCTGGGTCGCCGAGTAGCCTACGAAGATGCATTTGACCGCTCTAGGGTCAAGTTTCCCAACTGATGGCCTGTTGTCCTTCACAAAACACACACACCCAAACACCTTCAGTGGGAGTATCCCACTATTATTGCCTTGCAATACCTCACATAGGGACTTCCATCCGAGGACCTTCGAGGGCATCCTGTTGATGAGTTGAGCTGTTGTCAACACTGCATGTCCCCACAGACTCTGTGGGACATTCACGTCGATCATCATACTTCTTGCAACCTCCAGAAGGTGTCTGTTTTTCCTTTCTGCAACTCCATTTTGTGCTGGTGTGTATGCACAGGTGGTCTGATGCTGTATTCCGTGTGCTGACAAGTATTCTGCAAGCGTCCTGTTGGTATACTCCGTTCCATTGTCAGACCTTAGTACCTTCACAACTGCTTTGTACTGAGTCTGGACATGCTTATGGAAATCCCAAAAACAAGCAGGTACATCACTCTTATTTTTCATCAAATATAACCAGGTAACACGAGAGGCACACTTAATGAAAGAAACAAAGTACTTATAACCATTCATAGTGTTAGTAGCACATGGACCCCAGACATCAGAATGTACTACCTCAAAAGCAAAAGTGCTCCTATGACCCGTGCCAACATATGAGCTCCTAGTAAGTTTTCCTAACTCGCACGCATCACATACTAATTTCTCTTTATTTGTTTTTGTATAAATCTCTGGATACAACTTACTTAGAGTATCAAAGAAAGAATGTCCCATCCTCCGATGATGGAGTATCAAGGTATCCTCAGTCCTTTGCTGCAGTCCTTCCATGCCAGCCTTCTCTATCATAGATACCAATGCTGAGTCCAGTCCTTCTCGACCTAGGTACCACAGTCCCTCATGCCAAGTGCCAGTCCCAAGTCTTCGTCCTGTCCCTTTCTCCAGGAAGGTCACCTTAGGAATATCAAAAGAAACAATGCATTTAAGTTGGAGGATTATAGAACTAATGGACAAGAGACTGACTGGAAAGGATGGAGCATGTAAAACATTGGATAATCTTACTGAACCTGTACAATTAACAGTACCCTTACCGACCACTGGCTGGAAAGTGCCATCAGCTGTCTGAATGCTGTCTGCTGATGCTAGGTGAGTGTAGGAAGAAAACTCACTAGCATTCCCCGTCACATGCCGAGATGCTCCCGAGTCGATAATCCAGTCTGATGATTTAAGGGAAGAGATAGACGCAAGGGCAAGTGATTCGTCGGTACCTTCTGATGGATGGGCATACATGGCAGTGTTGC
Source organism: Iris macrosiphon (assembly GCA_036927795.1). Lineage (NCBI taxonomy): Eukaryota > Viridiplantae > Streptophyta > Magnoliopsida > Asparagales > Iridaceae > Iris > Iris macrosiphon. The sequence goes on along the minus strand of JAYESA010000002.1, from coordinate 158,568,002 downwards.
CCCTAACAAAGAATGAGGTGGACGCCTCCTCTGTTCTACTCCTCATGTCTCCCAGTGCCTGGTCCTCCACAGTAAAGGTGCCATCAGCTTCTCCATTCCCTTCTGATATCAGGAGGTTCGCCCGATAACCTCCTCGGCCGCCTCGTCTACCCCTTCGACCACGACCACGACCACGTCCTCCATTATATCCTCGTCCGTCGAACGGTCCTCGTCCACTACCTGAATCTCCCTCCCTAGGTGGTTTGGTACAAGTATACCGATGATGATCCATCTCCCCACAGTTGTAGCACTGTCGGTTATGCTGCCAGGGCTCTCCCTTAGATCCTGTGTTACCTGAGCTGGTGATCGCTAGTGCTGACTTTGCTTCGGGGGGACCACCTGTCCCGGCTTGCAGCCTGATGCGTGTCTCCTCCTGGATCATGGCTGAGATAGCCTCCTCAAGGCTAGGGATCTTTGGTTGGGCTAGAAGTAGGGTCGTCCTCTGTGCAAAAGCTGCAGTCAGCCCTTTGAGGAACTTCATCGTCCTCTCTTGCAGACACACCTGTCTCTCCTTACACTTAGGGTCCCCGCAGCTCGTCCGATCTGAGGAGTGATCATAATCCAACCACAGACGCTCCAACTCCGTGGCATACTCCTGCACCGTCTTCTCTCCCTGTACGGTGTCATCAATCTCCCCCTTTATCTGGAAGACCCGTAAGTTGTTCCCCACACCATCATAGGTCCTTCTCAACTTCTCCCACACATCTTTCACCATCTCAATACCGTCTACTGTGGCAGCAATAGACTGGACTAAAGAGTTGAGAAGCTAGATGTAGATCACCATATGAGTGGACTTCCACTCATCGCGTCCTGTTGAGCCCTCGTCCGGCTCTGTCGTCTCGCCCGTCAGGAACCCCTCCATGTTTTTTCCTGCGAGGGTTCTTCTCACCCGCCGTGACCAACTCAGATAGGTGGCTGGTCCAGCTAATTTCAGATCGATGGAGGGAAGCTTCAACTCCGGCGACGTTCGTGTCGTGTTCTCACCAGCCGACATCGTCAACAACTTCATCAACGTCGCCACCTCTGCAGAATCTAGCTTCTTGATGATCTCCTCCATCGATGCGTCGTCTATCCAATCACGTCACGTCCGCTCCACGACTCACGCTCGTCCTCGTCGTCCGCTCCTAGATCCGAACATGTCCCCCCTTTTTCAGATCTAGGCATCCCTATTAGGCGCTGTCTCGTGCTGGTGCGGAGGAGGCGGCAGCACGCATGTCACAGCCGCCGTCGCAGCAGCAGCAGCAGTCGCAGCAGCCGCAGCAGCAGTAGTATCCGCAGCAGTAGCGGGACGGGACAGCAACAGCGAAGGGCGGCCTGCGAAGGACGGAGAAGGGAAGAAGGGGGCGTGGAAGAGTTCGGTGGAGGAGATCTAGGAAATTCTCCTGTGGGTTTGTGGAAGCTTGGTAACGGCTAGGGTTTGTGGAAACTTGGCTCTGATACCATGTTGAAATTAGTTGATTGATTATATCGATTGTCTCATTGGCATTATATAGCCTTACAGTCATTAATACAATGATCTCAATCATTATGACAATAATCTCATAATGGAATATCCTGTGACATATTCTGGCATCCCAAATATGTCCTCAGGATATTCCCATGTGCTTATACTATACTTAAAATGACACCCAACATACCATATCAACAGATATCCCACAATCGCAGCCCAATGAATAGCCCGCTCAGCGCCAGTTCATGCAACACGCGCAACAACAGCGCACAAGCGCCTTACGATGATGCGCCCGCTCATGAAACACGCACAACAACAACGCACAAGCGCCTTTCGACGATGCTAAGTGCAAAGTGCGCCAATAAAGTACCACTTTGCGCCCGAGTCCGAGTCCGAGTCTCTAAGCCCCTTTGGGGCTTAGCTCCTATGGAAATAATTTCAAGAGTATGACAAAAAGCATAAATGCTTTCATGAGGAGTTAATCTTTTTTCCTCCTAGGAAAACACCCTCACATGGCACCCATGTGCCCCACCACACCCCATGTGCACACCTCAACTCATACAAAGTATTATATTGATATACCCACTTGGTGGTGTAGCCAATGTGGGACTACTCTTTACTAGTCCAAAGGTAAAAATACCAACAATCACTATATCCCTCCACTCTGTGCCAAGCATTACAGTATCACTAATCAATCTTGTATTATTCAATATATAGATTGAGATTTGTGCAGATAACGAAGTCACCGAACATATACAGTATTTAATCTGTCTTGGTGCTCGCGTAAGACGAAGGTTTATTATCTTCAGGTGGGTTGGTGTCGTTTTCGCAGCGTTCTCGGGCTAACACTTTCCTGATTACCAACATTATTTTGTTAAAATCCAATTATGGATACCTTTGATAGTGATTCCTTGACATATTGGCACTGGCTTTACTGCTTAAATAACATAATACAACACATGTTCTACGGGAAAATGATGAGATCATCCTTCTGCTTTCAAGTATGTCACTTTTATTTTGCTTGCTCTGCTTTAAGTGTAACATTCATGATCAAAAAAAGTAGAGGATAAGTCACATATTACTTCATTAATACTTATATTTTAAAGAATGATTTGAAGAAAAAAAAAACATAAAGTGGTATGTTTAGTTGCAAATTACATTCAGGTAAACACATCAAGTGTATTAGAAAGTATGATCAAGAAAGATCGACTCGCAAGGATGTCATTCCTGGTAATGTGTAATGCATGTATATTCCTTTGTATACAAGTTCTACTCAGGATGGTGTACATTGTCACCACCCATTTGGCACTCTTCACTCTCTAGGCAATGATTATTCGATCTTTTTACAAGAGATAATGAGCTAAAAATTACTGCAAAGCAAATGAAATTAGCAGAGAACAAGTATATATAGATTGAGCACATTGCATACTTGATAAATATTATCATGCCAGCCCTCATCTTCTTCTCTTTCTTCCTCTTGTTGCCTGTCCCTCTCCTTCAGTCAGAATATAAAATGATCATCTTTCGTAGTTCATGGACTGCTCCTTTAGCCTCTTTCTTCGGAAGTTTCTTCAACTTCTTCCTCTCAGCCCTTTCTCGACCAGGATCATAATCTCTGCCCTTAACAAAGCTGCACAACATTTAATTCAATTCATCAGCACGTAATAGCCTACACATAACTATTAAGGAAACAATCTTTCTACTTTTCCTTCATGTGTTAGGGGATAGTAAGACTAAAATCAGAACGAAATTAAAACGATTCAAATATATAAGTTATGCAAAACTACAAAAATGAACGATACTCTAAATACAGCATAGACACCCTTCATGGCTCATGTCTGCCAATTATAAAAGGAAAGGAAAACATTCTTCAAAACGTTTTGAAAACAATTGAGTTTTAAGAATGATATATATATACCTCTCTTCAAACTTTGGGTTTAATAATATGATCAGCTCAGGCTTTTCTTTTCGCATTTGAAGCGGTTGCCTCATCATTTGTTGTTCTTCAGTTGTCCTTCCAATCAATTGAGCAACACCCTTGATATTGTCTCTTAAAATGCTTGGTAATTTGGCATTCTGTAGCACTTCACGCAATAAAGATAAAACTGGCATGAATCTCTCTGAAAAGGAGCTCAAGTCTTTGTAGATGTTGACGAATCCTTCAATTGTTTTAACCACAGAAGCAAGTATGCTAGCCCTGTCAGTGGAGATCGAAAAGAGGAATAAAAACTAAGGGTTACTGACCTCTCACAGTTATTAGGAAATAAATAGAAAGGACTTACTTGAAATTATCAGATGCAAAAAAGGAGAGTCCGCTTCCATTCCCATTATAGTTAGGAAATTCATAGGTTCTACTTCACTCACTTGATCGCATATATGGAGCCATGGTTTTGTTGTTTGCAGCTCTTATCAGATGGTAACCCTGTTATGACAGATAACATATTATGTTAGGCATCTATAAAATGTACAGCCAAATTAGATGACAACTAATAAGCATAAAGTTCAGAGCTCGTCCAGCAATATGTACAAATTACAATAGGTACCTGATAATTTTTCTGCAATTTTGGTTCCATCTTCATGCTGGATATTAAAAGAGTTTGCAGGAAAATTATAGCCTCAGGACAGAACTTGTGAGACCGTTTAGCGACTTATAAGTTCAAAATGAAACCAGTCATTTGAGTGCAATGATGAGAACAGTAGGCATTGGTTTATTCCCATGATAGATGATGATGCCGAGTTCACATAAAATATATTACGGTGGGAGTTAGATGTTGGCCCATCTGGTCATGGTCAACCTGATTTCGATAATTAACTAAACTACGGTTCGATACACTGCAATGTAGTTCAACTGAAGACTGCTACTATGTCACTGCTACAAACTTAAGCTGCTACTTCACAAGAAGATTGCTACAATTTGCGTCTGGATTTTTTACTATTTATTATGTATTTTACACTTTATTTTGAGTCTAAGACTTATGTAAATCGGATCGCATTTTGGCAAACTAGATGTACCCAAATCCAAAGTCCACTCAAAATGAGCCTACCTAAACCCAGACCAAATCCAACATTCGAATCCAACCAAATACCTAGCTCAAACCTAGTCAAAAGAGCCTAAAATCAGGAACATTATGGAAACTGACTAACCGAACTCGGACCGAGTTATGCCCAAACTCTGTTAGGTCAAAACTGAAACCCTAGTCAGCCTCCTCCTCCTCCTGATGACCTAGCTCACAACGTTCGAATTTAAGAACATTTGATAACCAAACTCTGCCCGAACTCGGTCTCAGAAAACCCTATAAATAGAGTAGAATTTCATACCATTCTCATCAATCAATTCATTCAAAGCAATTCACTTTCCTACTCTATTCATGAGCTATAAACCTTCCTATTCCCAAGACAACTCCCCAGCCTTCTAGTGCCAAGTGCGATCTCGGTTAAAAGTCTGTTTCAAGTTGTAACGAGATTGAAAATTCAAGTTTGCTTTTGCAAAAGTCTGAAGTCGGCGTGCCCTTCGGATCAAAACACGTGATTGTAGCTTGTGGTGTATTCACTATTTGTGACAATATTGGATTTAACTCCGAGCAAAAGTTCTCGAGACTAGATTAGTCCTCCACGAGAAAACCAGTATAAAATCTCGGTGTTTGTGTTTACTCTACTGAACTTTATTTACTTTCCACATACTTGCTATATTGCTGCTATATCTTAGTTGGTACTTTGCCTTTAATTTTTTATTGGATAATTATTTCCACTGCACTCTATTCACTCCCCCTTTAGAGTTGCCATAACGATCCCTCATTAGATAATACACAGTAGCACATCAAAACTTTGTATAAAATTCATTCATGGCCCAGACTATTGGCTCATGAAAACAAGAGTCCAAACGACATCCAAGTGCCACGACCCACGAGGCTCCCATAATGCAGGGTCTGGAAAGGATCAAGATGCGATGTGTGGCATCTTACCCCCATTTATGGATAGGTTGTTTCCACAAAAAGAAGAAGGGATTTTGAAGCTTTAATTTGCAGAGAACAAAGAAGTAGAATTCCACTGATGACACTTACAGAAAGCACCATGGAAGAGAAGAAAGATCCGATGGCTATGTCTCGTCCAGACACTATAGAACAGCGTATCAAATACTCGCACATGAGGACGATAGAGCAGGAGTCATAACAACGTGACAGAGCAGGGAAATATCGTAGACCAAAGTCTCAACAGAAGCAAAGTCTTCAAAGAAGGCCAGCTGCTTTTATCTACAGAAAAAAGTGATCATCCATCAGATACAAAAAACTTCATATCAAGTTTAATGAAAAAAGAGCAGATTCCTACATTACAGCTTATAGTAGACATTTACAAACCACTACCTAACCAGGGGTCTTGATAATCTCACAAAATTGTTTTCGTATGTGTTTCAGTCTCATCCGAGCACAAATGGTAGCATAAAATGGAATCTCTACACTCATCTCTATCAATGGTTTGACAAGAGAATTTAATATACAAATATTTAGTAGCCTTGGAGAAGCTGAAACTGCAAAAGAACCGCATAAAATATCTGCAAAGCTAAAGATCCATATGTTAGTAATCGACAATCACATTGACTGTTAATGCTGAAAACTGAAAGCTTCCTCGTTCTGAATTTTCCAACATGACCACAATGTTATAAGTTTTGAGTTGAGATTTTACATTATCATATAAGTAAATTAGTCATTAGTGGTAGACAAGCATACTTAAATTTTCCTTTTGTTCTCTGCGGCAAGCCTTATTGAATTACTTGCGTGTATTTGATTGATAGCTTCAGTTACTTTAGTATCAGAACGACCATCGAGCAAGGAAGATAATTCTGCTAAGTTGTTTGGAGCTTCAATTACATATGGAAGCTCCTCTTGTTTCAGTGGAGCCTGTATCTCAGAAGTTGTCTTGCTATTGCCTAGATTATCTGTCTTTTCGTTATTAACGTTCTTCTTAAGAATCTCATCATCAGCATCCTTTCCAGCCTCTTCATCTGTATCTAGATCATCGTCGTCTTCATAACTTTCCTCCCAATCTTTCATAGAGGACATATTCCCATGCTCTTTGCCACTGGTGCCATCGTCATCACTGTATTTCTTGTCACTACCACATTTCTAGATGAGAGTATTTTAGTCATCTTGCATATATTTATTTTTGGTGAATTAATATTTTTTTTATATTGGGCTATTAATTAAATATTGTGCTTGTGATATTTATTTTTAGTTAGTGGGCTAGCCTAGTTATTTGAACTTGACACTAGTGGACCCAAATTAGTTTAGTCATGACACATTGAGTCCAACATTGGACTAGGCCCAATTAGACCATTCATTTAGTTAATTAAGGAGATTAGATTAATTTGCATTACTTTAGAGACTTTCCAATATAGTCCTTCCTAATTATTCCTCATAACTAGCAAGTGGGGGTACATTAGACATTGTAGGTTGCTTGGGAAGGGGGAAAGAGGGGGCCGGCCATAATAAGGGGCTTTTCTCTCTCTACTCTTCATTTCTCCATTCATTCTAGATCCCCAATTTAGTTCATCCCCAATTCACTTCATCCCTCCACCAAATTCACTCGCATTCCCTTCCATTTTCATCAATCAAGAAGCATTGGAGCTTGGATTGCAAGGAGCACTTGGAGAAGGAGCAATTGGCAAGGAGCTTGTGTCCAAATCGTGTCCATTTGAGCAATTCATTGGAAATCCATCTCCCAATAGGTAAAATTCTGATTTTTCCTTCATTTTTTGTTTCAAATCATGCATTCGACCATTAGGAACCCTTCCATGGCATAGGACAACCTATAGGAAGAAGTTCTAGGCTCTATTGATGTATATTGACACTTCTACATAGGTTTTTGTGCACAATTTGGGAGAAATCCGAGATTGATGCACCAAGTGTGTGTCATGAGAGTAATTTAGTCTAATTAGACTTAGATCGGAATTTTGAGACTAGCTACGTGTCCACAATTGGATACGAGTAGGCCGTATAATGATACGGTGTGATACGGAACTCATTTTGGGTGATTCTCTTTAATTCCTATTGTGACTAGTTGTAATAGTTTTTTTTTTTTGTTTGTAGTTGAGATGTATTTATGATTAGTGTGGAGAATTGTGGGTTTTGGCATTCATTTGGGTAGGTAGTATAGTGTATCATAACATTGCTCATTAAGTGCTTGCTTAAATGTTCTAATGTATTATATATATATATATATATATATATTCACTCATTGTTAATTGTCATATGCATATATGTGTGAGTGTATGTATGTGTATTGATGTGGAGAAATGACTATGAAGGATGGCTGTGCACAAGATGAGTTGGGTTGACTGTGTATATCAATGTGTTTGTTTAGCTATAGATGTGGACTGGTGGGTGCATAGTCAAGTGTGAGATGAGTGTTGTGTACACACTGTGACAGGATGTAGCTGTGCACTGTTGTTATCACTGTGTGTGTGTGTGAAGTGCACAGCAGTGACTGTGGGGTTCAGTTATGGTTGTTGTGCTGTTGTGGTAATGTTAGTTATTTATTGTTCAGGTGAAGATTGGAGTGTGAGGGATCTGATATCTTGTGCATTGCACTGGAACGAGCTAATTGTGCACTGCTAGAGAGATGTGAGGTAGGATCGGGTTCCTAAGCGCAGTAAGGGAATAGGGGAGTTGGTTACAGGTAGTTGATGTGCATCTATTATTGCAATTGGTTCAGCAGTGTGTGCATCACTGCAAGATCTGCAGTTTGGGTACATTGAACTAAAGTTCAGGTGCAAAAGTGAGTGGGGTACAGGACTAAGATACCTATAGGCCTGAACTTAAGGCTCAGTAGTTGGTTTCAGTCCCTGAAATCTGTGTACTCAGAGTTTAAGCTTAGGTTCATGATAGAGTGAAGGAGTTAAGGGTGGATTGGTGCCTGAATATCTCTGATACTCGAGGGCATCAGAGCATGTAGCAAGGCTCAGTTGGACTGAACACAGTTGAGTATAAGGGAAACCTTGATCTGATCAGGTGGCAGTTGAAACAGTTGGGAAATTGGGTTAAGAGCAGCAGTTGTATGACACATTTTGGTGTATCACATGTCAAGGGGAGGCTCGGGTAGCTCCAGTTGTGCTAAGGACTGTTTTGGGGTAGACATCAGTGATACAAGTATGGTGTATAGACCAACTGACACTAAGGTAGCAGTATATGCACAACTGAAGGAGTTGATGCAGGAAGGTATCCATTTACAGATGTTAGAAAGGTGCTCAGATGGGGAGAGCCGTTGTGTACCAGTGTATACATACCACTGTGTGTAACAGTGGATACACCCTGTGTATGTAGCAGTGATGATATGATGAAGGTGCAAGTATAGGTGAGTGTTAGCATCAGTTAAGAGTTTAAGTTTAGTTAGTATATAACTAAGTTAGTATAGTGTTAATTACCCTAAGGTATCAGTTAATATAACTTAAGTGTGTTATCAAATAGTATATGGTTAGTTAAGATATTAGTATCAGTTATTAGTTAATGTATCAGTTAGCTAATTATTAAAGTAGTATATATAGGTAAGTTAATATATAGATATGTAGTATCTTATTATATAGTTATTAGTGTTATTAACTAATATAGCTAGTATTGCCTTATAGTAGCTAGTTAATAGCTCATTTGAACCTAAAATCTTAGTGTGGACCTAGAAACTTGTTCAAGACCTAGAGTTGACTAGTGAGACCTAAAAATGACCTAGAAAAGCATGTTGGTGCATTTTAACTCAATTCCCATTCATTACACCATTTGACATGATATTTCCTATCTAGGATTGTGTGACCCCAGTTAGGACACCGAGTTATACTCATTGCTCAGGACCAGAGGCGAGTACATCTCTCTGTTAGTTTTTATTTCATGATAGTGTATATATCACATGTTCTAGAATTGTATACTTGATTCCGACACAGTAGTTACACGGACTGGTACTATATGGATCATGTCAGGAGATGTTATCCCTTACCGTGTACTTCGGATAATCCTTTACATGTACTTTATCGTGTGCATCGGATATTCTTTGTTCTCGTGTTCATTTGTGTTCTTCGTGTACTCATATTATATTTGTGTTCGTAATGTGTCGTGATCGGATCCATGAGTATTGGTTGGGGGTAGGAGAGTAGAAGTTGGTTATGTGATCAAAGCCCCTAGTGTATTCGTGTTCATGTCGATTATACCCTACACGTATAATCGAGTTACCGTAGTGTATTCGTGTTCAACCTAAGCCGATCACATAACAAACTTGTACTCTAAGGCACGTAGATAGTGTTATCTATTTCCATTACTTGCAGTTTATTTTATATTGCATGTACTTCTCTTTCCAGTACTTTGCATGCTTATTCTAGTACAATTCCATTTCCTAGTTACTTGTACATCTTGTATTCTTTTCTATTACTTGTCATATATGTTCTACCATGTATTTGGAACTGCTTTCAGAGTTTTGTACTTCGCTCCAATCCTGCTTGGATATATTTTTCAGATGATTGGCTAGAAGAGATGTGTCCCACCTACTATGGGCCACAAGATGGCGAGCCAGAGGAGGTTACACCCTTAGAGTAGAAGGATGTAGTGATAGCTACCGAGGAGCCTTAGCTTTGCCATTTATATTGTATTTGACTTTTATAGACTTTGGCATGTATTATTATTTTTTAGACCATAGTGTTGAGATTAGAGTATGGACCTGGACTTAGATTCTATTGTGACTCTATATTTTCTTCTTCTATTCCATATCGTGCCTTTATCTTCCTTTAGCTTTATATTGTGATTGAGTATTGTTTACCTTTATCATATTGTCCTCCAATTGAAGTTGAGATAGCATGACATGTACCATGTATATATATATATATATATATATATATATATATATATATATATATATATATATATATATTGTGTGAGATGTTAGATTGTATTGATGACTTAGACAGCGTTTTACCTCCGATGCTGCAGCGTAGGTTGGGCATTGTTCACGTACCCGTACCCTCATTCTGGATGCGGGTCGTGACATTTCTCACCATCACTTTTTTCTTGATCATCTTTATTACATTCAGAATAATGGACTGTTATCTTCATCTTGATTATCCTCATCTTCTTTATTGTAAATTTCATCAACCCAGCCCTTTCTATTTTCGGTTACCTCGTCAACAGAAAATTAATCTCCAAGATCATGTTCACCATCACTGCTATCCTCGTCAGGTTATAGCTTTCTTCATCCTGATTTATGATCATGTTCACCATCACTGCTATCCTCGTCAGAGGAATCACCAGTAGCAAGCATCAGTTTACGGTGTTGTTCTTCCTAAAAACAAATAACAATTTAAGGCAGACAGTTACGAGACTAGCAAATATTGATATGTTATGATGCCAGTAACTAACAAATCTCTAGAAACAGGGTTGGAGCAAATTATGTAACATATCAACATACAGATGGTGTTGGTATACCTCCAATGATTCAAGCCGCTCTCTTTCTTCTTGAGCTAATTCTTCTGGGGGTTTTGTCCTGTCTGATGGATGTGCACGCATATCTAATAACATCTCCTTGACAAGTTTATCATAAGCATCAGGTTCTTCCTGCCAGAGAAAACAACATGAGTTGAAATAGTAGGCCACCATTTACGACGAGTCATCATCATCATCATCATCATCATCATTCAAGCCTTAACTCATCAAAATGGGTTCGGCTATGAAGCATAATAAAGCTCCATACAAGATCTGACAGTTTTATGACCAGTTTTCGATCTGACGTCAATCCTCTATATTGGTACCAAATTTCTAGTCAAGGTAGCTATGAGCATGAGAGGGTCATGCCATAAAACCTAGGTAACCATTTGGCATGTATGTAGACCTATCTTTCGGATTACAGTTTAAGCTCATGCAACCAAGAAGCAGCCACCAAGTTCTCCTAGACTATAAAGAGTCTAAACGAAGAGGTAAAATGATACAATTTAAATATAAATGAATTGGCAAGTAGTTACACAGACACACACAAAACAACATTATATGTAAGACCCAAAATTTTAAGTGAAAATTGTTAAGTTGATTACACAACATAACTGGTGGCTATTATCGAGAAGCAGTTTGGAATTATCTAAATAGAAGTAAAAAAAAAAAACCACAATATTCAATCATAGAAACAATCAATGGGTCTCCTAACCATTTTGGAGGATCCTTTCCCAACTGATCCGAACAATCCCTCTTTAGACTGTTTTCTGCTATTCTTGTTCAGTAAGGCCTTGACTGAGAGCATTCATCTTGCCCCGTTGTGTTAAGGACGCAAGCGCCTCTGTCTGGGCCAAGCTTGTAAAGTCTTGATCTAATTTTTCCATTAGATGGTCATCCTCTCCTTATCCTTAGCTTTTAGAGACTGCAGCAATGATAGCAAATAAATGCGATAAAAGAAATGCTTAATCACAAGCACACAACACTCATGTAAAAGATAAGTACACTAGATGCCAGCAGCAGTAGGGACAAGGGGAAAAAAACTGGATAAAAGCTATGTCAACCTCTACAGCTACGGACAATATTGTGAAAACTCACAAGTCCTCTAGCATAAATCTCAATTTTGGGGGAAAAGAACATGAATTAAAGAATGAATGGGAAACGAGTGAAAAGTAAATTTTTCATGTCTCCACTTTCCACATAAAACGTAGTCAGATCCAAAACAATCTATTTCGTCCAAGCTCATGGACTGTATTACTTTCGAAAACCCTCATGGAATGTAATATCAGAAATATTAATTGATAATAAAACAGTGATGCGAATAGTTGTTGAAAATTGTTAGTCCTGAAGTTAGATCAAAGAAGAAGAGGTAGTCACAAAGTAGAGACTCACACAAGAGTTCGTCTCTACAAACTCCGGAAGAGAAGTTGGAGCACTGAGATTCACACAAGAGTTCCTCTTCAGTGACACACAATCCCACAGAAGCACTAAAAAAGGAACATGTTACAAACTGACAACCAAAAAAAAATGCAAATACAACAAGAAATCAGAAAACCGTGCTTCTCTTTACGTTTGCAGATGCTACACCGAGAAGAACGGAACAATAACAGAAAAAACAAAGAAGAAAACTATTGCTAGGGTGATCAAAACCACCAGATCTCAAGGCAAGATTCGCGCTATACAACGATCTGCCCCAGGATCCAGCAAGTTCACACGAGAACTTCTGGAATGCTCTGAGTCACCTTCAGATCACTCGAAAAACATCCTTTGGAAGGATGCTAAAAACTGCCGCACGTCCTGCTGGTGCTCTCGATTATGTCTCTCTCCCTCTCAATTTTTCCAACGAACTAAATGAAAGAGGAGAGCCTCTATATAAAGAGGATTTCAGCTTCCATGCGGCCTGAGAAAAAAATCAGGCCGCATGAGCCGTCTGCGCCGCTGTACTGCTCAGAGAAGATAGCGCAGTCAGGCGCCGAAAGCTGCAGTCGCGTGGCACAGAGAGCCACGAGCCGCCTGCGCGTTGTACTGCACAGAGAAAACTGCGCCGCCTGCGCACTGTACTGCACCGAGCAGACTGCGCGTTGTACAGCACAGAGCAGACTGCGCCGCACCGAGCCACCAACAGCAGTCCCTGTCCCCTCCACACTTGACTCGCTCAAGCTAACTTGCTGGCCGCATAGCTCCAGGCCGCATGCACCCCTGGTCGCAAGGGCACCTGGCTGCATGCGCCCCTGACCGCATGGCCCCTGGCCGCACGTGCACCTGACCGCATCGCCCCTGGCAGCATGCGCACCTGTCTGCATGGGCATCTGACCACATGGCCCCTGGCCGTATGCGCACCTGACTGCATGCGCTCCAGGTCGTATGGCTCCACGAAGCATGCGTCCGAGCAAGCAACTGTGCATGTAACTCGCGCATATAAGGAGCGCAGAGCGCCATACGACGATGCTGAAGTGCTAAGTGCAAAGTGTGCCAACAAAGTGCCACTTTGCGCCCTTGAGCCCGAGTCCGAGTCGCGGCTTAGCTCCTAAAGAAAATATCCCAAAGGTGATGACAAAATAAAGATTGTCATAATGGAGTTCACACTTAATCACTCTAGGAAAGTCAATCCACATGGGCCACCACCCCATGTGCATACCAATACTAAGCAAAGCTATATATTGAGATATACACATTGGTGGTTTTTCAATGTCGGACTAAAACTCCTAAAGTAAAGTGAAAAACACCAACAATTTCCCACATATATCACAATATATGGTCAAGCATTCCTCACAGTGACTAATCCATCATGCATTAGGATAGATGTTGCCCACAACTTGAATCTTCCCGCATGGATCAAACAACAGTATGATACAAGAATGGACTAGGCCTTGAATTCTGAACCATAATTGTTGTTATTTCCACTCGCACAATGACATCAACTGTGCCTCCGGTCGCACATTAAAGGCCCTGTGCTGACCTTGTTTCGGTGTATGTATCTTAGGTATCTACAAGTTTACCCTCAAGAGACGGCCTGTATCTCTGTCCATACACTTAGGTGAGTTTCTTATTTAAAAGAGTTTAATATATCCCAGCATGAAGCATTGCGTTTTCGTGCGGTGCTACGCCACTGTGACATAGCTCGTAGCCGAGGTTAACTACCTTATGTGGTGTCACCCACAGTAGCATGAGGCCACTAGCCTCTTAATAGTGTTGTACTACATCCCAGCATGAAGCCTTACGCTTCCGTGCAGTGCTATGCTGCTGTGACATAGCTCGCAGCCGAGGTTAACTGCCTCATGTGGTGTCACCCACTGTAGCATGAGGTCATTGGCCTCTTAGTAGTGCAGTGCTACAACTCTCTATCTTTTCAACATTAGGCTACCTGCCTATTTATGGTGCTACTATCGCTGTGACATGGCTTGCAGCCGAGACTTTACATATTTTACCTCATCGTGGTGTCACACTACTGTAGCATGGGATACAAGTCCCTTGTAGTGCTAAACTACATGTGCTTCCTGCAATGCATGCCGGACATTCACTCTGTCCGAGAACTCATTAAGGCGTCGAAGCCAACCTTACACAGGAATTGTTCTATAGAACAAAATAGTAGACTATAGTGATTTCGGGTACGTATCCCACATTGTCCATAAGGACTACCCACTACCTGATATTTTTTCAGTCAGTAGTCCTCCCTTGAACCAAAAGGTAGATGTCTAGTAGATTTCTCTTTGAACTAATAGCATAAAGCTTAATGGTAGGATTACAAAGACACAATATCAGAGGTCCTTCAAGCCTATTTTACTTGCCGTGTCTTCGACTAGTTGGCGCTTGAGGCCTTTAGTGAACTTATCCGCCAGGTTCTCCTGACTCCGAACATCCACCACTGCAATGACACCAGTCTTGATGAGATTGTTCAGTGCTCTGTGCCGAAGCTGCATAGTCATCTTCTTTCCATTGAAGAGATTATTAGATGCAACTGCTGCAGCTATCTAGTTGTCGCAGTATATCGCTACAGCCGGAATCTGCACACCAACCGTTGGAAGATCGTACATGAGCTCCCGAAGTCATTCTGCTTCATCTGCTGCAGCTGCAAGTGCATAGAATTCAGACTCTATTGATGAGCGTGAGAGCATCGTCTGCTCTTCGACTTCCACGATATGGCAGGTCCTCCCATTAAGAAAATATATCCTCCTGTGGATCTCTCGCTCTCTTCTTCTGAGAACCAACTAGCATCACTGAAGCCTTCTACCACTGCTGGATCTCTGATGTAGTAAAGTGCAAACTTCTAAGTCCTCTTGAGGTATCTCATCACCCTCTTCACAGCTTTCTAGTGTTCCACACCTGGGTTACTCGTGAATCTACTCAGCATCCCCACAACAAAAGCAATGTCAGGCCTAGTGGTATTTGTAGCATACATCAAGCTCCCGATGACGCTAGAATACTCCAACTGTCTGACGCTTTTTCCTGGGTTAGGCTTCAGTTTCTTGTCACGCCTATATGGAGTATCGATTCCCTGAAGATCCTGATATCCATAGCGTGAGAGCATCTTCTCCATGTAGTGAACTTGTGATAGAGCAAGCCCTGCTTCCGTCCGAATTATCTTAATCCCAAGGATGACATCTGCATCTCCTATGTCCTTCATACTGAATTTAGACGAGAGAAACATCTTTGTTCTAGTGACACATTCTTCATCCGTGCCTAGGATTAGCATGTCATCCAAATAGAGACAAACGATGACCCCTCTATCGCCAGCAAACTGTGTAAACACACTTATCAGTTTCATTGACCTTGTAGCCATTTGATCTGATAACTTTGTCAAACTTCTCATGCCACAATTTGGGAGCTTGCTTCAGACCATACAGAGATTTTACCAGTTTGCATACTTTGTCTTCAAGAACTTTGACGACAAACCCTTCTGGCTACTGCATGTAAATCTCCTCAGTCAGTTCATATCACGTTCCAGTCCCAAAATACCGAGGGACCGGACACGTGGCAATGGCCAGCAGCACACACCGATGGACAAACCCAATTTAATGGATCCATCGGGGCATACTTAAGCTGTAATACAACAATAAGTAGGTACAATGATATAAGTCACAGTCTATACTAATCTCATCCACAACAGATAAACACATATCAAATGCCAGAATAATGCAAATAAATATAAACTAACAAGTCTCAATAAAAGTATCTCGGAGAACAATCCGAGAACAAGTCTGATATATCACTGCAATAGACTGGAAATAAAATAACTAGAAACTGAAATAAATGAGTATCTCAAGCCAATACTCAGGAGAAGTCCTCTGGTACTATCTCGTCCTCAGATCCTGGTTCTGCTCTAATGTAGGCACCTGCTTCTGCTAATGCTAATGCTCTGGTCCCGTATACCTCGGGATAGATCTCGTCAGCTAATCCTGGGGACATAATCCGGATCCAGGTCCTCAGGGAACATAGCAAGGTACAAGAAAGCTCATGCCAAAATAAATGCAGTGCAGCAATAAATGAAACAATAGGGTAAATAAATAACCAGCTAAGTGATATGCAAGTGAGAGTTTTAGTCATACTCGGGCTGAGACTACTACAGGATCAGTGTCGGAGAAACCCATAGCAGTATTTTCTCGAAGGGCCAGAACTGGTGCCATAGCTCTGTGTCAGAGACTAAGACACATCCAGATTACAATATATATAATATAATCAGCCTTGATATGGTAATACTCTCCCCACCCAATGAAATCTCACGTCTCATGTCCATGACACGCAGGATCAAAACTAATGCAACAAGTCAGGATATGATCTAAGCATGTAAACTGTGTATGTCATAAACATGTATCCTATACAGAATCACCATGAATATCTCAGGAAGATTCTGTCTCATGAATAGTGTCCTGGGTATAATGTACTTGATAAGACAAGTACGAGGGTGTAAAGGGTCACGAATGTCCATCTCTAGATGACAATACTCAACACCGCGTACGGTGTTGGCACCCGACTATAATCGGACGCTAAGTCACACGGTCCTAGGTTAAGCATGCACAACAATGTAAAAGAATCAAGGAAAATATGTAACAAGACTGCAAAGTTTGGCAAGGTACACTTGCCTGGGGTTCTGGCTCCAACTGTAGCTCTGGTCTCAGCGTAATTTGCAGGTACTACTCCGGTTGCTGAAATAAACATCACCATTAGATTCAGAAAATATCAAATAGCTAGAAACGCATGTCCTTAAGTCCAATTTGGACACAGGAACGAAAATGACAGTTTCTGGTCAAAGCGGGATCCACATGTGGGCCGCTTCGCACCGAAAAATGCGTCAGGGTCAACGGTCTCCAAATTTGTCAAACTTAGTGTCAACAAGTCAGGAACAATGATACGAACCCAACGGAACTTCCAGAATTGGATTCCAATGAGCAGATCACAAAATCGCCCGTCAAGTGGAGCCGCGGGGCCCACGATACGCGATTTTGTCAACGTTCTCATAATCGAACCAAACTTGGGTCACAGGACCAGCGTATTGCTACAAGTCCGATGGCACAAGTTTCGTCTCGATCCGACGTGTGTACACAAAGTTAAGACGTATTCTAAAATAAGCGGATACGGGACATTGTCGGCGGATACGCGTTGATTCCGGTGTGCACGCACATCCAAATCAACTTCTGCGAAATCCCGCACGTCCGTATCAACGGCGCGCACGTTTCGGTGAAGACCGCACGCGACTAAGTCGTCCCGTTTGGCGGGGCGCACTCAGTTCCGGGGTGAAACAAGGCGTTGTTTTTCCTGTTTTTGGATCGCGGTTCGCGATCACCACAGGACGCGATGCACCGAGTGGGTTGCACGGGCATCGAGAGGGTCACGCAGGGTTCGCGATGCAACAGACGGATTCGAAAATGGGGTAGCGAGGAGAGAGAAATGGGTACCTGAACAGGGCTCCAGAAACTGAGAATTCTTGTGTCCGAGTCGTGTCTGAGTCGTGTCCGAGTCGGATCTAGGGTTAGGGTTAGGGCTAGGGTTTCTGTTGGCCGGAGCTGCGGCGGCCGGAGGCGGCAGGGGACGGCGGAGGCGGTCGAGGGGGAGGCGACGGCGCGCTGGGAGGCGGCGCAGGCGGCCGGGCAGAGCGGAGCGGGCCGGAGCAGCTGCTGCTGCTGCTATGCTGGGTCGGGGGAGCTGGAGGGCTTGCTTGGGGGAGGAGGAAGGAGGAGGAGAGGGAGGCCGGGGCGGTGCGGCTAGGCGGAGCTGGGCAGCGGGTCGGGTGGTGGCGTCGCGGGCTGAGGAGGGAAGGAGATGCGGTCGGCTGTGGAGAAGAGAGGAGGCTAGGTCGGGCTGTTCGGCCAGGGACGAAGGAGCTGCGACGGTGGGGCGAGTCGTCGGCGAGGGGAGGAGGAAGAAGAGGGATTTAGGGTTACGGCTGGCGGCGAGGGGAGTTAAATAGGGCAGCCGCCGGTCGGAATCGGAGCTGAATTAGGATTAGGGTTTCGAATAGAATTTGGGTAACGGGTTTGGGTCCGGGTCGGGTCGGGTGTTAGGGATCCGACCCAATAAGGAATTGGGTTTGGGTTTGCTAGACCGGTCGGCCCGGTTCGGTTTAGTTCGATTTATTTGAAATAAACCCGGTTTATTTCTAGGTTTAAATAGGTTTATTTAAGGGGTTTAATTATGATTTATTTACATTGGTTTTTAGGGCTTTAAACGGGTTTCCGGAGTCCAATAAATTCACCGAAAATTATCCTATGTCCGGTTTTTCATTTTACACCATAAAATATTGTTTCCATAATATTTTAATATTAATTAACAGCAAATAAATAATTATTTAATTACCAATTACCTAGGTTTTAATTACAGTAAATTTCCGAAAAATTCCAGAAAATTATGAAAAATCCAAATTAAAAATTCTTGAAAAATCAGGGGGATTACAATCTACCCCCCTTAAGAGGATTGCATCCTCACAATCAAAGAATAACCGGTCAACCGAGATGACACGGTCGCAAATATTATTCGTAGCACATCACGATCATGGAGAATGAAGGTTGAGGGTGTACGAATAACACATAGGAAAAATCATTTTCCGAAGCATTAAAATTATGCAATCTCCCGTATGGAGGAGATCTAGAAGACTACAGTTCAGAAAAACTAGATTATTGCTTAAGAACATACTAGGTTATCAATTATAAAAAGCATACTAGGTTATTAGCAAGTTCAAAATGACTAGGTTAAGGCTGGGGTCACGAACCAACAGGCATGAACTAAAACAATACTAGAAACAGAAAACTATAAAAACTTACGCGCATTAGCTACTCCATGAATCTGCGCGTCCATCAAAGTCATCGCGAAAGCTTGTCCGCGTCCTTGAGGTGGTGCCTTCTGCTGTTGCTGGGCCTGCTGGAAGAGTACTGGTCGAGGTGCCAAAGGTGGCCTTGGTTGATATCCTCCTGGTGCTGGTAGAGCTTGTTGGTTTGCTCTTGGTGTTCCTTCTCTACGCTCAGGGCAGTCCCTTACTGCATGCTGACGGGATCCGCATGCTAAGCACAATCCTAATCTGCGTCGGCATTCCTTGGCGAGATGGCCTGCTTTGTCACAGTAGTGACAAGTAGAAAGGACTATTACTTGTGGTGTAGATGCTTTCTGCTGTTGGTGTAGGTGAGGTCTCTTTGCAGCTTCTTCTTGTGGTGCTCTGGCTGGTGCTGACGTGGAAGGTCGCTTCAGACTGGTCTCTCTCCTGGTAACGCGCTCCATGCGTCGGGCTGCAGCAAGGACGTCCGAGTAAGATGTAGGTGCAACGGATCCAATTAGTTTCTGTAGCTCGACGTTTAGTCCATCGAAGAACTTCTCGGCCTTCTCTTCTTCTGTCGGAATCAAGGTAGGGGCAAAGCGACTCAGACGAATGAATTCCGCGTTGTACTCTTCCACTGTCACTTCCACTGTCATAGTATCTTGAGTGAGGCGGTTGAACTTGTCCCGCAGTTCTGATCGAGCGGTAGCTGGAATGTACATCTCCTGAAAGAGTCTGGAGAACTCCTCCCAGGTGACTCGGTCTGGTCCGAGTCGGGTCTCCTCGGATAGCCACCAGTGATGTGCATTGTCCGTCAATTGCATTCTGACGGCAGTCATCCAACGTTCCCGTGGAAGCTCAGCTGCTTCCAACTGGTGTTGTGTGTTGGTGAGCCACTCATGAACTTCTGTGGGCTCCTCCTTGCCTGAGAAGGTACGGGGCTTCAGCTGGCGAAAATCGATAATAGAGCCCGTCGGTTGTCGTCGAGTTGGTAGGTTGGCCTGCTCCAGTGCATTTACTAGGCTGTTCCTTAAGTAATCAGCCTCGCGACGCTAAGCTTCTTGATAAATATGCTGTTGGGCTTGCATCATTGCGTAGATCATTTGAAATATTTGTTGCCCGTCCATAGGCTGCCCTTGTGGGAATACAGGTATTGGTGGAACGAACTGCGGAGGCGGTGGGATGTCATCTCGTCGAAATCTAGGAGCATGCTGATCTGCTTGGCTGCCTTGTTGAGTAGAGGGATCTCCACTCAATGGCGTCACTTCATCTTCTCCGTAGGTGGCTACAACACCTATTGGTGTGTTTGCTGGAGTTTCGTCGTTTGCCCTTGAATCCATTGCTCTGCAACCAAAATAATCAATAAGAGGCGTACAGGAATCAAGGCAAGATGCAAGTCAAAAATTTAATTTGAATCCGATATAGATATCAAGAACGTTTCAAGCAAGTGGATGAGATTCTAAAAACTTATCATATTCTTATTGCAGGCTTGTTCGATCCCTAAGTTGAAACCGAACAATTTAGTCGTTGACCTGCATAGGCCACCACAAAAACCATGTCACGCCCCAGTCCCAAAATACCGAGGGACCAGACGGGTGGCAATGGCCAGCAGCACACACCGATGGACAAACCCAATTTAATGGATCCATCGGGGCATACTTAAGCTGTAATACAACAATAAGTAGGTACAATGATATAAGTCACAGTCTATACTAATCTCATCCACAACAGATAAACACAGATCAAATGCCAGAATAATGCAAATAAATATAAACTAACAAGTCTCAATAAAAGTATCTCGGAGAACAATCCGAGAACAAGTCTGATACATCACTGCAATAGACTGGAAATAAAATAACTAGAAACTGAAATAAATGAGTATCTCAAGCCAATACTCAGGAGAAGTCCTCTAGTACGATCTCGTCCTCAGATCCTGGTTCTACTCCAATGTAGGCACCTGCTTCTGCTAATGCTAATGCTCCGGTCCCGTATACCTCGGGATAGATCTCGTCAGCTAATCCTGGGGACATAATCCGGATCCAGGTCCTCATGGAACATAGCAAGGTACAAGAAAACTCATGCCAAAATAAATGCAGTGCAGCAATAAATGAAATAATAGGGTAAATAAATAACCAGCTAAGTGATATGCAAGTGAGAGTTTTAGTCATACTCGGGCTGAGACTACTACAGGATCAGTGTCGGAGAAACCCATAGCAGTATTTTCTCGAAGGGCCAGAACTGGTGCCATAGCTCTGTGTCAGAGACTAAGACACATCCAGATTACAATATATATAATATAATGAGACTTTGATATGGTAATACTCTCCCCACCCAATGTAATCTCACGTCTCATGCCCATGACACGCAGGATCAAAACTAATGCAACAAGTCAGGATATGATCTAAGCATGTAAACTGTGTATGTCATAAACCTGTATCCTATACAGAATCACCATGAATATCTCAGGAAGATTCTGTCTCATGAATAGTGTCAAGTGTCCTGGGTATAATGTACTTGATAAGACAAGTACGAGGGTGTAAAGGGTCACGAATGTCCATCTCTAGATGACAATACTCAACACCGCGTACGGTGTTGGCACCCGACTATAATCGGACGCTAAGTAAGTCACACGGTCCTAGGTTAAGCATGCACAACAATGTAAAAGAATCAAAGAAAATATGTAACAAGACTGCAAAGTTTGGCAAGGTACACTTGCCTGGGGTTTTGGCTCCAACTGTAGCTCTGGTCTCAGTGTGATTTGCAGGTACTACTCCGGTTGCTAAAATAAACATCACCATTAGATTCAGAAAATATCAAATAGCTAGAAACGCCTGTCCTTAAGTCCAATTTGGACACAGGGACGAAAATGACAGTTTCTGGTCAAAGCGGGGTCCACATGTGGGCCGCTTTGCACCAAAAAATGCGTCAGGGTCAACGGTCTCCAAATTTGTCAAACTTAGTGTCAACAAGTCAGGAACAATGATACGAACCCAACGGAACTTCCAGAATTGGATTCCGATGAGCCGATCACAAAATCGCCCGTCAAGTGGAGCCGCGGGGGCCCACGATACGCGATTTTGTCAACGTTCTCAGAATCGAACCCAACTTGGGTCACAGGGCCAGCGTATTGCTACGAGTCCGATGGCGCAAGTTTCGTCTCGATCCGACGTGTGTACACAAAGTTAAGACGTGTTCTAGAATAGGCGGATACGGGGCGTTGTCGGCGGATACGCGTTGATTCCGGTGTGCACGCACATCCAAATCAACTTCTGCGAAATCTCGCACGTCCGTATCAACGGCGCGCACGTTTCGGTGAAGACCGCACGCGACCAAGTCGTCCCGTTTGACGGGGCGCACTCAGTTCCGGGGTGAAACAGGGCATTATTTTTTCTGTTTTTGGATCGCTGTTCGCGATCACCACAAGACGCGATGTACTGAGCGGGTTGCACGGGCATCGAGAGGGTCACGTAGGGTTCGCGATGCAATAGACGGATTCAAAAACGGGGTAGCGAGGAGAAAGAAATGGGTACCTGAACAGGGCTCCAGAAACTGAGAATTCTCGTGTCCGCGTCGTGTCCGAGTCGTGTCCGAGTCGGATCTAGAGTTAGGGTTAGGGCTAGGGTTTCTGTTGGCCGGAGCTACGGCGGCCGGAGGCGGCAGGGGACGGCGGAGGCGGTCGAGGGGGAGGCGACGGCGCGCTGGGAGGCGGCGCAGGCGGCCGGGCGGAGCGGAGCGGGCCGGAGCAGCTGCTGCTGCGGCTGTGCTGGGTCGGGGGAGCTGGAGGGCTTGATGGGGGGAGGAGGAGAGGGAGGCCGGGGCGGTGCGTCTAGGCGGAGCTGGGCAGCGGGTCGGGTGGTGGCGTCGCGGGCTGAGGAGGGAAGGAGATGCGGTCGGCTGTGGAGGAGAGAGGAGGCTAGGTCGGGCTGTTCGGCCGGGGACGAAGGAGCTGCGACGGTGGGGCGGGTCGTCGGCGAGTGGAGGAGGAAGAAGAGGGATTTAGGGTTACGGCCGGCGGCGAGGGGAGTTAAATAGGGCAGCCGCCGGTCGGAATCGGAGCTAAATTAGGATTAGGGTTTCGAATAGAATTTGGGTAACGGGTTTGGGTCCGGGCCGGGTCGGGTGTTAGGGATCCGACCCAATAAGGAATTGGGTTTGGGTTTGCTAGACCGGTCGGCCCGGTTCGGTTTAGTTCGGTTTATTTGAAATAAACCCGGTTTATTTCTAGGTTTAAATTGGTTTATTTAAGGGGTTTAATTAGGATTTATTTACATTGGTTTTTAGGGCTTTAAACGGGTTTCCGGAGTCCAATAAATTCACCGAAAATTACCCTATGTCCGGTTTTCTATTTTACACCATAAAATATTATTTCCATAATATTTTAATATTAATTAACAGCAAATAAATAATTATTTAATTACCAATTACCTAGGTTTTAATTACAGTAAATTTCCGAAAAATTCCAGAAAATTATGAAAAATCCAAATTAAAAATTCTTGAAAAATCAGGGGGATTACAGTTCACCATTCAGAAATGTCTTGACGTCCATCTAATGAATCACCATTCTGTGAATAGCACCTAGAGCAATCAGCATCCTGATAGTAGTCATTCGTGCAACGGAAGCATAGGTATCAAAATAGTCAACCCCATATATCTGAGAAAACCCCTTGACCACTAGCCTAGCCTTGAACTTGTCAACAGTTTCGTCTGCTTTCATCTTCTTCTTAAAGATCCACTTGCATCCGATGGGTTTAGCTCATTCAGACAGATTGACTAACATCTAAGTATTATTAGAAGTTATTGAGTCAAACTCGTCATGGACAGCCTCTTTCCAGAAAATAGCATCTCTGTCTTCATTGCCTCATCATAGGTAAGCGGATCAGCTTCTACATGATAGGTAACAAAATCTTCTCCGAAATCCTTCGGCCTCCTCACTCGCTTTGCTCTCGGCTCAGTGGGTTCTGGTTCAAATATTGTCTCATCAACTACAACTTCTTCTTGGACTACTTCTCTCTGAGAGGTACTTGTCTCGTCCGTGCTAGCAACATTCTTGTGCCTAGCAAACTTGTCTTCAAAGAATTTGGCGTCGCGAGATTCTATTATATGATTAGATTCGATATCAAGGAATCTCTGAGCATCACTCTTATTAGCATAGACCAGAAATATGGTCTTCGTAGTTCTCGTTCCCAGCTTCTGAATCTTGAGGTCTGGAAGCTTCACATACGTCAGACACCTCCACACTCGAATGACATTCAAGTTTGGTCTGACCTTGAACCAGAGTTCATGAGGAGTAATGTCAGATGTCGCGAACGATACTCTATTCAGAATAAACGTAGTCGTAAGCGCTGCTTCTCCACAGAAGCACTTTGAAAGTCCTGCTGTCAACAACATGGAGTTTATCATCTCTGTCAGCGTCCTGTTCTTCCTTTCTGCTACACCATTAGATTGGGGAGAATACGGAGCAGACGTTTCGTTGACAATTTCATGTTCTTTGCAGAACGATGCGAATTTCAAGGAACGATATTCTCCGCCTCGATCGCTTCTGAGTCTTTTGAGTTGTTGATAAGTTTACGTTCTGCTTCAGGCTTGAAGTCCTTGAACTTCTCGAACGCTTCGTCTTTCGACTTGAGAAGATATACAACACATACTTCGAGAAAGTGTCAATGAAAGTGATGAAATACTTCATTCCGGCCTTTGTGGAGAATTGCTTGAAGTCACAGATATCTGAGTGTACCAACTCCAGAAGATCTGTGCTTCGCTTCACCCTTCTGAACGGCTTCCTGACGATCTTCGTCTGCATACAGACTTCACATTTTTTCACCTCCTTACCCCCATATTTGTAGATAAGGCCTAGACTAGACATCTTGTTAATGCGTTTACAATGCATATGTCCTAGTCTATTATGCCACAACTCAAGAAAATAACCAGAAATAGAGACTGCATTGATACAAACAGAAGGAGTTACAAGCTGCAGTTTAAACATCCCTTCGGTACAGAAAGCTTTTTCGAAGTATGTTCCTTTGTAGGACATCACCATCTGACCGACATTGATATCCATCCTCAGGCCCGTCTTGCACAACAGACTCCCAGAAACTAGATTCTTGGTGATCATTGGTACGTGCTTCACATTCTCCAGTGTAAGTGGCTTTCCAGAAGTTAGCTTCAGCACTACCGTCCCGATCCCCAGCACTGCAACTTGAGACTTATCCGCCATCGAGACTTTCTCAGGGGTAGGCTCATATTTGACGAACAGCTCCTTCTTAGAGCACACGTGGCAAGATGCACCAGTGTCCACCTACCAGTCAGTGTCCATGCTATGTGACTCAACCTGCGCAATCATAGCAACTAGGTTAAGCTCACATTGCTCTTTCGGTTTATGCTTCGACCTGAAGTCGCTCTTGTAGTAACCCTTCTTGCCACAGTTGTAGCATGTCACATCAGTCTTCGGCTTTGGCTTGAACTGAGCCGACTTCACCTTCAGCTGGTTGAGGTCCTTCTTCTTCTTCTTGTAGGAAAATTTCTGCTTCCCTTTAGAGTCAGTAGCATGTACCATGTTGGCCTTAGCCAACTGCTTGGACAAGGAGTCCAATTTTAGTTGCCCCCTGGCTTCATCTTTAATGTGAATCCAGTGAAGAAGATCTTCGAGCTGGATCTCCATCTTTTTACGGTACATGTCAGTCTTGAACCTGATCCAGCTTGGAGGAAGTTTGGTGACGATAGTCCCTACCATAAATTTGTCTTCCTGCTTCATGCCTTCTTCCTCCAGTTTCTGCTGCATCTTCAGAAGTTCCTTAACTTGTGGTAACATCACCTTCTCATCCTCAAATTGCAAAGTGAAGAACTTCTCAACGAGATAGATTTTAGACATTTTCTCGTCAGTTTTATAGTGTTTCTCAAGAGATTTCCAGACATCTCTTGCCTTCTCCTTCTTGCTGTAGGACTTTGCCATCGAGTCGTCCATAACATTGAGAATCAACAACCTGCATAGGTCGTTATCTTCCTTCCACTTGGAGTGCGCGTCCTGCGCAACACCAACTGCAAACTCTCCTCCATCTTCGGGAATGATAGGTTCAGGATCAACCAACACATAAGCAACTTTGATAAGACGAAGATTCAAGGAGATCTTCCTCTTCCAAATGTTGTAGTGTTCGCCATCAAACTTCTCAAGCTTGTGAAAGCTAGTATCGAGAAGGATTGAGCAGTTGTCCATTCTAACTCGGATCTTGTCTTGAGATTGTTAGTCCCAAAGTCAGATCAAAGAAGAAGAGGTAGTCACAAAGTAGAGACTCACACAAGAGTTCGTCTCTGCAAACTCCGGAAGAGAAGTTGGAGCACTGAGATTCACACAAGAGTTCCTCTTCAGTGACACACAACCCCACAGAAGCATTAAACAAGGAACAAGTTACAAACTGATAACCCAAAAAAAATGCAAATATAACAAGAATCATAAAACCGTTTTTCTCTTTACGTTCGTAGACGCTACACCGAGAAGAACGGGAACAAGAACAGAAAAAACAAAGAAGGAAACTCTTGCTGGGGTGATCAAAACCACCAGAGCTCAAGGCAAGATTCGCGCTATACAACGATCTGCCCCCAGGATGCAGCAAGTTCACACGAGAACTTCTGGAACACTCTGAGTCACCTTCGGATCACTCGAAAAAAATTATTTGGAAGGATGCTAAAAACTGCCGCAGATCCTGTTGGTGCTCTCGGTTATGTCTCTCTCCCTCTCAATTTTTTCAACGAACTAAATGAAAGAGGAGAGCATCTATATAAAGAGAATTTTAGCTTCCATACGGCCTGAGAAAAAAATCAGGCCGCATGAGCCGCCTGCGCCGCTGTACTGCTAAGAGCAGACAGCGACGTCAGGCGCCGAAAGCTGCAGCCGTGTGGCACAGAGAGCCACAAGCCACCTGCGCGTTGTACTGCACAGAGCAGACTGCGCCGCCTGCGCGCTTTACTACATAGAGCAGACTGTGTCGCCTACGCTATGTTCTGCACAGAGCAGACTGCGCCGCCTGCGAGCTGTACAGCACAGAGCAGACTACACCGCACCGAGCCGCCAACAGCAGTCCATGTCCCCTCCACACTTGACTCGCTCAAGCTAACTTGCTGGCCGCATAGCTCCAGGCCGCATGCGCCCCTGGTCGCATGGGCACCTGGCCGCATGCTCCCCTGACCGCATGGCCCCTGGCCGCATGCGCACCTATCCGCATGGGCACCTGACCGCATGGCCCCTGGCCGTATGCGCACCTGACCGCATGCGCTCCAGGCTGCATGGCTCCACGAATCATGCGCCCAGGCAAGCAACTGTGCATGTAAAGTGCAAAGTACAAAGTGCGCAAACAAAGCGCCACTTTGAGCCCTTGAGCCCGAGTCCGAGTCGCTAAGCCCCTTCGGGGCCTAGCTCCTAAGCAAAACTTTCCAAAGGTGGTGACAAAATAAAGATTGTCATAATGGGGTTCACACTTAATCCCTCTAGGAAAGTCAACCAACATGGGCCACCACCCCATGTGCATATACCAATACTAAGCAAAGCTATATATTGAGATATACACATTGGTGGTTTTCCAATGTGGGACTAAAACTCCTAAAGCAAAGTGAAAAACACCAACAAAAAGTTAGTGAATGAATTAATTTATTCACATATTAACAAGGTAAAGTTGTTGAAAACACAGGGATCGAAATCTCTACAATCTCTTCTAAGAACAATCCAGACAATATATATATATATATATATATATATATATATATATATATATATATATACTGGGATCAATATATATTTTTCAGAAACAAAGAAAACAACATTACCTATTGCCCTTTTGCTTCTAGTTGTCTATATACAGGTGAACTGCAAATACAAGAATCATAACAGTATTTTGCAGCCAGAATTTATGTAACTAGTAGTTCTCCTTGCCATATTTGACAACTAAGACTTGGAACATAATATCACAGCCAGATGGGGGGAAACAAAGCTGGCATTGTGGCCCATGAACCTATCTACTCATTCGTTCAAGCAACAAATTTTCTTCACCTTTTGAAGCATTAAGCAACAACATTTTATTTACTTGCACAAGACATGGTAGAGAATCTTGTAAGAAATTACAAAAGACTTACATAAAGAACCTCTTGTAAGACGAAGGACCTACATAAAGAACCATCCAATATTATGGAAGCTAACATCACACCCATAGACAGAAATCAGAATATTACAATACAATCACCAAGTTATATTATGCTTAGAAAGATAATCATAAGAATCACCCAATACATATTAAGTTAATTTATCAGCTGTGTCGAATCTTTTCTTCTTGAACCAAACTAACTCAAAGAATGTAACAAATTAGAGTTTATGACATTCTATGTTCAAGCTAAATAAAAAACAGAACAGTCTGACGAAAAAACAAGATTAAATAACAACTAACCAAATACTTTAGTAGTAAAATGTTGGTGTTTTGCCTTTGGACTAGTGAAAGATAGTCCCACATTGGCTACACCACCAAGTGCGTATCTCAATATAATACTTTGTATGTGTTGAGGTGTGCACATGGGGGTGTCTACGTAATGCAGGATCAATTCCATCTACCTTACCAAGTCATAATCAAAACAATAATCTGAATGGGTAATGACACAATTAAAAAAGAAAAGGAAAAAAAACATCAGAAAAGAATAGCCAAAAGATTTTTAAATCTGAAAGCTACATTAATGGTAATTACGTAAGGAGAGACATGCCATCATTATTCATACACTGACCTGCTAGGATGAAGTTCTGCTTCCATCCATTAGAGTCCGAAGCTGACCAACAATGTGAGATTCCTGCTCTCTTCTGTGTGAAAGGATTAAAAGTTAACAAACATGATTGCTGATAGAAAACAAGACGGATATAGAGCCAAAATTAAACTGAATTGATAACAGTCATAATGTTATACTGGATCATCAAATTCATACCTATTGTTACGTTGGGGACAAGTTGGGGGCAAATGGCATCGATTTCTTCTACGAATATAACAGTCGGCTTCCTTGATGAAGCATGGGAATACGCTTCAGCAAATGCTTCTCGTAAAAAACTTCTCACTTTCCCCAGCATGTGCTTTATGAACATCAAATGGACTGAGAAAATTGAATTTAGACTCATCATTGATATTATCATAAAGTCAAATATCTGAAACTTTAACATCAGTTGGTGGTTCTTTGATCATTGTCAGATGCGCATCACACTCTTGAACAACAGCTTTTACCATGCTTGTCTGAAACGTAAACAACGACCAAGAAACAAAAATTAGATCCATCTTCACTTCGAGCTTTATCTAAAATCAAATAACTCCCTAGAGATGATAAGTACCAGTCAGTGAAGACTGAGTTGGGTCTAAGGGCTGTTTGGTCTCTTTCGTTTTTGGCAAGGTTAATAGCAATGTACAAATTCCAGTAAAGTTTGATAAACTTTAAGAGAAGGAAAGCGTGTCAAGAATTAGGATCCCCCCTCCAACCAGGGTGAGACAAGACACAGAACAGACATAATTACTACAACATTTGGATGTATTTTCATAGCAAATAGAGATGTGAAAATAGACATCACTCAAATATTTGAACCAATGTCCAAGTTAACTACAGCAGATATGGTTTAGGATCAAGTATGTATGTGGATCAGATATTAATAAAATAAACCTTAAAATTACAAAGGGAATCAAGTTCAAACCATATAGAACTTAAATACCATTTGGATACTACTGCACACTAATTGGAAATATTAGATTTGGTACAGAATCCGTGTGATCCTGGTCTAGTACTTACCCAATTCTCTCTCACTACCAAAACAAGTCAAATTAGCGACGTTTACAAACGTCACTAATTTGTAAAACAACGTCGCTAAAAAAAATTTATATCAGTATCATATGTTAAGCCCTATTTTCCATTATCAAAAGTGTATTATAGCCTCTTATTTAACCATTTTAAATTGGTATTAGTAGAAGTTGAGATGATGTTCATTCTGTGTTGTGTTTTTTGGCTGCACATCTGGATCTACTCTCCTCCATTGAGCTCTGCTTTTCCATAGCTTTTTCTATGCAGAAAATCAAAGACTTGGTTATTAACTATAAGATGTTTAATGATATTTAAGTATGGTTAGAAGGAAAATATTTGGGAAAACTTTGAACATGGTATTTGTAATCTTCTAAAAAATAATGATTTTTTTATTAAAAAAAATGATACCTTCTTAGAGCATCATTAGTAGTTGGGACTCTCCAATGCAATTTGGGGTCCAAAATTTCAAAAAAAGGTAAATGTAGAATGGGTTGAGTTTGTATGAGAATAATAGGAAATGATAAAGTGAGCTCCGGTCCCAAAGATTATGTGGTCAAAAATTGATGTGGAAAAAATAATAATATAAAATCTAGAATCTAGAAAGTTTGGCTCCAAATTAGAACTTACTATTCTACAAAATGAGTTCCTACAATCTAGAATCTAGAAATTGAGAGGCCCAACCCTTAGCACCTATGGGTGGGATGGGACCGAAAATCTAGAAATTGGAACTATGGATGAGGCTAACTATTCTACAAAATGAGCTCCTACATTTTGAATCTAGAATCTTGAATGTGAGATGTCCTTACTAATGATGCTCTTAGAATGATGTTCCAAAATGGTACTTCTAGAACTTTATTACCAAATTACCATTCTTTTTTAGAATCGCGTTCTCAAAGCACGATTTCAAGTCCATGTGGTATTTTCATAATATAAGTTCCTGTTATGGAAAGAAAACAAAAACTTGAAATAACAGCATAAAATTCCAAACGTTATATTTGCTTAAATATAGACGCACAGAAAATTACATTAAAAAGTTATTTTTTATGATTAATTTGGAAGCTCTATAGTACCTTGGAAGTGCCGGGAGACCATAGAGAAGAACAAAGAATCAACGATGTGTCGGTGTCGAACACAACACAGACGTGGTCAAATTCCGAACAAAATATGGTGTTTAGTAAAAGAACATGTGGTCAAATTCCGAACAAGCACCTTCCACATTTTACAACAAAATGTGGATTAATGTAAAGGAAGGGTATTCTTTACTCTTGACATAGATAGATAAATGATAATATTTCAGTACTTTTCATTAATCAATTTTAACATGAGAAAGAAATAGAATTAGATAGTCTTATTTTGCTATACATAAGATATTTTTAGGGGCTTTATGCATAGAGGGAGGTGGGGTGGATTTCGCTACTTCAAGAAAACTCATATGGTTTTGATCACTTACGTTGTATGGATAGCGACAGGGAGTGCCGAGTGGAGGTGGAGAATGAACTAGTAATTGCTCACAGCAGTTCGTATCTCACTACTTGTTGT
The DNA here is from genome assembly GCA_036927795.1 of Iris macrosiphon. Taxonomy (NCBI): domain Eukaryota; kingdom Viridiplantae; phylum Streptophyta; class Magnoliopsida; order Asparagales; family Iridaceae; genus Iris; species Iris macrosiphon. The sequence goes on along the minus strand of JAYESA010000002.1, from coordinate 158,536,483 downwards.
GGCTTTCGTTGTCCTCTTTAAAACACACTGATGTGGACTGGATCTCGAAAATTTGTTTTTTTCTTAACAATTCCTGCCCTGTTAAATATTCAACAAAGTAGGTTACATTAAGAATAATATTAATCATTTAATTAATGAATATTAATGAACATAATTAATTTAATTAATTAAATTCAGTAATAATTTTGTTAATCATATTAGTTAGTTAATTAATTATATTCATGAATAAAAAAAGAGAGTTTATTATAAACAAAGAAATAATTACGAAAATTTAAATACTCAATAATGTTTAATTATTATTTAATTACTATAATCAATAATAAGTTGAACAAATTGTCAATTCCTTGAGATAATAATAATAGTAGTTGTAGTAGTATACCTTCATTATATCAAGTCGTCATCCTCATCCTCCTCATCCTCCTCCTCCTCATCCTCCTCATCCTCATTTCATCCTCATCCTCATCCTTATCCTCATCCAGAATGTTGGTGTTGATTGATGGTTCGGGTCCACCGCTTCGAGTGTAGGAGAAATATTTGCTTTTGCCCCTCTCGCTGGAGTAGCCATCCACACTGGGGAAGTGTTGTATCTTGGACCAATCTGGACTACCCTCCCCAAGGCATCTCCGGAGTAGACTCATGTTGGAGTGAATAAGTAGCTTCTGCAGAGCAGGAAACTGTTGTTGTCCTCCTCCTCCTAGAAGCCACTCTGGTAGACTCTTCATTTTATAATCGCTAAATTTCAGGCGTTGCAGCGAAGGAAGATCCAAAATGCTCTCTAGACTAGGACAACTATCTATAATCAATTCTTTGAGGAAGGAAAAACTGCTAACTTGCACCACGCTGTCGCAACATGATATATCCATCTTAGTTAAGGAGGTGGCATTCTGAGCAAGACCCACAGGAAGATACCTCAATTTGGGACATTTATAAAGATGCATTTCGATTAGGCGAGGTAGGACTGACATAGAGGCAACATTCTTCTTTGTTTTCTCCTCCTCCTCCTCCTCCTCCTCTTCCCACTCCCATTTCTCCCAATTTGGCATGTCATAAAACGATAATACAGTTAATTTTGGGAAGAGAACTGAACAAGTTGAAGAAGATGGTGATAGAGCATCTGCAGTAGCAGCAGCCGGAGCTTTATGACCTAAAAATTCATCTCCAATAACTATGACCGAACGTGCACCTCCAATAGTAAGAGTTTCCAGATTGGGGAGATTCCCTAGAGGAGGGAGGGTCCCACAGTAGTTACAATCATCAAGTTCTAGCATCCTCAGGTTGGGGAGAAAGGAGGGGGCAGATGTCATCCAGCTTGGAAAGCTCATTCCATAGTAGCCATGTATCCAAAGTATTTCCAGACCTGGTGGTGGGCAAAGCAGCAGGTCGAAGACCTCTTCAATTCTCTTATTATTCATCTCCTCCTCAACATCCGGCCTGCAATACAATTTTAGATAGGAAAGGTGCATGTTGTTTTTAAGTACGTCATATCCTCCTCCTCCTCCTCCTCTCCTGTATGATTCTACATCCCTTGTTGCTCTCTCCAACTTGTACATGGTGAGACTTCTAAGCATCGAGAGAGATTTCACTTCTTCCAAGGACCCCCACTCGCTGTTGCTATTATTCACCACAAATCCTGATATTGTGTTCAAATTCTTTAATTTACCTATTCCAATAGGCATGCCTTCCACTGCTGTATAACGAAGATCAAGACATCTTAGGTTTTGCAACTTCACAACACCATCACCAAGGTTACGTAGGTTCCTACAATCATGGAGGATCATAAATTCTAGATTTACAAGCTTCTCTATGCCTTTTGGTAGTTCCTCTATACTAGATGCAGAGAGATCAAGATACCTAAGATGTCCAAGATTTCCTATAGAGTGTGGCAACCTCTCAATTATAGTGCCACTCAAGTCCAACACCCTTAACCGTGTGAAATGTTTAGTAACATCGTCAATATTCACACCTCCTCCATGCAAATTGAACGTCAGTAGAGTCCTCAACGACTTGTCCTTTTTCAAGATATCAAACGTTGGTCTAATTTCTTCACATCCCACACCTACAAAAGATATGCGGCGCGGCAGCTTCACTAATTGGTTGGAACTGCTGCTTCTAGTTAGCCCTCCGTGCACAAATAAGCTCTCGTGTTTGGATAAAATTTGTGCTAGTGACCGTAAATCATGCATTTTGGAGATTCTTCTATCAAGATTGTCTGTATTTGGTTGTAGAAAACTCCTCTGCAATAACTCCCTATGATATTCTTCTCCTACATCTTCAAGTGTTAGATCTCCTTCTGCTCTAACAAACCCTCAGAGATCCAATATCTGACAAGTTCATCAATATCAAACATATAATCTTCAAGGAAATAATGCACAATAGAGAAAACATTGTTTGAGATGAGGAGGTAAATCCTCGTAGCTTAAGTACAATGCTTTGTTAACATCTTCAGGAAGACCCGTCAAAAACCATGTCGTGTTTTGAAGAACTCCCTCCCATGCCTTTTTATTCTTCTCCTTTCTGCACAGGACTCCTCCAATCGTCTTAATTGCAAGAGGTAAGCCGTCACATTTCTTCACAATCTTCAACCCAATATCTTTTAGACCCTCCAACTCACCCTCTTCGCCATGGAAACCACCTTTTTACAAATCAGAGACCAACCATCTTCAAGCGACAAAAGCTGCATGGGATGGATGTGTACTGCCTTCATCCCCAATGCGACACCTTGATTTCTACTGGTGACTAAAATCCTACTACCACTCGCACCCCTCTGTAATGGATTTCGGAGTAAATCTTCCCATACTCGATCACTCCACACGTCATCTAACACGATAAAAACTTCTTCCCACTCAAAGCATTCTCAACCTTCGGCTCGAGCGAAGCACGGGTTTGGAGCCCAGTATGATCGCCCCCGGCAGAAGTGAGAATTTCATTCAATAGATTGACTTCAAGACTTCTTTGGAAACACATACCCACACCTTGACAGAAAATCTAGATGTTATGTCTTGGTCGTTGTATATCCTTTTAGCTAGGGTGGTCTTTCCTATCCCTCCAATCCCTACATTGCAAATACAAGGACTCTTTGTGTATCCTCCTTGGTTAGCATATCAACGGAGCTTCTCTGTATCCTCCTCAATTGTGGATCCTACAACATCATACTCCACAGTCGGAGATGACATTCGGAAGAAGGCTCCAGAAGGTTGATCAGTAGTAGAATATGTGGATGAGACTAGCTGGAATTGTGCTCTCTCCTTGGATATATCATCAAGTTCGAGATTGATACCCTTGATACGTCTACCGATCTGGTGACGCAGGCCTAACCTTCCGGTGCATGCACAAAGCTGCAGGGAGGAGGTGAAATTAGGGCTTACCTGCTGGAGCAGTTGTTTCGTACGGAATTCATCAATGACGTCGTCTGCATCGTACATGACATCTTTCAGTCGAGCCGTCCAGCGGCGGATGGCTTGGTCATGGAATGCCTTCTTCTCGGCGTCCTCGAGGACACTCTGGATCAGCTGAAGCTTTCCCCTGTAGCTTGACGAGCTCTCCCTTCACTCCGAACAGTATCACAACTTCTTCCTCGATCAGGGTGGCCAGCTTCTCGCCTAACAGTCCGACGAATGAGTCGAGTATCATTGCCATTTCCTTAACTCACTCTTTCTATAGCTAGTTTAATTAGTTTCTCTCTCAGCACAACACAAGCAACAGCTCTGGTAACGTGAGTAATATAGGAAGGAACACGGTTGAATAATTGATTCTTCAGTCTCTGTCTCAACTTGCATGGTCCGTGTTCCCAGCAGATTCCTTAAACATTGCAGAAAAGCCCGACAGGCCGAAAGAAAATCAAAAAAAAAAAAAAACACCAAAACTATCACGTGTCAGCAAGTGATCGACTGAAATTAAATCGATGACATCCTTTTTCTGCTGACGTAGCCTAAAAAATATTTCATCCAATAGAAAACCGACACATGGTATCTGTTCACGCAAGAAATTGAGAAAGTACGGCAGAAAAGTCACCTATAGACACCCCTACCCACCCCCCCCCCCCCCCCCCCCCCCCCCCCACACACACACATTTTGGACATATCTATCACATAGAGGACTTTATACCGACGAATTATTGCTACTTCTGTCTCTGTCTCTCAACTTGCTTAATTTTGTTGCATCAGACTCAATAATTGCCGACTAAATGCTGTCTGGAATAGTATCACAACTTGAAAACAAAAAAACAAACAAAAGGGAGAAAAAATACACTGTTTTGTTTTGTTTTATTTTGTTTTATTTTGATCTGATATTATCCTTTTAGCATAATCGAATTTTGACAGCGTATTAGGACCCATTCAGATCTCACATAAAAAGATTACAAGAACAAAACCATACAGATGGACTATAAGTATGTATCATCGCTATTTCCTCAACTGAACTAGAGTTAAAATATTAAACAAAGACCAAACTAGAATTAAAATTTCTTATCCACATTATGTTTATTTTTATTTCTGAAAAGCTCGACAAAAAGGAAAAAGAATCGAAAATTTTTTTTGCCACGTGTAAGCAAGTGATTGGTCAGGATTAAATCGATGACCTTAGTCCTCTCCTGCTGATGTAGGCCAAAACAAACTCGTCCAATGGAAAACCGACACGTGACGTCGGTTCACGTGTCGATTTTTCGGACGAACTGTATAGACGCGCTGATTTTTATTTTATTTTTTGTCTTCTTCTAAATTCTATATAAATGTCCTATTAAATTTCCATCTGGATCTGACAGTTGAGCTATAAGTATCATTGCTATTTTTGTTGGATTGTATCTCGTTTCTGGTTGAGCGCTCAAATGGTGGTGGCAACGGAGTTGATAGTTTAGTTCTACATCGGGTAGGAAGTGGGATTATGAGGTTTAGATAATTGGAATTGGTTCAGACCTTATATAAGAATTTTCTTTTAAGACATATGGGTCCAAGCCAAAATCGTACCTCATGGGCCAATTTCGATTCGGATCACACCGTGTTCCCAACAATTTTCCCATCTCCCTCTTTTTCTATTTGCTTAGTTTGAATTTAATCGATTCTTCGGTCTCTCTGTCAACTTGCATGGTCATGTCGTGTTTTGCATGGCCCCCCACCCAGCAGAGATTTTGAACATATCACATGGATCAAGTTGTATAATGGGTCGGCCCGACAGAGGTTCGATTTGACCGGGTTTGGGTCGGTCCGAATCCAATCCGGCGCAGAGAGCGGGTTGGCCCGGCTCGATCGGATTGGCACCCGATCCAGTCCGGACCCGTGACCCTGTCCGCGGTGGACCTGGCCGAACCGGTCTGGGACAAGGCCGGTTCACGGTTGGGCTGTACCGGCCCCTTTTCTTTTTTTTTTTGAGTTTATATATATATATATATATATATATATATATATATATATATATATATAAGTTAATAAATTAAAATTTATAGGTTTTTTGTTACTAAGTTATTCTTGTATAATTTAAAATTTATAAGTTATTTGTTAAAAACTTTTTTTTAAAATTTATAGGTTTTTTATGATTTTAGTTTTTGTTTAGTTTGTTTGGTTGGAATTATTGGGTTTGATTACTTTAGAAGTGGAAGTTGATTTAGTTTGGTTTATACTGGATGGTTTGAAATTGGGTTTATACAAGAAGTGAAATAAAAAATGTGTACTAAATTTTCCTAAATATATAAATCTTACAATCACAGCTAGCTAGAATTAGCTTTTAACCATCAATTCATTATTTGGCGTAATACAAAAATACTCGGTAAACACATGCATGATTTCAAGATTGAAGTATGTGATTGTTTGCTTTGCTAAATTTCTATATGTGCACACTTTATATATATATATATATATATATATATATATATATATATAAAAGTCAGATTCATTTAGCTCTTTGTCTGTATATATACTGAAAATGAGGTTCATATCAGACAAAGAGCTAAATGAAGCTGACTTATATATATATATATATATATATATATATATATATATATATATATATATATATATATATATATATATATATATATATCGACTGAAGATGGAGATAGATGTTCTAAATTCTTCCACGCTACTGTCAAAGCTAGACAGAGTCGGAATACCATTCACGGATTGCTTGATCCTGATAAAATTTTCATTACTGGGGATGTTGGTATCCGAAATAAGACGGTACGTTATTTTCAGGATCTCTACAACCAGACCTCCTATCCAAACGTCTTTTCACACATTGATTTTAAGAAGATGGTCTCTCGATGAGATAATATTATTGTCTTACAGGCAACGGTGTCGATGGAGGAGATACATTCTATTGTTATTAATGCAGACCCTATCAAATCACCGACATTCTTCAAGAAACACTAAGAGATGATTAAGGTATACGTACTCAATGCGGTGAAAGAGTTTTTTTTTTTATCTCTGGTAAGTTGCTCAAGGAGCTTAACCACGCATTTGTGGTCGTAATTGCTAAGGTGGAGTGAACGATTTTGCTGGAAAACTTCCGGCCGATAGTGTGCTGTAATTTTTTATACAAGATTATAACCCACATGATGTGTGCCCGGATGAGGGATGTTATGAAGGAGATTATCTCCCCTAATCAGACGACCTTCATCAAAGGGCGCTCCATCTCGGAGAATTGTCTGCTGGCTCATGAGCTTGTCAGGGATTTCAATATGCAATGAGGTAACAAAGCATGTCTAAAGCTTGACCTCATGAAAGCCTACGACATGGTGAACCAGAATTTTTTTTGCCACATCATGATCTGTATGGAATTTGACAGATGGTGGGTGGACATGATGAGGGAGTATGTATGCACTGCTTCATTCTCGATTATGATTAGGGGCCAGCCAGAGAAATTTTTTGGAAGCAACAGAGACCTGAGACAAGAGCATCCCCTCTCTCACTATCTCTTTACGACGATCATGGAATCTTTTGGATGATGCGATACTGGATGGATTGATTACTCCTATATTTCGGAAGGTGAATCCTATGTTTCTCATCTAATTTATGCTGATGACCTGCTGGTGTTCGTAGAGCCGTCTGACAAAACCCTTGACACTCTTAAGCGTATATTCTATACCATAAAAAAATGATCGGGTTTGCAACTGAACAAGAACAAGAGCCAGATGCTCCTAAATCGTACTTGTGATAATAAGGAGGCATGACTGGCCAAGATGGACATTATGGAAGGAATGCTTCATGTGAGATACTTGGGTCTTTTTCTCTCAATCAACTATACTGCTAAGGCAGAGTGTGAATGTCTCCTCAACTACACGCAATCAAGACTAGAGGGATGGCAGTCACATATGCTGTCCTTTGGAGGGAGGATCGAACTCATTAAAGTCGTAATTGGTGGTTGCTCTTTTCTGGCTTTAGACCATTATGTTGTCCACGGGTACGATGAAGAAAATTGAAAGTATGTGTGCGAATTTATTGTGGGAAGGAGGCATACATGCAATTTGTTAGGAGGAGTTATGTTGGCCTAAGAAGGAAAACTGCTTATCTCAAACTGTTCTGGAGATTCATCAATGGAAAGTCTCTTTGGGCTGAATGGATCAAGGGAAGGTACTTTTCGAAATGGGACTTCTGGTCCGCTAGTTGCAACATCAACTTCTCGGTCACCGTTAAAGCTTTGTTGAAGATGAGAAGCAAGACTAAGGGTAAGTTGACTAGAGTCATAGGCTCAGAGGCCCAAGCCAGCATTTGGCATGACCTCTAGATTGAGCACACTATTCTGATTGAGAGGGAGGGATGGCATGTTTATGTGCTGATGGGCTCTACAAAAATGGTTAACAGTCTTATCTAGGAAGGAGAGTGGAAGATCCAGGTCCATTTGATTGAGGCGGTCCATGTGAAAGATATACGGACGATGAAGATTGATAGACAAGCAGTGGAGGATTACTGGACCTGCGCAGGCATGGAGAAAGGCACTTTCAAGCTCAGTACAACCATGAATCAGATACGGATAGATCATGAGGAGCTTGATAGGACGAAAATGGTTTGGACCAAAGGGACTGCAGTCAAGATGTCGTTGTGCTTATATAAATTGATCAGGAATATGCTTCTTACTCGAGACAGGTTGAGTAATTTTGGCATCCCCTGTGAGGACATGAAGTGTTGTTTATGCGGTAAACATGATGAGACCAGTGATCATATGTTCTTCGCTTGTGTCGTCTGTTGGGAGATTAGGAGTGCACAGAGACGTAAATTAATATATATATATATATATATATATATATATATATATATATATATATATATATATATATATATATATATATATATATATATATATACATGGTCATTATAGAGAGCTTGTTACGGTCTTAAATGATATTAAAGCTCATAAGGGGAATGGAGAGAGGGGTTATCGTCGTATTAGAATTATTTTTGGGACAGTGGTATGACACGTCCGGAGGGAACGTAACCGATGTATCTTTGAGGCCGATCCCTTAGTACTTTTCTTGTACAAAGAAATATAGATGCTGACATAGATATCTTAGACCCCATAATATGGGATAGATCTAAGTTGTAATTATCGTTGATCAATAATATATATATATATATATATATATATATATATATATATATATATATATATATATATATATATATATATATATATAAAGATTGTGAATCAACAATGATCGATCTCCGAGTAAAAAAAATGTTTGGGTCTTGAACTAACGGTTGACCGTCCAAAATCTGTTAGAAAATAAATATTTAGACTTTAGATCGCAAATAACTTATAAAATTTGTATTTGGGTCTCAGTAATAGACATAATTAGTGTTTGGTCTTGAACTAGCGGTTGACCGTCCAAAATCTTACTAAATTGTTAAAAAAATAAAATAAAATAATAAATAATTTTATTTAATTAATAATGTTAACTTACTTTCCTCACGTGACCTTTTGCACTGGCATTTTTTTTTTTTGAATTCCTGACATAACGCTGGGGCCCAACGTAACGCTCAGGACTTTGTGCACACTACATTGCATGCCTTTGGGCCCACTGCCCCCAACTCAGACCATTTATAAATACAAGGAATAATACGCCGTCGTGCCTCGATCCACTGATCTTCTGCCACACAGTCAAGGTCTTATACCTCTCATCGGTAACCACAAGTGCCACTCGAGTTCGGTTTTTGCACTGACATGTGAGTTCATCTAAGTTGCATCTATGACCATGTTGTTAATTTTTCGTCTAATCACCAATTAATTTTTTTCCTAAAAAGGAACAAAATTGTCGGGTGTTTTCTATTTTTTTTTAATTTTATGTGTTTTTATTGTAAAAATAAAAGTCACTTAAATTAAATAAACAATAATAATAATAATAAAACATCACAACTACACTTATTCGTCCATAGCAAGGGTGTAAGACAATATTTTTCATTTTTTTATTAAAATAAATAAAAGATTATTTCTTTTCAGCCACTTGTTTTCATTAAAAAAAAATTTAATGGAAGCCATTAGTTAGTTAGGATGCTCCTTTTGTTTTTCTTTATTATTAAAGTGAGTGGAATTTATTTTTATTTTTTTGGAACATAATTTGTGCATTACTGTAGCATTAACATACATTTTTTTTAGTACCGAACTCGAGTGGCTCTTGTGGTTACCGAGAAGAGATATAGAACCCCGACTGGATGACAGAAGGTTAGTGAATCGAACCATGGGAACGTATTATTCCTTACATTTATAAATGGTGGAAGTTGGGGACAGTGGGCCCAAAGATATGCAATACAGTGTCACAAAAGTTCCGAGTGTTACGTCGGGCCCCGTGCGTTATGTCGGAAAGTAAAAAAAATACATTTTTTTAGTCTATTTCGGGGTGGAGCTATGATTAAAATTATAGAAAAATCGGACTACTACATAAATTTTTTTTTAAAATTGTCATATTAATTGAACTTCAATAGCAAAAAAAAAGTCAATATTTTCAAAGTTTTACAAAAAAAGGAACAAAAAATTGTGCACCTGAGTTAGCTTATTGTTTGTATCTTATAGGGCCAAAATAATATATATTTTAAATTTATAAAAAAAAATATTAGTCAGCATAAAATATGGGAGGTCGTGGTCTCCCTTGGATCCTTAATAATTTGTCCTTGATCTTTTCCACATCTTTGGAATATTTAATCATTGCAAAAAAAAATATTCTTTTGATGGACATTTTTTTGTAAAGATTTTTTTTTAAAATCTTGCTATTAAGACGTCCATTAAAAGGACATAGCAATGATACTGTTGGGGTCCAGTCTATATTTGGTAAATTTTGGAGTCCAAATATGGTCAAAGATTTGATTTGATATAATTTGAAAATCTACATTAAATGTAAGATTTGATTAGATTTTAAATTTGTATCAAATATTTAATCTGCCATATTTGGACGTCCATAATTGGCATTAGACTATTTTAGGTGTAATAGGATTATTATTTTAGGGTTACCTATTTAGGAAATTCTATTATGACCTAAAATAGGTTTCTTATTGGGTGGAGGCACAAAGATTAAGCACAAGTTGGAGATTTGGGATGCTCGTCCACAGGAAATCTAAGAGAAAGTTCGTGCTTTGCTCTTAGGACTTCGTCATCCAAGACAGAAGGAAGAAGGAGATCTAATCGAGGAGTCGTCAACTTCGGTTAGGAAGATTGCTACAGGTTGGTGAGTGATTTTAATTGTAATCTTCTGCCTTTCTTCTTCAGTGTGGTGAGGGGGTTGAACCTATTAGGGCAAATGGTTTCAATATTAGTTTTTTGTAATCTTTTAATTTTATTTGAGTTATAAAGGTTAGAATTTGTCCAGGTGACGTAGTCACCGCCATATACTTATCTTCATCTGTGCTTGGTGTTCGTAGATTGGTTAGTCATCTCAGGTGGGTTGGCAAAACACTTCCGTGATGCGCCTAACACGTGGTATCAGAGCCCACGTATTTTCAACATGTGGTATCGGAGCACACGTGTTTTTGGTATCAAAGCCAGGTTCTTCTCAAGAGGGTAGGTACAACTATGCCTACGGAGCAGATGAACACTCGTATGATCACCCTCACAGGGGAAAACTGGGCAATTGGGAAGCCAAGGATGGAGGATTTACTCTAGTGCAAGGACTTGAATGGTCCATTGGAGGGCGACAACGCAAAGCCGATGGACAAATATGCTGATGACTGGAAATGACTGGATCATAAGACTGTTGGATTCATCCGCCAATGGCTGGATGACTCGGTATTTCACCACATGTCCATGGAGAGTTTTACAAAAGCATTGTGGGAGAAGCTTCATTATTTGTACGAAAGGAAGACGGCTGGCAACAAGGCATTTCTGATTCGCCAACTCATCAACTCGAAATACACGGAGGGTGCACTGGTGGCACAACATCTGAACGAGGTTCAGGGCATCATCAATCAGCTGTCTGCTATAAAGATGGTGATTGAGGATGAGCTTCAGACCCTTCTGCTTTTGAGTTCTCTGTCGGAAAGCTGGAAGACGTTGGTGGTGTCGGTGGGTAACTCCGCTCCTGATGGAGTTGTCACGATGGAGGCAGTCAAAAGCAGCTTATTGAACGAGGAGATCTGGCGTAAGCAAGTAAAATCGTCGTATGAGTCCGCTCCGGTGGCTTCCTACGGGAAGGAAAGACCCAAGTCACAGACAAGGACAGGAGGTGTCACGCCCCAGTCCCAAAATACATAGGACTAGGACACATAAGCATGCCAGCCGCATGTATATGGCAACTCCAATATTTGGAAACCAAAACACATGCGTACGCTGTATAATGAACAATAATTCACAAGTAGTAAATATGTCACAAGTCACAGGGTATCACTAAATCCCATCCACAGAAAATCAATTATAAATAAATAACTAATATCTATGAAACTATATCTCAATACAAAGTATCTAAAGATGATAGTTGGATGGAGACAAATCCACTACCAACTCGAATATATAAGTACAACTCAACAAACACAATATAAGAATATCAACTAATAATCACGGGACTCGAAGGGAAGACCTCATCGAAATATAGGTAACAAGTCCAGATCTGCGCTCCTGCGAATACTCATGAACAGATACACCTGGAAAGGGACCAGATCCTCAGAGGGACATAACAAGATACATAAAAGCATGCCAATAAAGTACTGAAATAAATATCCAATTGGTCGCCTAACCATCTATGTGAATGCAGTTTGAGAATAACTTTCCAACAAGTGGGCTATCTGGCTAAAAATGGGATTGGCATGGTTCTCTTGGAGATCCAGGGGCCTAAAAAGTATGTCGTCTTTTGAACGGCAAAGGCCGCCTGATAATATATAATATATAAAGGTCATCACCGCCCGTATCTCCAGCGGAGCTTCCGGGTTACAAAAGGAAAGTACAAAGGAGCACAAATGCCTTACTAGTTGTTCTTCCCACCCCATGCTCTAAGCATGTCACATCCATGACATGATCTGGTTCATAGCCTATCTTTAGTACAATAGCCCAACCCTGTAACCAAATAAGGACAATGATTGGACCACCGTACTACAATAAGGTATGTCCCTGGACTACTTATAACTGCTAAGTCTTCTAGCATACAATATTTCTACAACAGTTATCCCTGACGCACGTCCCACACGTACCGATGATCAGTCAATACGTAAGTCCGTGATCTATATGAGACTCACAACTCGTGTAAAAATGTGTCACAGCCAAATGAAACCTAATGAGGCTTTATGATAATGGGGTGGTCTCATAAACAAGGTCAATGCATATACATAATAAAAATAATCACGACGACACCGTCATTGCACCCAAGTTCCCTTGGACGCGCATTTTATATAGCAGTTAAAATATATGAACTAATGACAGAAAATAAAGATGCATGCAACATATGGAATATGAATAACAGTACAATGGCAAGGTATACTTGCCTGGCAAGAGAGCTGCAAAATATAACGTCCAAATGTCAAACACCAAAAGTCAGAAACTACGGTCTCAGAATGAACGACTTCGGATGCTGAAATAAATATCACCAACATTCCCAGAATAAGCGAGATAGCTAGAAAATACTACCCTTTCGTCCAATTTGTACACAGGGGCAAAACAATAATTTTGGGTCAAATTGGGATCCACGTGTGGCCCACTTTGTACCAAAAAGTGTGCCAGGGATAACGGTCTCTAAATGGGACAAATTATAAGTCAAACGAACTCTAAAAGTCAGTACAAACTCAACGATATGTCCAAATATGGATTCCGGTGAGCCGAACATAATTTTGCCCAAAAAGTCAACCGTGGGGCCCTATAATAGGCAACTTGGTCAACTATCTCAGAATTACGTAAAAATTGGGTCACAGGACCAGCGCGATACCACGAGTCCAGTGGCACAAGTTTTATCACATTTTGACTAGCGTGCACTAAATGACGCGAGATTTTGCAAAAGTCGCAATACGAGAAATTTTTGCGGATACGAACTGATTTCGACGTGCACACGCGTCCGAATCAGTTTCTACGAAAGTCCACACATCTGGGTATACCGTGCGCATCTTTCGGTGTAATTAGTACACGACGAGGCGGTTCCGTTTGGCGGGACGCGCTCTGTATCACAGTTTCTGGAAATTGGAAAAAATATATTTTTAGGATTTTTAACTTAGTTTCATTTTACATACAGTATCAAATAAAATAATATAATTAACAAGAAATAATCTAGGTTAGGTGATATTCTCATAGCAAGAAGAAAAACTAAATTCGGATCTCTGTGGTGGGAGATACGAGTCCGTGAACATGGTCATTGCAACAGAATTTCTGAATTTAAAAGTGGTCATTTTTTTCTTGACTTGGCGTCAATTTTCGCCTAGGTTTACGCATTGTTCAAAGTAAACTAACATACAGATATGGAAGGGGGATAGGTCATGAACATACCGGTAAAGACAGGGTCGAGTTTGGTCGAGCGATGGAACGGGAAACGGAACATGAACAGGGGTTCGTCGCTGTGATCTGTTGTTGTCGCGTGCGCGGGTGACGCACGAGCGTGCGGCTGCTGCGACGACCGGCGATGGCCGACAATGGCGCTGGCGGTCTGGCTGGAGGCGGCGGTCTCGGGGTCAGAGGAAGATGGGAGTAGGGTTAGGGTTTTATATACGATGGTATTTATAGAGAAGGAGATGGGAAAATAGGGTTCGAATACTTCCGCCGGGGGGGGGGGTTTAATAATGTGCTACTGCTGTTTCTTAGTTTTTGGGTCATGGGTAGGGAATTAGGCGGGTGCGGGTCCTTAGGATTTTAGGATATCGGGTTTGGGTAGTATATGGGTTAGGGTTTAGATCCATTTAGGATTTTTTTATTCTTTTTCTTTTTCTTTTCTTTCTTTTTCTTTTCTAATTCTTTTCTCTATTTCTTTTCATTTATTTTATTCTTTTATAATAAACTATATATATATATATATATATATATATATATATATATATATATATATATATATATATATATATATATATATATATATATACATCATTAAGCTATCAACTGTCCACAAGGTCTCCTACATAGAATAAATTAAGAAAAATTATAATTGCCCCGTAAATCCCCTAAATGCATAAACACCTAAAATAAAAATTAAATAAATTCTATTTCCTCTAATTAGCTCATAATTACCATAAATTAATTAAATTATTAATTAAAAAGGTTAACACGGTTTTTAGAATTAGGGGTTTTACAGGAGGGAGTTCTCAGGATCTTGCAATTGTGGACCGTAAGGAGGGCTGCTATCACTGTGGCAAAAGGGGTCATATCAAGAGGAACTGCATGAAGCTCAAAGCTGAGAAGACCAAAGGCAAGGATGATCAGGAGGATCTTATCCACCGAAACCGACGCAGAGGAACCTTGTGGCATGTGTCATGATGACGGCTGGGTCATGGACACGGGAGCGTCATATCACGCCACTCTATATAGGAGGATCTTCACGTCATACCGTGGTGACAGGTTTGGACGTGTGAAGATGGACAACAAGGAGACGGTTGCAGTTGTAGGCATCGATGATGTGTACTTGATAACGGATCTTGGTGAGAAGCTCGTTCTCAAGAATGTATGACATGTACCGAGTTTGCGCTACAACTTGGTTTCGGTAGGGAGGCTGGCGGATGATGGCTGTCGCAGTTTGTTTGGGAATAAAGATTGGATGCTTACGAAGGATTCCCAACAGCTTGCTCGAGGAAATTTATGTTGTGGCATGTACAAGCTCATGCCGCTGAGGTGTACAGGCAGGCCATAGACACTGGATGGAGGCTCGAGGGGTATTCGACATGAGGTGGATCGTCAAAAACTTGTCTTGGAGGGGCTTCAAGATACTTTGAAGGATACAAAGAAATTGGTTCGTCGAGACAAATGATGAATGGTGATGAGTCAAAGATTGAGGGTCAGTCTGTCGGTCCCATGACAGCTGGTCGGTCTCCAAGTGAGGGTTGTTCCACGGATCCGATTTTGGCGACTGGTGGTTTGCCAAAATTTTACGGAGCGACATTGGTTTTTGCAGTTCGAGGCTATGGAGGAGATCAAGGTTTGCAACAAACTCAATCTGAGGCATGAGCATTATCATTTACACAGTTCAGGAGAAGCCGTAGGTCATCGACGACATGCACAGTACGTAATATTCTGCTCGAGGACGCATGTGTATGGGAGAGCTTCAAGTTCGGACATGAAGGTGGGCAGATTCAAGGGTTCGAATCTCGGAAGAATCGTATCGTCCGCTTGGTTGGGCCGGACAAGGGTGAAGAAGCTCGTCGGAACGTTAACACGTTTCGGTGGAAGATAGAAGTCGGGGACATGCAACCAAGACTCACGGTGAGGCTGATCGTCAGGATCTTCGGTCTTGTCCGTGTCATCGATATCGACAGGATCCCAGTAGTGCAGGAGGTGCTACGCATGGCAGCTAGCGTCGACGTGACGGTCGAGGAGCTGGAGACGACAGAATATACAAAGCAACTCGGGGGATCGGAGATCGGTGGCATGGGAGAGCAGGATTTCTGTCGCGAAATGACAGGCATGGAGTCCAGTTGAGGAGCCATAGGATCAACACCCTCTCATCAGACTGGAGGAAAAGATTGTTGGGTCCAGTCTAGATTTGGTACATTTTGGAGCCCAAATATGGTCAAATATTTGATTTGATATAATTTGAAAATCTACATTAAATATAAGATTTGATTAGATTTCAAATTTGTATCAAATATTTAATCTGCCATATTTGGACGTCCATAATTGGTATTGGACTATTTTAGGTGTAATAGGATTATTATTTTGGGATTTCCTATTTAGAAAATTCTATTATGACCAAAAATAGGTTTCTCATCCTATAAATAGGGAGGAGGGTGGAGGCACAAAGAAGAAGCAAAAGTTGGAGATTCGGAGTGCTCGTCCACAGAAAATCTAAGAGAAAATCCGTGCTTTGCTCATAGGACTTCTCCATCCAAGACAGAAGGAGATCTAATCGAGGAGTCGTCAACTTCAGTTAGGGAGATTGCTACGGGTTGGTGCGTGATTTCAATTGTAATCTTATGCCTTTCTTCTTGAGTGTGGTGAGGGGTTGAACCTATTAGGGCAAAGGGTTCCAACATTAGTTTTTTACAATCTTTTAATTTCATCTGAGTTATAAATATTATAATTTGTCCAGGTGACATAGTCAACGTCATATACTTGTCTTCATCTGTGCTTGATGTTCGTAGATTGGTTAGTCATCTCAGATGGGTTGGCAAAACGCTTTCGCGATATGCCTAACACATGGTATCAGAGCCCACGTATTTTTAACAGATACGTCATTCTAATGGATGTATTTTTTTTATTTTTTAATTATTGATTTTAGTAAATAGTTTGTTACGATGTAAGTTTTTGTTTTTGTTTTATAAATTTTGCCTGGTAGGAATTTTTTTTTTGGCAGACTAATAATTGATCTGTCGAGTTTTGCATGGTCCCCAACCCAGCTAGCAAATTGCTTTAGAGCATCTCCAATCCCATTGTTTGGAAAAAAAGTAGTTGTTGCTAGATACGAGTGAAATTTTTTCTTGGTAGGAATATTTTTGGCAGACTAATAATCTACGTTTCGGCAAGCAAACAAATCGCATATTTACTTAATCCACCCAACTAATAAGTACGGATCTTATATCAATAAGTGATATATATATATATATATATAAACGAAATATGAGTCATATTGTTCATATTTTTACAAAAATTAATACACATGTGGATTCATATTGTTCATATTTCTACACATGTGGTTTCATATTGTTCATATTTCTAGATTAACTAATACACATGTGGATATATATATATATATATATATATATATATATATATATATATATATATATATATATCTTAGGATGTAACCTTGTGGTAAGGCTACATGATGAGGACGGGTAGGTGCGTCAAGGGCGGAATCATGAATTTAAATTCTTCGGGGGTAAGTATATTCAGTGGACATACGTAGAATTTTTTTTTTTTTATACCGGACTACTAATGGATGTACATAGTAAAAAAAAAAAATTCTTTATGGACCGTTCATATTAGATCTTTAAACTATTCATTTTCTCGCGAGATTTTGATTAATCTGAACGGTCCATGGAGATAATCAAACGGCTGCTATTTCAGAGAACATACGGGGATGCTTAATTGCGGCTGTTATTCCGAAGAATATGCGAAAATGCTTAAGTGTTGTTGTTATATATATATATATATATATATATATATATATATATATATATATATATATATATATATATATGGTAGGGCTACGGGACATAGGAGGGTGTGCGGTGGGGTTCGAGCCCCGGGAGAGGGAGGGTGTTAGCTTGGCCCCGTTCCTTTCACGGGAGGTGGGGGTGGGATGGGGTGGAGAGGGGTGGGGTGGGGGGATGGGGAGCTTAGGTTAGTTTAGGAAAAAAGAAGATATATATATATATATATATATATATATATATATATATATATATATATATATATATATATATATATATATATATATATGGGACGGGATATTACATCAAATTATTACAACAATTATTACACATAAAAATCTCAACCATACATTCATTTCAATCGTATGGTTATAAATTATCTCATAAAGTAGTGCCACGTCAGCATCATTCTCAACTACACAGTTTAAAAAAAATGTGTGGTTGATAATAAATGGTGCAATAATTGTTGCAATAACCATTGGTGTAATATCCCTTATATATATATATATATATATATATATATATATATATATATATATATATATATATATATATATATATATATATATATATTCGAAGAAGGTAAATATTATTGATAAAAGTATAAAATTACAAAACTATTATCCCGTCCATAGAACAAAATCTACTCATCTAGGGCCAAGGATATCTATATCAGTTTCGATGTTCTTTGTACAACATATATACTGGTGGAAAGACCCTCAAAGATACGTCTTTTTCTTTTCTCCATACATGCCAAACCACCATCCGGAATATAAGGCGTATCCGTCTGTATGTTCCAGCCTATTTTTCTTTATGCGCTTTGACTTCATTTAAGGCGATCCCTGGACAAGGCGTATACGTCTGTTTCTTCCGAACGATCCCTACTGTGCGTAATCAGTAGTCCAAAATTGGTGCGGTGATGGCTCTAGATCTTCCAAATATAGTCACACCAGAAGAAAAGGTAATCCTTGGATTCTTCTATATGGTCACACATACAACACTTCTTATCCGTACAATCCACCGCAAAGCTGCTCAGGCGGTCCCTAATAAGTAGGCGGTTGCGAATCATTTTATAAAGGCACAATAAATTTTTTATCGCCGCTCCTTTAGTCCAAATCATTTTCGTCCAATTTACCTCCTCTGATCTGGGTCTGATTTGGTTTAAAGCCGCCTGAAACTAAATGTGCCTTTTTCTATGTCCTCCCAAACCTAGTAGTCCTCCATGCCCCTTATATTAATGCCTAGCACTCTAATCTCTACCGCAAGAGCCGTCTCTATCAAGCGTTCATGAAAGTTCCATTCACTCTCCTGAATAAGGCAGCTAACTAACTCAATAGATCCCCTTAGCTTGTAAATATGCCAGCCCCCTCTCAATAAAGCTTATGTGGTTGAATCAGGGGTCGTGCCACAGGCTAGTTTGGTTTTTCGAGCAAAAAACCCTATTCAACCTAGTTTTAGCCTTGCTTCTCAAACCCAGAAGCAATTTAACCGTCATCGAGAAGTTGTTGTTGACCCTAGTCGACCAAAAGTCACCCCTAGGGAAATACTTTCCTCTGATCCATTCAGTCCATAACGACTTGCCAGAGATGAATCTCCAAAATAATTTGTAGGATGCTGTGTCTCTTAGAAGAGAAATCTATCTAAGACCAACACCTCCATCTCTCTTAGGCCGACAGAACTCTTCTTAGCAGATCGTAATTATCCCTCCTTTCCAGAGAAAGTTTGCACACATACGCTCAATCTTTTTAATAGTACCTTTAGGGATTATGTTAGCCTGGAACCAGTACATCGTAATAGTCGAGATGACACTTCTGATAAGCTCAGTACTCCCCCAAAAGGCAGGGTATGGGCCTGTCAGGCCTCCAGTCTAGCTTGAGTATAGTTGAGAATGACCCCAGAATTCGTATATGTGGCATAGTTGATGGATAAAGGCAATCCTAGATATTTGACCGGCAGCATGCCCTCAGGAATGTCCATCTTCCCCAAACAAGTCTCCTTTTACCCACAGGTCCGGTTCAGGAATATTTGGCTCTTGTTTTGTTTAAGCTGTAAGCCCAACCACCTTTCCATAATGTCAAAAATACTCTTAAGAGTGTCAAGCGACCTATTGTAGGTTCCATAAAAATAAGAAGAGCATCTGCACATATGAGGAAATAGACCACCGAAGTCTCAACCCCACAAGAGGCTCCAAACTAACCAAACACAACCCCACATGAGGCTCATACATCTCCTCTCTATATCTTGATGTCTTCCTCTATACACCTCATAACCCCAATCCTAGAATTCTTAAGCTTCTAAAAAATGCACTGATTTCTTTCTCTCTATATATGCCAGACTGAACACAATAATCGTAGCCTAGCTTCTTTGTACCAATTGCTATTCTTATCTCTATTGTTGTAAATAGTCTGAACCATTGTAGAAGCATAAAAAATTATGCAGGTTGCATAAAGGTCATGCCCCCTCAACAGGCTGCAGAAAAGCCACATGTAGCCCAATCAAGCTGCAGAGAAACCACATGCAGTCTAAATAGTCAAGTCGCAGAGAAGCCATATACGGCTTGATCAACCAAGTCACAGAGAGCCATATGCGGCATGATCAAACCAAGTCGCAAAAAAGATGCATAGTATACTTGGCCTGATCAAACCTGATTAACCAAGTCGCAGATAAGCCACATGCGGCCCAATCAAGCTTCAGGGTATAGAACTCCTGTATTGGGTAGTGGACGTATCGGTGAAAGTGACAATACTTTGGGTTGGCCATTTCTGCCACTTTAGGCTGACCTCTGACATCGGGAAGCCAGATTGATGCCACATGGTTTCTTCTACCGCTGAGGCAGCCTGGGCAGGGGCAACCAGGTCGGGCCTTGCGATTATGAAGCTCCCGATGTCAATGTACCTCCAACTACTACACATGTCGTGTCTGATCCGGGTCCATCTCAACCCCCACCAGCGAACAAGTTCAAAAAAAAGAGGGATGCTTCGACAAGCCGTTGCGTAAGAAAATAACTCAGGGACTGGAAAAGCCATACAACTTTGACGTCTTGGCTCAACTTGTCATGTCCCAATCTTCCACAGGAATCGGTCATACCCGCTAGGCGCGAATCACCACGCTATTACTCCCACAGGAAAATTATTTTCATCTGGACGTGATACCGCACGAGCACAAGATGTGCCCGTGCAAGGTCATGATCTGAATAGGCAGTAAAATGATTAAGCCACAGAGTCGCACAAATAGTCCAAATGCAGCAGAATAGAACCAACAGGCGATTGGTTACAAGTTCACAGAGTCATCAATAGTCATCAATAGCGGAAGCAATGAATAACACAAGTATAGAAGTAAAATAAGCACTTTATTGATATTGCACAAGTATTACAAGGGATGCTAGGCCAAGATTATAAGTCGCTCAAGTTATCTCTCTCTTAAAATAATAAAAGCGTGCTAAGTGGCTACAATTGTAGAATGATACATAAACAATGTTCCAACATTAAATCTTGTATATGTGCTTCAGTTCCGGATGCAATGTTCCAAGGCTCCAGAGCGGACTACATGCCTTAGCTCGCACGAAGGAGTTTTCATACCGAACGAGGTTCTTCCGCACCCTGCAAGCAATCTGGTGGGTTATCAGTACATGAATGCACTGGTGGAGAGGCTTCTCATCTGTTCGACAAATCCATACACGTTATATAGGTTCCATACACCATCTATTAAGTTGCCTTTCTAATCTTACCTTAGGATCAGTTTTATGGCATAATGAAAAGCCTATCTCATGTGACAGTGCACTATACGATATAAGAGTAGCGTGGCGAGACTTACCGACTTACCATTCGCCCTTCCCTGTCTAGAGATAAAACCAAGTTAAACCAAGCACGAACATATGTAAAAAAAATTACAAAAATTGCATATGCAAACATGCGTGTTACGAGCGGGTTCCTGATTCAGGTACACGAGTTATACGGATACTCATGTGTGTTATATTCTGGTAGGTTGCAATAAATTATTCAGGTGTTCAAATTATGCATAGATGTCTTATACTCAAATTCGTTCAGGTATTCTATATTATCATATGCGATGCAATGACTCACATACAGATTGTCGCTAAGCGAGTATGACTTATCTATATGAACATGAGTCACTGGCATAGCCATAAATAATGAGTTATAGTCATCAATGAGGATGGTATGCAATATAAAGTACATGAGGTGCTACACGCCATCCTGTCCTGTATATGAGACTATCAATCTTAGAGCGAGAATAGCGCAGCATGAGGCGCACGCGCCCTTCTACTTGTACATGAAGAAGATTGCTGCGTGAGTTCCTTCCAGATCGAATCGACACCGGTGCCCCGGAGACCGTCCGTGGAACAAGATTCAAAAATCTCCCTTGTTACCAAGTTGTCTGCGACATGCAAGTCTTGGGTCTTCCAGATTCACAACATGACATGATAATTCTTGATTCTTGTTCTAAACGAGTGTGTTCAACGAGCTGTGATTCTTGCTTTTCTTGACATGATTCTCGTTCAGAGTTAAACTTGACATGGTGCATTCCCCTGGTTCGAAAAATGCCTTGGCGACCTAATGGTTTCGGATACTTGCAGGTTCATATTGCAAAGGACTATTTGATAGTCTTCTGGCTAACTAGATGCATGCACGATATGGATAGTGTTGCTTGATCGTGGCATAAAATTATGTGATAAGTATTAAAATGAGGCAAACGAGTACAAGTTAGCATGTAAGCAGGAAAGCATTACATTTGTGTAAAATATAAGCATATGGAAGCATACTGCATAGTCTACTTTAGAACATAATGCTTTACGTTAGCATGTGTCTAAGGGGTAGTGCAAGAAGTAAAACCGTACAGGGACATATTGGGCGACAAAATCCATAAGACGAGCAGTGTAAACAAGTAAAGCAGTTCACTATGAAGAGTTTATAATGATCTACCCGAAGCATAGCAGAGTCTACTTGCACGAAGCTAAGGTAGCATACGAGGGTCCAACTATTAGCCAAATTTTATTTCCATGTTCTAACACAAGCAATACAAGATGTGATTATTTCCTTATCTAGGTGCGTTGTATTCTTTATTAGCATGCAAGGAATAATTTACCTAGCGACTAGCATGTATTGTCCATATTTTTAAGTGTGCAGGCTAAGCAAAGACAAGTTCATTGTAGCCACCAACCTTAGCGATGATTCATCTCGGTCGAGCGATACTTTGAATGAGCCTTTGAAAGTCCAAGTCTGAACTCTTGAAGGGCCAAGTCTGAAATCCTTTGCCTCAAGCGAGTCTTTTCGCTGAGCAAAGCGGGTCGGGTTATTGCACTTGTGCCATTTGAGTCGGCTATCCGCTTGAACGGAAAGGGTCATTGCACTTGCACTCTCAAGCCAAGCACCTTATCTAAAAGATGGGGTATTATCTTAAGGCCACTAAGGGCTTAAACTACGGCAAAGTCTGAAGGCTGCCTCTGTGTCTACCTGCTCCTGCAGGCAAATTCAAGGACTACTACCATAAGACCAATCATGGCTTAGGATATGTAACACCTTCCATAACCTCCCGAGGGTTCAGATGAAGAAGACGAGGTGCACTCTCACTCTTCGCAATATTTTATTTGGGACTCTGAAATCAGTATCGGGGAGATGCTCAAGCAAACATTATCTGCCAACATGGCGTCAACTGACCCTGAGAATGACGACGAGAATCTACCTTCTTCAAATAAATAAATAAATAAATAAATAAATAAATATATATATATATATATATATATATATATATATATATATATATATATATATATATATAAAAGTTGTTCCATGAAGAAACTGCATGAAACGCGCGCGTGCGCACAGCTCTTCCGCCTTCGCCTCCTGTTGCTCCGTCCAACCCGTCTCCCCCGGCTATACCTACTTCCTCCTCCTCCTCTCTTCCTGACCGCACCCCTACCTCCCTCCACATATTCTTCCCTCTCTCACTCCTCCCCGGCTACGTTTTTTGTTACGGAGGATGAGTGGACCACTATTGGTCCCCATCGACGAGCACGACCTCTACGATAGCAGTCGAGGGGGGCCGCTGGTACGGGCCTATACCCCATATGACTCAGTTTCCACTACCGCCCTCCCGCACCCTCATGGCCCTTTTTTTACCTCCGAGAGAAGACCCTTCTTTGTGGACAGACATGTGTAGATCGGGTATGGATAGAGAGTCCATATAAATGAGCTACGTCAAGCCGGAGATCATCTTAGGAAGGAAGGTGATCGGGATTGATAAAGATGACATCATGGAGATGGAAGAGTATTGAAAAAAATAATATAGTTCTCTATATGATGGGATCTCGGCCATATTTTGGTCAGCTCAAAGGATTTGCCTTGCGGTTATGGAGGTCGAAAGGAAGCATAGAGATTTTCTCTTGGAAAAATGACTTCTACTTTATCAAATTTGGCCTAACATAGGACCTAGAGCGGGTTATCCAAAATGGCCCATGGACGTTCGACGGTAGATTGGTAGTTTTGAGACGTTGGGACCCATTCTCCAACTTTGAGAGAGACCGCTTAGCCACCATACAGATCTGGATTTGGTTCCCATAGCTCTCTTTCCAACTTTGGACCACTAAGGCTATTATGAAGATAGCTAGTGGCATCAAAAAGCCGTTACGTTCGGACAACGCTACCACCAAAAGGGATCGAATGTCATTCGCAAGAGTATTCGTTGAAATCAACACAACGGATTCGTTACCGGATAAGTTAGAAATTGAACTCCCATCAGGTGAGTTTATATTCCAGAAAGTGGAATATGAATGGGTCCACCTTGCTGCCATAAGTGTCAGAGTTTTTGGACACATTCTCTCCCAATATCCGGACGGAAAACCCCATAATAATCATAATCAACAAGGACCTGGCACTAAACATGTAGCTAAAGCATCCAAATTGGGGGAGACTACCAAGCTGGTTACCGACCCAATATGGAAAAAATAGAGTACTGAGAGTACGACTGTCTTTGAAATAGAAAATGAGGAACATGAGCACCTGGTGACCCTCGAACCTATTATATTAGTAAAAAGGAATGTAGCAGGGGCTGGTCAACCTATTCAGGAGTTGAAAGAGTTAGTGGAAGAAGGAACCATTGAGATTCCATAGGAAATAGTAGTATTTGTAGAGGACATGGCGTGCTGTCGTAGGCACCCAAAAATAAAACCTTTACTCTTGAAATAATATGTAGTAGTGAGAGTAAGGATCGTTCCCACGAAGAGTAATTAGTTTGATCTTTATGCTATGTGAAATAAGATGGGGGGAAAGTTTTGGATCAAAGCAAATTAAAAAGAGCTAAAAATAATTAAAGTATTAAAACAATCAAAGGAAAAAATGTTGGTCTCAGTCAACATCCACCATTGGAATCTTAAAATTGATCATTGATGCAAACATAAATTATCATACTTTGAATATTCACCGTTGGAAGTATTTTCTATCTCTCTTAGGCTTAGATAATTAGAAACAAGCGATCTAATTAGATTTAATTACTAAATAATCCAAGACAAGCGCTGAAGATTTAATCTAGTAATTTTTTAAAGAACAAAGAGATCGATGAAGCAAAACAACACAAGCACAAGCGGTTGCATTTAATTTTGTCAAAAGTTTTTCTCCTAAGATCTAATAAAACAAAGCAGTTTATTAAATCTTGGTTGCTTCATAAATTAGAAAAATCAAACAATTACGGATTTGATGTCTAATTTAGCAGTAGATCGAAATGGATAATAGACTAGTAGGCCTCCTAGTAATTAAACAAAACAATCATGAAAGTAGGCATAGAAAAACATTCAATACTCAAAGCATAAATCAAACATATGAAATAATTTAGATCTCATAATTTTATTGATTCCAAGGCTTCTGTTTCCTTCGACCAACAAGACTTTTAGCTCCGCACGTTCATAAAAACTTCAAAAGAATATTGGAGAAGAGGAAGAAGAGTTGTGTGTTATTCTTTATTTTCTCCTGATCTCTATCCCTTTTATAGACTCTAAATTAGTGTTTGAAGATCACAATATCTTCCCATAAATCCTCTAATAGTTACAACAACCCAAACAATAAAATAAAATCTTTGAAAAAGTTGGGAAATGGTTATTTCAACTCCACTTTTTGTGCACAGCATAGTTGACTCAACTTCAAGCGTGATTTGGTCAATGATGTAGCCAGAATCTCGGAAAAATCAAAACAGCAAAATTGTGCCTCTATGACTTAGCTTTCCGAATCAATTTGGATCAGCTCAATTGGACTTTGGATGAGCAAGTTATGACCATTTTTCTACAAGGTGTCAGAACTGTCCAGAATTGATAATTAGCTCCATTTTGGTTTTAGTGACTCCAATTGCATCCTAGATCAAAATATAAAAGTAATGAGTATCTTTAGACATTAAATAAGCATAAAGTAGTATATATTAAGGAATAAAAATATGATATTTTATGTTCTCATCAAATACCCCCACACTTAACCTTTGCTCGTCCTCGGGCAAAACTCTAATTTATTTTTCCAAAAAGAATTCAATATTGCAATATCATAAATAAAAAATAACTAAGCTCTTCAAAACTCATAACATATCATGAACATATATTCTTAAACAACTTCTAATTACTAAGTAGGTATTTTCACTTGAAAATGGAGTAAACTAAATAGGTAGACCCTCACGGGAATAAACACTCAACTCTCATGTGTTTGAAGGTATATATTTCACTCAAATTCATTCCAGAAGAAATGATCTACCATAATCTTGCATATCTTTTCATTCTCCACCACTGGGATCACATGCATAACATAAATCATAAGGATTTTTCATGTGTTGTAACGTGGCTTAGGATTAAGGTAGGATATATTTGGGAGTGTAGCTCAAAAGCCATCAAAACTAGTGGAGCAAAATTGAATTAACTCAATCTCAATATAAAACATGTAAAATCAATCACTCCATTTTACAACATCTTCAATTTGGCTTTTAAAGTATTTAAACAATGTAAAACAACTTCCATCCTTATTCTTTTTTCTTTTTTCATTTTTTTTTCTTTCTTTTCTTTTTTTTTCTCTTTTTTTTAACAATAATGGAACTTAGAAAATTTGAGGATAAAAATATGTTCTATTTTGTGGGTTGTAACCAAACCACAAATTTAGACACCCCCACTCTTATTTTTTCGTACACCCATACATATCATAATGATCAACAATGCTCCACTAGCTTTGCGACTTGGGTAAAGGTATAAATATTTTTGGTTGAAAGCTTGTAATGTGGGTATACCAAGAAAAAGGCAATAAAGCTCAAAGGGGTTCAACAAAAAGAAAATTAATTACAAGGTGGGCTATTTGGTTTATGTATCGCATAACAAAGATGGCCTTAATCATGTTCATGCATGCATGTGTCAATGTGACCTCGAAGAGAATCAAAGCAAGTTCTAGAGAAACAAATCAGTGGAAGAATATCTCTCATGAAAGAATAATGAGACTGAGGTGTCAGTCTAAAGGCTCAAATCCTCACTGGCTTTTGTCTACCAATTTAGATACTACCATTTTCAATAAAAAATAACTAGACTAATTAATTTTAAGTTGAAAAAAAATTATTTATTCAATCATGTTATGAATTTTTAAAATCTAGTTGAATCTTACTCATGACATACACAACCAAAAATTATTAAAAACAAAAAAAAAACAAAATTCTTTAATTAAATTTTTTTTTTTTTTTAGGAAAACACAAACTCAAACTGCTTAAAGAAAATTAAATATCCTCCCCCACACTTAAAACATACATTGTCCCCAATGTATGGTTAAATGTAAAGAAAAGACAAAATAACCACACACAAAAATGCGAGAATAAAAAAACTTCTCTTGGGTTGCCTCCCAAGCAGCGCCTTTGTTTAATATTGTCGTTGGCTCGACTCTATGCACACTTGATATAACTAGGCAGGGGTTTCAAGTCTAGAATGCAGCCCTGTAAAACAGAAGGTAAAGGTCTTTTGTTATAAATTGGTAATGAAATATATTGAATATTACCTGACTGTTGTCTTTTTGGAAGATCGTTCAACACTGTAACAGTTTTATGTAAGTTAGTACTCAAAGTTAACTCATGTTCTTTCTCAAAATTCTCACTGATGGCAACTTTTACTCCATCTTTTCCATCAAGTTTAAAAACTTCTTTTGCATTAGGTACTACATCGTCATTAGGAATGTTCGTGTCTGTAACGATATTTTTCTCTTCGTCTTGTTTTGACGATGCATGTGCTTCTTTTTCTGGAATGTCAACCTCTTTACCACTTTTCAAAATGATAGAACATTCATTTTCTTTTGAATTTCCAATTGTTTGAGATGGTAATTTCTTCAAGCTTTGCGCCTCTAGCTTATTAATTGCAGTTGTCATTTGGCTCATTTGATTGTTCAAACT
The DNA here is from genome assembly GCA_036927795.1 of Iris macrosiphon. Classification (NCBI taxonomy): domain Eukaryota; kingdom Viridiplantae; phylum Streptophyta; class Magnoliopsida; order Asparagales; family Iridaceae; genus Iris; species Iris macrosiphon. Next base: position 158,508,401 of record JAYESA010000002.1, on the reverse strand, counting down.
TTCGATACTAGCCCTCGTCTTCTGTTGAAATTGTAAGTTATTAATGGCAATAGACTTAACAATATCTTCTAAAGACATACCAGAATTAGAAGTTTGGCTTGGTTGTAGGTATTGCTGCTTGTATTGCTGGTAACTTGGACAATTTTGAGTTGCGGGTTGATTTAATTCTGGACTCCCATAAGTAAAATTGGAATGATCTCTCCATCCTATGTCGTACGTGTCTGAATAGGGATCATACTTCATTTCTGGTAGTCCAGGAAAACCACATTCAACATTCACTTGTTCATTGGACTCCTCTTGAAGAGTTGGGCACATATCGGTTGGATGCCCTGATACTAGACAAATCCCACAAGCCATTGTTGTTTTCATGTTACCTACAACCATCTGAAGAACAAGAGAAGTTAAACAAGAAATTTGTTGTTCTAGGAAAGAAATATTTACCTCATCAGCATGCCTAGATGGAAGATCTACCCTAGTGCCAAATAGTTGAGAATTGGCCGCCATTTTCTGTAACCGAACTTTTTTTTTTGCTAATAGACAGAAATTTATTTGATCATAAGAAATAAATAAAGATCACAAAAAGCACAAAAATTAACTAAAATTACTCCCTGGCAATGGCGCCAAAATTTGGCGTGCTGTCGTAGGCACCCAAAAATAAAACCTTTACTCTTGAAATAATATGTAGTAGTGAGAGTAAGGATCGTTCCCACGAAGAGTAATTAGTTTGATCTTTATGCTATATGAAATAAGATGGGGGGAAAGTTTTGGATCAAAGCAAATTAAAAAGAGCTAAAAATAATTAAAGTATTAAAACAATAAAAGGAAAAAATGTTGGTCTCAGTCAACATCCACCATTGGAATCTTAAAATTGATCATTGATGCAAACATAAATTATCATACTTTGAATATTCACCGTTGGAAGTATTTCCTATCTCTCTTAGGCTTAGATAATTAGAAACAAGCGATCTAATTAGCTTTAATTACTAAATAATCCAAGACAAGCGCTGAAAATTTAATCTAGTAATTTCTTAAAGAACAAAGAGATCGATGAAGCAAAACAACACAAGCACAAGCGGTTGCATTTAATTTTGTCAAAAGTTTTTCTCCTAAGATCTAATAAAACAAAGCAGTTTATTAAATCTTGGTTGCTTCATAAATTAGAAAAATCAAACAATTACGGATTTGATGTCTAATTTAGCAGTAGATTGAAATGGATAATAGACTAGTAGGCCTCCTAGTAATTAAACAAAACAATCATGAAAGTAGGCATAGAAAAATATTCAATACTCAAAGCATAAATCAAACATATGAAATAATTTAGATCTCACAATTTTATTGATTCCAAAGCTTCTGTTTCCTTCGACCAACAAGACTTTTAGCTCCGCACGTTCATGAAAATTTCAAAAGAATATTGGAGAAGAGTAAGAAGAGTTGTGTGTTATTCTTTATTTTCTCCTGATCTCTATCCCTTTTATAGACTCTAAATTAGTGTTTGAAGATCACAATATCTTCCCACAAATCCTCTAATAGTTACAACAACCCAAACAATAAAATAAAATCTTTGAAAAAGTTGGGAAATGGTTATTTCAACTCCACTTTTTGTGCACAGCATAGTTGACTCAACATCAAGCGTGATTTGGTCCATGATGTAGCCAGAATCTCGGGAAAATCAAAACAGCAAAATTGTGCCTCTATGACTTAGCTTTCCGAATCAATTTGGATCAGCTCAATTGGACTTTGGATGAGCAAGTTATGACCATTTTTCTACAAGATGTCAGAACTGTCCAGAATTGATAATTAGCTCCATTTTGGTTTTAGTGACTCCAATTGCATCCTAGATCAAAATATAAAAGTAATGAGTATCTTTAGACATTAAATAAGCATAAAGTAGTATATATTAAGGAATAAAAATATGATATTTTATGTTCTCATCAAATACCCCCACACTTAACCTTTGCTCGTCCTCGGGCAAAACTCTAATTTATTTTTCCAAAAAGAATTCAATATTGCAATATCATAAATAAAAAATAACTAAGCTCTTCAAAACTCATAACATATCATGAACATATATTCTTAAACAAATTCTAATTACTTAGTAGGTATTTTCACTTGAAAATGGAGTAAACTAAATAGGTAGACCCTCACGGGAATAAACACTCAACTCTCATGTGTTTGAAGGTATATATTTCACTCAAATTCATTCCAGAAGAAATGATCTACCATAATCTTGCATATCTTTTCATTCTCCACCACTGGGATCACATGCATAACATAAATCATAAGGACTTTTCATGGGTTGTAACGTGGCTTAGGATTAAGGTAGGATATATTTGGGAGTGTAGCTCAAAAGCCATCAAAACTAGTGGAGCAAAATTGAATTAACTCAATCTCAATATAAAACATGTAAAATCAATCACTCCATTTTACAACATCTTCAATTTGGCTTTTAAAGCATTTAAACAATGTAAAACAACTTCCATCCTTATTTTTTTTTTCTTTTTTCTTTTTTTTCTTTTTTTTTCTTTTTTTTCTCTTTTTTTTTAACAATAATGGAACTTAGAAATTTTGAGGATGAAAATATGTTCCATTTTGTGGGTTGTAACCAAACCACAAATTTAGACACCCCCACTCTTATTTTTTCGTACACCCATACATATCATAATGATCAACAATGCTCCACTAGCTTTGCGACTTGGGTAAAGGTATAAATATTTTTGGTTGAAAGCTTGTAATGTGGGTATACCAAAAAAAAGGCAATAAAGATCAAAGGGGTTCAACAAAAAGAAAATTAATTACAAGGTGGGCTATTTGGTTTATGTATCGCATAACAAAGATGGCCTTAATCATGTTCATACATGCATGTGTCAATGTGACCTCGAAGAGAATCAAAGGAAGTTCTAGAGAAACAAATCAGTGGAAGAATATCTCTCATGAAAGAATAATGAGACTGAGGTGTCAGTCTAAAGGCTCAAATCCTCACTTGCTTTTGTCTACCAATTTAGATACTACCATTTTCAATAAAAAATAACTAGACTAATTAATTCTAAGTTGAAAAAAAATTATTTATTCAATCATGGTATGAATTTTTCAAATCTAGTTGAATCTTACTCATGACATACACAACCAAAAATTATTAAAAACCAAAAAAACAAAATTCTTTAATTAATTTTTTTTTTTTAGGAAAACACAAACTCAAACTGCTTAAAGAAAATTAAATATCCTCCCCCACACTTAAAACATACATTGTCCCCAGTGTATGGTTAAATGCAAAGAAAAGACAAAATAACCACACACAAAAATGCGAGAATAAAAAAACTTCTCTTGGGTTGCCTCCCAAGCAGCGCCTTTGTTTAATATTATCGTTGGCTCGACTCTATGCACACTTGATATAACTAGGCAGGGGTTTCAAGTCTAGAATGCAGCCCTGCAAAACAGAAGGTAAAGGTCTTTTGTTATAAATTGGTAATGAAATATATTGAATGTTACCCGACTGTTGTCTTTTTGGAAGATCGTTCAACACTGCAACAGTTTTATGTAAGTTAGTACTCAAAGTTAACTCATGTTCTTTCTCAAAATTCTCACTGATGGCAACTTTTACTCCATCTTTTCCATCAAGTTTAAAAACTTCTTTTGCATTAGGTACTACATCGTCATTAGGAATGTTCGTGTCTGTAACGATATTTTTCTCTTCGTCTTGTTTTGACGATGCATGTGCTTCTTTTTCTGGAATGTCAACCTCTTTACCACTTTTTAAAATGATAGAACATTCATTTTCTTTTGAATTTCCAATTGTTTGAGATGGTAATTTCTCCAAGCTTTGCGCCTCTAGCTTATTAATTGCAGTTGTCATTTGGCTCATTTGATTGTTCAAACTTTCGATACTAGCCCTCGTCTCCTGTTGAAATTGTAAGTTATTAATGGCAATAGACTTAACAATATCTTCTAAAGACATACCAGAATTAGAAGTTTAGCTTGGTTGTAGGTATTGCTGCTTGTATTGCTGGTAACTTGGGCAATTTTGAGTTGCGGGTTGATTTAATTCTGGACTCCCATAAGTAAAATTGGAATGATCTCTCCATCATATGTCGTACGTGTCTGAATAGGGATCATACTTCATTTCTGGTAGTCCAGGAAAATCACATTCAACATTCACTTGTTCATTGGACTCCTCTTGAAGAGTTGGGCACATATCGGTTGGATGCCCTGATACTAGACAAATTCCACAAGCCATTGTTGTTTTCATGTTACCTACAACCATCTGACGAACAAGAGAAGTTAAACAAGAAATTTGTTGTTCTAGGAAAGAAATATTTACCTCATCAGCATGCCTAGATGGAAGATCTACCCAAGTGCCAAATAGTTGAGAATTGGCCGCCATTTTCTATAACCGAACTTTTTTTTTTTTTGCTAATAGACAGAAATTTATTTGATCATAAGAAATAAATAAAGATCACAAAAAGCACAAAAATTAACTAAAATTACTCCCCGACAATGGCGCCAAAATTTGGCGTGCTGTCGTAGGCACCCAAAAATAAAACCTTTACTCTTGAAATAATATGTAGTAGTGAGAGTAAGGATCGTTCCCACGAAGAGTAATTAGTTTGATCTTTATGCTATGTGAAATAAGATGGGGGAGAAGTTTTGGATCAAAGCAAATTAAAAAGAGCTAAAAATAATTAAAGTATTAAAACAATCAAAGGAAAAAATATTGGTCTCAGTCAACATCCACCATTGGAATCTTAAAATTGATCATTGATGCAAACATAAATTATCATACTTTGAATATTCACCGTTGGAAGTATTTTCTATCTCTCTTAGGCTTAGATAATTAGAAACAAGCGATCTAATTAGCTTTAATTACTAAATAATCCAAGACAAGCGCTGAAGATTTAATCTAGTAATTTCTTAAAGAACAAAGAGATCGATGAAGCAAAACAACACAAGCACAAGCGGTTGCATTTAATTTTGTCAAAAGTTTTTCTCCTAAGATCTAATAAAACAAAGCAGTTTATTAAATCTTGGTTGCTTCATAAATTAGAAAAATCAAACAATTACGGATTTGATGTCTAATTTAGCAGTAGATCGAAATGGATAATAGACTAGTAGGTCTCCTAGTAATTAAACAAAACAATCATGAAAGTGGGCATAGAAAAATATTCAATACTCAAAGCATAAATCAAACATATGAAATAATTTAGATCTCACAACTTTATTGATTCCAAGGCTTCTGTTTCCTTCGACCAACAAGACTTTTAGCTCCGCACGTTCATGAAAACTTCAAAAGAATATTGGAGAAGAGGAAGAAGAGTTATGTGTTTTTCTTTATTTTCTCCTGATCTCTATCCCTTTTATAGACTCTAAATTAGTGTTTGAATATCACAATATCTTCCCACAAATCTTATAATAGTTACAACAACCCAAACAATAAAATAAAATCTTTGAAAAAGTTGGGAAATGGTTATTTCAACTCCACTTTTTGTGCACAGCATAGTTGACTCAACTTCAAGTGTGATTTGGTCCATGATGTAGCTAGAATTTCGGGAAAATCAAAACAGCAAAATTGTGCCTCTATGACTTAGCTTTCCGAATCAATTTAGATCAGCTCAATTGGACTTTGGATGAGCAAGTTATGACCATTTTGCTACAAGGTGTCAGAAATGTCCAGAATTGATAATTAGCTCCATTTTGGTTTTAGTGACTCCAATTGCATCCTAGATCAAAATATAAAAGTTATGAGTATCTTTAGACATTAAATAAGCATAAAGGAGTATATATTAAGGAATAAAAATATGATATTTTATGTTCTCATCAGGACACACAGCAGAGTATGAAAGGACAAGGAGGAACAGAGATGGTAGATTCTAACATGGTTATTTTTTAGGCCAAGGCAATTAAGCATGAGGGAAGTGGAGAAGGGTTGAAAAATATATAGACTACAGGATATGAGACTCTACGTTCCCCTGGAGTGAATGACACGACAGAGACAATATCTCCTCATGACCCATTAGTCATGCCCAATCCGATGTGGCAAGCCAAAGTTGATTAGTCTAAGAAAGACGATGGTAAAAACACAATTAGATGTCAAGATGGACGCTCTTCCCACCTTAGGAAGAGTTTGTGTGTCAACAAGGGAGTCAACAACCGTCTTTTATGACGATCTTCACCTGGAATGTTAGGAGGGTTAACTCTATAGGTAGGTAGAGGGAATCCATGGACTACACTGAGAAGTCAAATTGATCTATCATTAATATTTTAGAATCTAAAATCAAATTTGTCTCCAACATCAAGAGGTGGATACCGGCTCACTGGGAATTTGTTCACAATTTAGATTACGGAGATGACACATATTTGGGACACGTGGGACACCAAAATTTGGAAATGGGACATTGTTAACTGCTCGGATCAACTGATCACCATTAAATTCATTAATAGGGTGGTCTTAAAATTATGGCTGGAGTGGTATACGGGCATAAGGATCGTACCCAGCGAATGAGACTGTGGAGAGATCACCATAACCAGCAACATGGTAGAGGACGGACTGTCTTTACTCATGGTGGGAGACTTCAACACTATCATGTTTGCCAATAAAAAGAAAGGGGGACTATTTGTCATTTAAATGAAAAAGAGAACTGAAAGAACTGGATTTGATTAACAAACTAAGAAAAGTACAAAGAAGTCATACAAGACAATCTAAGTACAAATTTATTTTTTGGGGGTGATGATGGAGTGTTAGGAGTGTAGCAACTCTTTTACTCCGTCCGATGCAGAATCTCTTCTCTCTTGGTTGAGTCTAGATTCGCAGATAGCCAGACAGTCGAACTTTGTATAGGGGATTACAACTGTGCACAAGAATTTGGGCTTCAGCTGTCACGTGGACATTTGTTAAAATTTTCTTGTTGCTGAATATCTGGATGGTTTCTTATCTTTTGTGGACACGACTTGGTCAATTGGATACATGGCATGCCACTTGATTGGAGAGTATTACCTTGTTACTACAGCATGATTTAGTTTTTTTAGGAATCTGGGGCACACAAAGCCAAGAATAGCAGAGACTGCATGGGTCTTGGACGCATAGGCCAGAGCCGCATGGGACACATAAATTTTAGAACGCATGAGCCAGAGCTGTATGGGATACATAGAATCTAGAATGCATGGGCCAAAGCCGCATGGGACGTATGAAGTCTAGGACGCATGGGGCCAGAGACGCATGGAGTCTGGGACGCATGCGGCCAGAGACGTATAAAATGCATGGTATTGGGACACATGGGCCAGAGCCGCATGAGACGCATGGAGTCTGGTACGCATAGGCTAGAACCACATGGGAGTCTTTTGTCGTATTGTACACGTGGTGCTGTACAATTTTTGAGACTTCTGTCTTTTAGCGAGTTCACATCTTTCGAGACATCCAGAAAATCCTTTTCTATCAGGATTCTGTGTCAGATATAATCTTGTTGTCAGAGCGTGATGTCAGATCCTCCTGTGCCAAAACTGCCTTCGGTCGTTTGGTCTGTATGGCTCTCACCTAATTGGGTCGTATGGTGATCATGTAGTTCATTTTCTGTTGAACTTTTCCCTGGGTCGCATGATCGCTGAATTCATGGATCCAACTTTTTTACGCTTCTACAAGACCCCCTTCAAAAAATTTTGACTGATAAGTTTAAAATACTTTGAATAAGAAGCGTGAATAGGGTATATTTTGGGTCGCATGGATATTAGGTCACATGGACATTAGGTCGCATGGCAATTTAGGTCCCATAGACACATGGATGGGCGCTGCCAAGCCATGTTGTCAAGTCATTCATTGCCAGATTTGCTCTGACCCTTGAGTGAATTCTATTCAAATTCTACACCATCTCCTGACGCGGGGCTCGAGGCGGTAGTTTTTAAGAATATTAAAGTGGCACACGAAAATTGAGATATCAGGTTCATCGCCATAACTGTCCCATTCATTATCTCGATCTTTTGGAGCCTATAAGTAGGCAACTTGGGGATGAGGGATAACTTTCTCTCCAGTTCCTCCTCTTTCGTGAAGATGCTGGATGCTACTATCTCTTTTACCGAGGAGTCGGTCAAGAGTAAGATTGATCCATGCCCCCTGATGCTGGCATTCTCCTCCGAGGTAAGGGGTACCATGTCTCTTGTGTTGGGCTGCTAAGGTCACAGAGTCACCGGTACACAGCTTTGATGTATGGATAGAAAATCCTTCCCGACGTATGCCGACCCTTAGCAAAGTTCTACCTTATAGATGAAGGCTTCCCTTGGACATGTGCAGACCTCTTCATAGAGCTCTGTCGCCTGGGTGAGCATTCCTTCGTGGCACGCGTGTAGAACCTATCTGATATGCGTGCCAAGCTTTGGCGAGGCCGCTTGGATAAAGAATTATCTGCTTTATGCGTGCAGATCCTATATTTGGCTTGGATGCATGGATGAGGTCTCATCTTGTTCGTTCGAGTAGACTTAACCACACGTGCATGCGGTCTGCTAGCGGTATATGATGGTTATACCTTTTATAATCTTCGCTGAGACTGATGCTTCTTCTTTATGCAGGTTTTGTCCTCGTTTGTGCTGTCTTTGATGGATCATGGAAGGATATCATAACACCCATTGTTCAGGATGAAGACCAACCTTATGTAACAGTTTTCCAAGAACTGATCCAGGAGACGAGGATGAACATCCTACATCTTGCGTGGAGCTGCCCCTGTTTATGCAGCCCGCTAGTTGCGTTTCTTTCCCTTATGCGACCTGCTACCGGTCGGGATCCTGCGATAATGATTACTAGACTTGGATTTATTGCCATTCCTGTCGTCCAATCTTCCCGCTTGACTGGGAAGTTCCCGCTCGCCTCCTTCATCGTTATTTATTAGTATGGATTTTTTTTTCATATACTGAGGTTTGTGTTATGGAGGGATGACCCAGAGAGCACTGAGCTCTGCTGCTGGTTTTACATGTGTTCGTAACAGAAATAACATGGGGGAGCCTTGTAATGGAAGAGGTTATTGTCAGCGAGAACCCATGAAAACCCTTAAAAGCGATTTCTATCATATGTACTCAAGACCTTGAATACTAATAAAAACCCTTGAATGTAGTGGATTCCAATCATATATACTCATGATCTTGAATAAAGGTTTCTCTTTTTCCAGAACTTCTTCCTTCATTTGTCATGTTGTGTTTTTTTGGATATCGTATCATAGAAAATATGGATGTGGTACGATATCGCAGTTTGTTGAGGATATCCCACTGGAGATTTTAGTGGACCTATTATCCTTTTGTGCACTTGGGATGCGAGTAATAGATTCGAAACAAACTCTATCAGAGGTAGTATGGACGTGATGGCTTTTATAGACCCATTACTTTTTTGCGCATGTTAGTTCAAGTAATAGGTTTGAGACAATGTCACTACCTCATTTCTAGAGTAGGAGCTTTTTGGTCATTTACAATATTAATATTTATTATGTTAATAATTGTATGATATGTAATATATATATATATATATATATATATATATATATATATATATATATATATATATATATATATATATATATATATATATATATATATATATTATGTTATATTCATAAATAACATGGGCTAGTGAACTAGACTTTTTGTGACCATGGACCTTGTTTAGGCTTGACTTTTAAACCCTCATCTTTAATCCCTATTCTATTTAATTAGCATCTAGTGGAATCTCTCACTTAAGATTTAAACCCCTTAATTAAATGGCTCTTCATGATAAGCCATTGAGGACAAAAGAGACTTTATACATTCCCAAACCCTAACCCTACATATGGCCGGCCCTATAAAACAAGAGGTAGCCTTCCTCAAAGCCACTCATCCTTCATGAAGAAACCCTAGAAATAGCCTCCAAGAAAAACTCCTCTTTTCCTCCACAAATTTTAGAATTTCTAGACCCCAAATCCTCCATTCCTCCCCCATCAAGAGATACCTAGAAGCTTGGGCACAAGGAGACTTGGAGAAGAAGAAGCTACATTGGGAATTCATCCCCCAACAAGTAAAAATCTAGAAACCCTCATTTAATTCTATTTTAATCATTTTGTTTGGCCATTAGAAGCCCACCCATGGTTTAAGAACACCCTCAAGGAGAGATAATTAGTTCATTGGGTTCTATAGTGTTTTCTTCATGAGATTTGTTCATAGTTTGGTTTTTAGGATATATTATTTCCCTAATTCTGTAACCCTAATTATATATATATATACATATGTATATCTATAGAGTATACGTAGATGTTTAGTTGTTATTTGGGATTTATGCATGAGGATTAATAGAGTATCCCAGATTTTGCACGCTAGGTTCTTGTTGAAATATTTAATAGGATGTATGCCTATTTATATGATCTAATTTATGTGTTTGAGTGTGTTTGTGTGTGTGTGTGTATATATATATATATATATATATATATATATATATATATATATATATATATATATATATATATATATATATATATATATATATATGTACGTATATGTAATGATGTATGTATGTTATATTTTGGTGTGGCTCAGTCACTGAGCAGTCGAGATTCCTCTGAATTATGCACTGTATATCAGTGTAGATGGGGATCGGGTTCCTGAGATACTTTGTGTCTGTGTGTGAGGAGTTAGGGTGTTTAGATATCAAGTGAGGTATCAGTTAATAGTGTATCAATGACTTAGGATACCTGGACGGTTGGGGAAATAGGGAGGTGTTCAAATGACAACAGCCTGGGTGTATTCAGGGGTTGGTGTTGTTGATGCAGTTTGGTTATTTTGTAGGTATCATATATTCTTATGTTTCTTCCTAAGTTTATATGTATACTAGTGTTAGTTAGTTTAGATGTATATGTGTAGGAATATTATGTGTATGTGAGCTTGCTGTGTGCATTCAGAGGAGATTCGAGTGAGTGAGGTATCAGTCAAGATCCTCATTTACTGTGCACTATCGGATGTGGGTGTTTGTGTAGGAAATTAAGGACCAACAGTAGTAGTAGTAGTTAACACCAACAACAACGACATTAACAGCATGGGTGAACTGTGAATCAAGGTTACAGGAGCTCGGGTTCTCCAGTTGTGTACTGAGCACAACAAGTATAGGGAGTTGAGTGTAGGTTAGTTGTTATGAGTGTTGTGTATGTATCTATGTTTTGAGATTGGTGAAGATAAGTGAGCCTTGCAGACAGGCAATGTTGAAGTTGATTAGGCTTTCTTATCAACCAAAATATACCAGCAGATGGAAATAGTTGTATGCTAGTGTGACCTTTCAATTTTTCTGAAGTAGAGCAAAGGAGTGTTGCAGTGCACTCTTGTGCATTGTAATAGAGAGAGAAGCACAGGTGTGCTGGTGATGGGGATACTCTGCGGTAAGGTATAGATAGGGTAGTAAATGTTAGGTGCAGACATGTAATAGATGGAGCTCGAGTGCAAATATCCATAGGTAAAGAAGGACTGATCACTGATACACTTGTATCAGTAGAGTGGTAAGCAGTAGGGGTTTCAGACCTGAGTGCATGTACATAAATTGGTGCACATATTTACTCAGTTGGAGCAAGTTGAGAGATGAGTGTAGTGGCTTTATGCATATGACAATGGGGACTGATACTCTGGTGTCAGGTATGGACTGAAGTATGGCAAGGTAAGGAGGTACTCGGGTAAGCAGTTGTTACTTGTGTAGTAGCAGCTAGTAGCAGTAGCAGCTGCAACATAGAGGGTGCAGTAGCAATAGTATGCATACCTCACTGTTCAGTGTATCAGTTTCAGTACAATACTATTCAGTGCTAGCAAGGTATTGGGTTTAGTTGGTCAGTGAGTTTTGTATTTAGCTAGTAGTTTACTAGTGAGTTAGTATAGCTAGTAGTTAGCTAAATAGTTAATTATATGTATACTTGATTTTGTTAATAGTTAGCTATATTAACTATATGTTAGTTTAGTTAGTATAGAGAGTAGTATGTAAGTAATTATATATATGTATTAGCTATATTTGATAAGGATTGAATTACCTTGGAATATCAAGGTAATGAGTTGATACTCAAGGTATTAGACTTGAGTATCAAGATAGGTGTGTAGGTAGTGAGGTATGCATTAGTGCAAGGCCAAGGTATCCTAATTTGATTGATTTGTTATAGTATATAGTATATTGACTTGTTAATATATATATACTACTATTTGTATATTTAAAACTTGTGTATCTTAGGATATGGCATTTTTGTGTGTCTTATAGTATTAAAGAATAGTTAGCATAGTTTAGTCTCATAGCGTATCTACCTAGTATCCTAGTGTTAGACTCTTATGACCTAAAAATTAGTCGGTTTGACTTAGAAATGACCTTATGACCTAAAAATGCATCAATTAAACTGATTTATATTTTTAAACCTTGTATTGATGCAACACACTATATATTGGTCAGTGTGACTCCAGTTTGGACATTGATCCTCACTCATTTCTCAGGATCATAGGCGAGTACATTTTCTGACAGTTTTTATTATATTGATTATTTCTATAATTCTGGATGTAGTGTATACTTGATTATGACACTGTGGATACACGGGCTAATATCATAGATACATGTCATAAGGAGTCATGATTGGAATTTATCATACTAGTTGGGGACGGAAAAATATTAGCAGATTATGTGATCATACCCACTTTACATGCATCATAGCTTATCCCACACATCATGTAGGGTATAGCCTGACCATTTACATGCCTCATAGCCTGTTATATATGATTAGCCTAACTATTGCTCGTATCATAGCAAACCATATGGTTAGCCTGACCTCACATGTATCATAGCCAATAATATATAACAAGCCTGATCTCGTCCCAAGCCGATCACATAGTAAACTGATATTTCAAACACTTAGTTTGAATTTTTATTCTTTATTCCAGTTCACTCATTTTTGGATTTCTCATATATCTGTTCATTGCTAGTTAGAACCATTGCTAGTTACATGTCTCTCCAGTATTCTTTATTTTTAGTATTTCTTCATTATATATTTTCTTACACTGTCTTATAGTTTTTGTCAATATTAAATGAAATTACTGTTTAGTGTTTGTGTTTCGCTTCAATCTGACTGGATAATATTTTCAGAGGATCTTGAGGACTTCTGTCCTACTCACTACGACCCAGGAGTAGAGAAAGACTACATAACAGAGATTCTAGAGGAGTCACTCTCTCTAGAGGAGATACCACCTGCAGTCACTTAGACAGCTCCTTGGTTTAATTATTTATGTATTAATTTGTTCTAAACTATAGACTTGGATTGTATTATTATTGAGACTTTTTCTGTTGGGATAGACAGACTCTAGGTTATTGTTGTATTGAGTTATTGTGCTTGACTTATGTCAGTACTTCCTTATCTTTATATCTTATCATGCTATTTATTTTCATAGTTATTGTGATTGAGTACATTATGAATCAATACATTATTCATTGTTCTCCTTATGGAGTTGAGATCATTGACATATTATCTTGTGAGTTATGTTTAGTAGTATTGAGACCTAGACAGCGTTCTACCGCCAATGCTATAGCGTAGGCTGGACGTACCCACGGGTCATGCCCAAATTTTGGGTGCGGGTCGTGACACATTTTTAGTAGTGGCCCTTGCAGGTCTAGATTCACAATTAGAGCAATTTTGTAGTAGTGCTTACTTAGAGTATTACTACGAGCCTACTTTAGAAAATATGATTTAGGATGAGAGTATGCTCACTCACAACTAGAATTTTTTTGATTTTATATTGCCATTATAAATGATTGCTTCCTTTAAACTTTACTATCCTTCTTTGATGATATCATATCTGTTGCCTTAATTGATTCTTTTTGGTCTGTCTTCAGGATGCCACCGAAGACTAGGTCATTGAGATTGGGACCTACGGCTTCAGAGAGGTCTGCCACCTCTCGACCTGATGGACAGACATCTGGAGTTCCTTCTACCTCTCTTGTTTGTGTGGGAGTATCTGCAATTTTGGGGGGTCCTCCTCCTCCACCTGTTCCGACGTTTATCCCGACTTATACGGAGTACCTTCCTCCACCACCGACTCTGTTTCCCAGAGGTATGCCCGTTGATGGGACACAGATGTTCGCACTAATCCAGGACATGTAAATGCTCAGAGAACGTCAGCGGAGGCTCAGCGAGTCCAAGATGAGGCTCAGAGGGTGCAAGAAGAGGCATAATAGGCACATATGAAGCTTATGAGAGAGAGCATGGAGAATGCTCATCAGGTGGCTCTCCAGGCTGTGGAGAGAGTTGCACAACTGCAGCACCAGAGGTCAGGTACTATAGTGGACTTCAAGAGGATGATTCCTCGTTAGTTCAAGGGCGTCGAGGGGATACACTATGCTGATGACTGGCTGGAGGATATAGAGAGGAACTTGCGCTTGGCACGAATTTCGGAGAGCCTGCAGATCGAGGCCGCAGGTAACCAGATGTTCGATATCGTATTGACATGGTATTGGACAAAGTTTGACATGGTATTGGACGAAGCTGAGACTTACTGTTAGAGGACTTACTTATGAGGATTTCAAGGAGCTTTTCAAGGAGAAGTTCTTTCCCGATGTAGCCCTGGGATCCTTGGAGAGTCAATTCCATGACTTGGTCCAAGGGAGCATGTCGGTCGACGAGTACGCCACAGAGTTTATCGCTTGAGCCATTTTGCACCATCGATGATTCGAGACCCAGAGACCAAGCCCGAAAGTTTAGGAAGGGGCTGACGAGAGAGATCAAGTCTCACACTTCTGGATGTTGTACTATTATATTTGAGGGCATTCTAATGGATGCCCAGATTACTGAGGATGTCTTGGACCTCAGGTCTAAGAGAGGATGCGACACTTCTGGAGGAGCGAGTGGTAGCGTGGGACCGGCCAAGCGTCCCCACTTTCAGCATTAACAAAGGTCATTTCAACATCAGCATCAGCAGCACCAGGCACCAGCTCGAGGACATACCCAGCAGCAGCTTCAGAGGCAGACTCAGCCCGCTGTCCAGTGTGCGTACTACGGAAAGGCAGGACACACGAGGGACATCTACAGGAAGAGGCTGGGTAAGTGTTTGTCTTGTGGTTCGTCAGCACATCAGTTGAGGGAATGTCCATCTATTCAGGTTCGTCCAGGTTAGGGTAGAGCAGCCGCTCAGAAGGGATCTACCAGAGTACCTACTGTACCAGAAGGCCAGCAGAGGGGACCTCCACTTCTGCCATAGCAGCAGAGGTTTGTTCAGCACCAGCAATAGTAGAGAGGTGCACCCCAAGGATAAGTATATACCATGACGGTCGAGGAGGCCGAGCCAGCAGGAGACATGATTTCAGGTTCAGTTCTTTTCGATTTTATTCCAGCACTTGCATTATTCGATTCTGGCGCTTTCCATAGTTTCGTATTAGTACCTTATGCTCTTAAGCATCATTTAGAGGCGGAACCATTCGATAGGACTTGAAAGATCACGACTGGCGGAGGCATTATCCTAGTTAGTAATTATTGCAAAGACTGGAGAGTATCATTAGGAGGCCAAGAGTTAAGCATATGCTTACTCATAATGCCACTTTCGGGATACGATATTGTACTCAAAATAGACTGGTTGAGTAGGCACCATGCTATTATAGATTATCGTGGAGGCAGAATAATATTTTGACCGCCAAGAGAGTCAAAGTTCGATGTCGCCAGAGGTACAACGGAGCAGAGCAGAGATACTTTTTGTGGAGCCAGGATGGAGGAAGAGGAGTTACCACATCCTCTGATAACAGAGGTCCTGAATGTCTTTCCAGAGGAGTTGCCAAGTTTGCTGCCAGACAGAGATATCGAGTTCTCTATAGAATTGGTACCAGGAGTGGAGCCCATTTTACAACATGTCTATAGAGTCAACAACAGCGAGCTGGCAAAACTGGAGAAACAAGTTGAGGAGTTGTAGGACAAGGGCTTCATCAAATCTAGTTGATCACCACGGGGAGCACCGGTATGGTTCGTACCGGAGAAGGATGGGTTGGTATGCATGTGCATCGACTATAAAGCTCTGAACAACCTCACTATCAAGAACAAATATCCGCTATCGAGGATAGATAATCTTTTCGATCAGTTGAGTGGAGCAGAGATATTTTTAAATATAGACTTGAGGTCAGGCTACCACCAAGTGAAAGTGAAGAGAGAAGACATCCCAAAGACAGCTTTTCGGACCCGATATGGCCAGTTTGATTTTATGGTAATGTCGTTTGGTTTAACCAATGCACCGACAGTATTCATGAACTTGATGAACAAGGTGTTCCACCAGTACCTTAACAAGTTCGTAGTAGTGTTCATCGATGACATTCTTGTGTATTCAAAGGCCCCAGAGGAGCACGAAGAGCACCTGGGGATAGTCTTAGAGACTTTCAGGAAGGAGGAGCTTTACAGAAAGCTTTTAAAGTGAGAGTTCTTCCTTGACAAGGTTGAATTCCTTGGGCATGTGGTGATGGGTGACGGAATCTCAGTCAACCCAAAGAAGATCGAGACAGTGGAGTCATGGGCTACTCCAAGTTCAGTAGCTGAGATCAAAAGTTTTCTTGGGCTAGCAGGATACTACAGGAGGTTTGTACAAGTCTTCTCCCAGGGTACAGAGATAATGACTAGGCTGACCAGGAAAGATGTAGATTTTGTCAGGACGGAGAATTGTCAGGCCATATTTGATGAGCTGAAGAAGAGATTGACGACAGCTCCAGTATTAACGTTGCCATTGGGGACATGTGGATTCACTATCTACAGTGATGCTTCAGGAAAGGGTTTGGGTTGCGTTCTTCAGTAGCACAGAAAGGTGATTGCTATGCTTCCAGGCAATTACATCATTATAAAAAGAACTACCCCACCTATGATTTGGAGTTGGCAGCGGTTATCTTTGATCTAAAGCTGTGGAAACACTATCTGTACGAAGAGCGTGTAGAGATCTTCACAGACCATAAGAGCTGAAGTACGTATTTACAAAGAAAGAGATGAACATGAGGCAGAGAAGGTGGTTGGAGTTGATGAAATACTTCGATATTTCATTGTAGTACCACCCAAGAAAGGCCAACGTAGTCACCGATACCTTGAGCAGATTTCTGATGGCTATGTACTTGACAACAGATAGATATTTGTTGGCTGATCTTGAGAGCTTGGGACTTGTGGTGCTAGTTTTCGGTATTGAGATTTAGATATGGAGATTATATATAGTCTGAGCTGATGAACAAAAATTGAGCTACGCAGTAGATAATGAGAATCTGAGGAGTATCAGGGCACAGGTTCGGACAGGATTGTTAGACGACTTCACTATTGCTGATGGTGGGTCTTTACGGCACGGTACTAGGATATGTGTGCCGAGCGGGGAGCTGCGCGAGAAGGTTTTACATGAGGCACATCGCTCTCAGTATTGATGCATCCAGGTGCCAACAAGATGTATCGAGACCCGAGGGAGCACGTATGGTGGTATGGTATAAAGCACGAGGTAGCATGCTTCATATCCCAGTGTTTAGTGTGCCAGCAGGTAAAGGCGGATCAACAGAGGCCAGGTGAATTGCTTTAGCCTTTACCTATCCCAAAGTGGAAGTAAGAGCACGCGACTATGGATTTTGTTTCAGGGCTTCCGCATTCTCCAGGAGAAAAGGAGGCAATTTGGATCATCGTGGATAGGTTGACCAAATCAGCCAACTTCTTACCATTCAAAGTGGGTACATCGACAGAGAGGCTAGCGGAGATGTATGTGCGACAGATTATCAGATTATATGGGGTTCCTGTGAGCATCGTCTCGGATCGGGATAGTCGTTTCACTTCCCACTTCTGGAGGAGTTTGCAGGCTAACTTGAGTACTCCGCTCAAATTTAGTACCGCATATTATCCCCAGATAGACGGATAGTCTAAAAGGACTATTCAGACTCTCGAGGATATGCTACACACTTGTGTTCTAGATCTTGGAAGTTCTTGGGAGGATCATCTATACCTGGTAGAGTTTGCTTACAATAACAGCTACCAGGCCAGTATTGAAATGTCACCATTTGAGGCTCTATATGGATGGAGGTATCACATACCGTTATCTTGGGATGATGTCAGAGAGAGAGAGAGAGCCTTGTTAGGACTAGAGATGGTCGTAGATACAGCAAAAAAGGTAAAACTCATCAGGGACAGACTTTGAGTGGCGCAGGACAGACAACGATATTGGGCCGACAACCACCGTAGACCCTTGGAGTTTGAGGTATAGGTTTTGTTATTTTTGGCCTGTGCTTGTTTTGTTTTAGATTGTGTATTAAGGATGCTTTTGTACTAGGTTGGCAATTTGGTGTTCTTACAGATTTCTCCAACATGGGACACGATTTGCCTTAGTGGAGGCAGAAAGCTTAGTCCATGGTACATCGGACCTTTCGGTATCCTTGCGAGGGTCGGTGCAGTGGCCTATAGACTAGACTTGCCGCCTGAACTAGAGGGAGTACATGACGTGTTCCACGTGTCGCAGTTGAGATGGTATATGGCAGATCCTAGCCACACACTAAATTACTCGGAGATCGAGGTTGGTCTGACTCTCAGCTATCTTAAGCAGCCCGTAGAGATCTTGGATCGCAGAGAGAAGGTATTGCCAGACTATTCCTTTGGTTCATGTTGCATGGAGATATCACTCTCCAGGTGAGTCAACCTAGGAGAGGAAGGACAAAATGCACAAGCAGTATATGTATCTCTTCGAGCTTTGAGGTATAATTCTTTTTTCTGATTGTATTCTTGTGCTAGTTTAATTCAATTTTGAGGACAAATTTTTTTTTAGGAGGGTAGACTTGTCACTACCATATTTCTAGACTAGGAGCCTTTTGGTCATTACAGTATTTATATTTATTATGTTAATAATTGCATGATATGTAATATATATATATATATTATGTTATTCAGAAATAACATGGGTTAGTGAACTAGACTTGTTGTGACCATGGACCTTGTTTAGGCTTGACTTTTAAACCTTCATCTTTAATCCATGTTATATTTAATTAGCATCTAGTGGAATCCCTCACTTAAGATTTAAACCCCTTAATTAAATGGCTCTTCATGACAAGCCATTGAGGGCAAGAGAGACTTTATGCATTACTAAACCCTAACCCTACACATGGCCGGCCCTATAAAATAAGAGGGAGCCTCCCTCAAAGCCACTCATCCTTCATGAAGAAATCCTAGAAATAGCCTCCAAAAAATACTCTCTTTTCCTCCATAAATTTTAGAATTTTTAGATCCCAAATCCTCCATTCCTCCCCCATCAAGAGAGACCTAGAAGCTTGGGCACAAGGAGACTTGGAGAAGAAGAAACTACATTGGAAATCTATCTCCAAATAGGTAAAAATCTAGAAACCCTCATTTAATTCTGTTTTAATCATTTTGTTTGGCCATTAGAAGCCCACCCATAGTTTAAGAACACCCTCAAGGAGAGAAAATTAGTTCCATTAGGTTTCATAGTATTTTCTTTATGAGATTTGTTCATAGTTTGGTTTTTAGGATGTATCATTTCTCTAATTTTGTAACCCTCATTATATATATATATCTATAGAGTATACGTAGATGTTTAGTTTTTATTTAGGATTTATGCATGAGGATTTATAGAGTATCCCAGATTTTGCACACTAGGTGCTTGTTGAAATATTTAATAGGATGTATGCCTATTTATATGATCTAATTTATGTGTTTGAGTGTGTGTGTGTGTGTGTGTGTGTATATATATATATATATATATATATGAATGTGTATATATATGTACGTATATGTAATGATGTATGTATGTTATATTTTGGTGTGGCTCAGTCACTGAGCAGTCAGGATTCCTCTGAACTGTGCACTGTGTATCAGTGTAGATAGGGATCTGGTTCCTGAGATATTGTGTGTCTGTGTGTGAGGAGTTAGGGTATTTGGATCTCTTATGAAGTATCAATTCATAGTGTATCAATAAACTTAGGATACCTGGACGGTTGGGGAAACAGGGAGGTATTCAAGTGATAGCAACCTAGGTGTATTCAGGGGTTGGTGTTGTTGATGCAGTTTGATTATTTTGTAGGCATTATATATTCTTATGTTGCTTCCTAAGTTTATATGTATACTAGTATTAGTTAGTTTAGATGTATATGTGTAGGAATGCTATGTGTTTGTGAGCTTGTTGTGTGCATTCAGAGAAGATTCGAGTGAGTGAGGTATCAATCGAGATCCTCATTTACTGTACAGTATCGAATGTGGGTGTTTGTGTAGGAAATTAAGGACCAACAATAGTAGCAGTTAACACCAACAACGACGGCATTAACAGCATGGGTGAACTGGGAATCAAGGTTGCAGGAGCTCAGGTTCTCCAGTTGTGCACTGAGCACAACAAGTACAGGGAGTTGAGTGTGGGTTAGTTGTTATGGGTGTTGTGTATGTATCTGTGTTTTGAGAGTGGTAAAGATAAGTGAGCCTTGCGGACAAGCAATGTTGAAGTTGATTAGGCTTTCTTATCAACCAAAATATACCAGCAGATGGAAATAGTTGTATGCTAGTGTGACCTTTCGATTTTTCTGAAGTAGTGCAAAAGAGTATTGTAGTGCACTCTTGTGCACTGTAATAAAGAGAGCAGCATAGGTGTGTTGGTGATGGGGATACTTTGCGATAGGGTGTAGACAAGGTAGTAAATATCAGGTGCATACATGTAATAGATGGAGCTCGAGTGCAAATATCCATAGGTAGAGTAGGACTGATTATTGATACACTTGTATCAGTATAGTGGTCAGCAGTAGGGGTTTCAGACGAGTATATGTGCACAAATTGGTGCACATATTTACTCAGTTAGAGCAAGTTGAGAGATGAGTGCAGTGGTTTTATGCGTATGGCAATGTGGACTGATACTCTGGTGTCAGGTGTGGACTGAAGTGTGGCAAGGTAAGGAGGTACTCGGGTAAGCAGTTGTTACTTGTGTAGTAGCAGCTAGTAGCAGCAGCAACTACAACATAGAGGGTACAGTAGCAATAGTGTGCATATCTCACTGTTCAGTGTATCAGTTTCAATACAATATTGTTCAGTGCTAACAAGGTATTGGGTTTAGTTGATCAGTGAGTTTAGTGTTTAGCTAGTGGTTTACTAGTGAGTTAGTATAGCTAGTAGTTAACTAAATAGTTAATTATATGTATACTTGATTTTGTTAATAGTTAGCTATATTAACTATATGTTAGTTTAGTTAGTATGGAGAGGAGTATATAAGTAATTATATATATGTATTAGCTATATTTGATAAGGATTGAATTACCTTAGAATATTAAGGTAATAAGTTAATACTCAAGGTATTGGACTTGAGTATCAAGATGGGTGTGTAGGTAGTGAGCTACGCATTGGTGCAAGGCCAAGGTATCCTAATTTCATCGATTTGTTATAGTATATAGTATATTGACTTCTTAATATATATATATATATATATGTATATATATATATATATATATACTACTATTTTTATATTTATAACTTGCGTATCTTAGGTTATGGAATTTTTGTGTGTCTTATAGTATCATAGAATAGTTAGCATAGTTTAGTCTCATAGCGTATCTACCTAGTATTCTAGTGTTAGACTCTTACGACTTAAAAATTAGTCAATTTGACTTAGAAATGGCCTTATGACCTAAAAATGCATCAATTAAACTAATTTCTATTTTTGAACCTTGTATTGATGCAACACATTATATATAGGTCAGTGTGACTCCAGTTTGGACATTGATCCTCACTTATTTCTCAGGACCACAGGCGAGTACATTCTCTGACAGTTTTTATTATGTTAATTATTTCTATGATTCTAGATGTAGTGTGTACTTGATTCTGACACTGTAGATACACGGGCTAGTATCATAGATACCTGTCATGAGGTGTCGTGATTGGAATCCATCGTGCAAGCTGGGGATTGGAAAATATTATCAGATTATGTGATTATACCCCACTTTACATGCATCATAGCTCACCCCACACATCACGTAGGGTGTAGCCTGACCATTTACATGCCTCATAGCCTATTATATATGATTAGACTGACTATTGCTCGTATCATAGCTAACCATATGGTTAGCCTGATCTCACATGTATCATAGCCAATCATATATAACAAGCCTGATCTCATCCCAAGCCGATCACATAGTAAACTGATATTTCAAACACTTAGTTACAATTTTTATTCTTTATTCTAGTTCACTCATTTCTGGCTTTTTCATATATCTGTTCATTGCTAGTTAGAACCATTGCTGATTATATGTCTCTCTAGTTTTCTTTATTTCCAGTATTTCTTTATCATGTATTTTCTTACACTGTCTTATAGTTTTTGTCAATATTAAATAAAACTGCTATTTAGTGTTTATGCTTCGCTCTAATCCTAACTGGATAACATTTTTAGAGGATCTTGAGGACTTCTGTCCTACTCACTACAGCCCAAGAGTAGATGAAGAATATATACCAGAGATTCTGGAGGAGTCACTCTCTCTAGAGGAGACACCACCTGCAGTCGCTTAGACAACTCCTTGGTTTAGTTATTTATGTATTAATTTGTTCTAAACTATAGACTTGGATTGTATTATTGTTGAGACTTTTATGTTGGGATATCTAGACTCTAGGTTATTGTTGTATTGAGTTATTGTGCTTGACTTATGTCAGTACTTCCTTATCTTTATATCTTATCGTGCTATTTACTTTCATAGTTATTGTGATTGAGTAAATTATGAATCAATGCATTATTCATTGTCCTTCTTATGGAGTTGAGATCATTGACAGGTTATCTTGTGAGTTATGTTTAGTAGTATTGAGACCTAGACAACGTTCTACCATCGATGTTGTGGCATAGGCTGGACGTACCCATGGCTTATGCCCAAATTTCAGGTACGGGTTGTAATGCCCCACTCTGTGTCGGCATTATGTATCAAGGTGAGTGGGCAAAACTTCGTTCTCTGATTCTTGCATGTCTTAATAATAGATCTGAGTTTTTGCTTGCATATTTTCATAAGAGAATGATTGAACCTGCCTTGCATGTAAATAAACAAATATACCTAGCTTGTCTTTGAAATGAACATGTCTGCTTAACAAAGAATCCTGAAACGTTTGTCTAAGAGTGCATGAATATGTTCACTATCCCCTATGCTCTGAGAGAACCATACCATGTGCCTGAATGTGTTCAAGAATAAGGCGGCTTGCCCCACAACAATAAAATATAGACTGATGGTTCATCTCATCTGCATACTAGAGTTTATTTGATAGTGTTCCATGCATTCGCATCGGTCGGACAATGGCTGTTGGTGCAGAGTTGAACTGCATGTGTCACGACTTCTACCATGATAGTAAAAAATAACCATGAGTCACAGCTATTTTTAGCATCAGATAAAGAGTCATTGGTATCCTGGACCAACAGTTGCCGATCCTGAGATACTCGAGGACCGCACTGCATATAAGCTAAGTTCATTGTGTTGGCTTAGATAGATGGACTGCCCCTAAGATGTGCATGTGTGTCTAGATATGCATTTGTCCCTAGAGTCCCATGAGACACGCTGCGCACACCCCTGAAACAGAACAATCGGCTTGTCTTGCTTATATCGCATATAAAACTCTGCTTTTAAAGATATTTCCAAAATAATATAATATGACTCTGTTCAACTGCTGCATGTAACGAACATAGGTAAAATTAGAGAGATCACTAGTAATGTAATATTTTACAACATAATTACTTAGTGTTGGTTTTAGTGAATGCTTGCTTCTGTTCAGTTGTTTTATCTCATCAGTACTTATAAAAGTGCTGACCCACCAACAGTTTACTTGCTTGCAGGTACTGGATCGTCCGAGGGAGCAATAGGCGTGCCTCAATCCCCAAGACCTGGAATGCTTGTGTTTCGATTGCCCCGAACATGCTTTCGTATAAGGGGGCATAATGTATGAAATGATGCCTTTGTAATAAAAAAGAACCCAGTCCCTCAATTTGTCCCGAATACTCAGTTGGCTAAATGTATTGTATTGCAACAATGTCCCTCTGCTGCTTACTCGACTGATGCGATGATAGCCAAACGAACAACTTAAACGATGAAGCCTTGTGCGGGCGCAACCCTAGGCTTACACGACATCAATTCCGGTATTCAAATGGGCCAAATATATGCTCGTCCCTCGGGATAGGCGCCGAGGCACGGTGATGCGCGTTCGGTGCGCCGAGGCACGGTAATTCTCGTTCGGTTTCTGTGGTAGGGGCGAGGCGGTGGTCTGAGCGGCCCCCTACGGGACCGGGGCATGACAGAATAGTATAAGAGCGGAATTGATTATTGGCCCAATCCGTTGCTATGACTCTGAGATTTGCTCGATATGGTATTGCAATAGAGCATTCCATACAATAAGTCCATAGATATCCTCAAAGATGTGCAAATATTTTCTGGACTTGACTTGATTATTTCGATTGAGTACGGCGAGGGATGAGGACTATCGCTGCTCAGAATATAAAGAAGTTTATCCTTGAAGTTTCAAGGACGTAACTTTTTGTTAGTTGGTAAGTATGTAATGCCCCCCTCTGCGTCGGCATTATGTATCAAGGTGAGTGGGCAGAACTTCGTTCTCTGATTCTCGCACGCCTTAATAATAAATATAAGATTTTTCTTGCATATTTTCATAAGATAATGATAGAACATGCCTTGCATGTAAATAAACGAACTCACCTAGCTTGTCTTTGAAATGAACATGTCTTCTTAACAAAGAATCCTGAAACGTTTGTCTAAGAGTGCATGAACATGTTCACTATCCCCTATGCTCCAGAGAACCATACCATGTGCCTGAATGTGTTCAAGAATAAGGCGCCTTGCCTCGCAATAATAAAATATAGACTGATGGTTCATCTTGTCTGCATACTAGAGTTTATTTAATAGTGTTCCATACATTCGTATCGGTCGAACAATGGCTATTGGTGGAGAGCTGAACTGCATGTATCACAGCTGCTACCATGATAGTGAAAAGAAACCATGAGTCACAGCTGCCTTTAGCATCAGATAAAGAGTCATTGGTATGCTGGACCAACAGCTGCCAATCTTGCGATACTCGGAGACCATACTGCATATAAGCTAAGTTCATTATGTTGGCTTGGATAGATGGACTGCCCCTAAGATGTGTATGTGTGTCTAGATATGCATGTGTCTCTAGAGTCCCATGAGACACGCTGTGCACACCCCTGAAACAGAACAATCGACTTATCTTGCTTATATCGCATATGAAACTCTGCTTTTAAAGATATTTCCAAAATAATGTAATATAACTCTGTTCAACTGCTGCATATAACGAACATAGGTAAAACTAGAAAGATCACTAGTAATGTAATATTTTATAACATAATTACTTAGTGTTGGTTTTAGTAAATGCTTGCTTCTGTTCAGTTATTTTATCTCACCAGTACTTATAAAAGTGCTGACCCACCAACAATTTACTTGCTTGCAGGTACTAGATCGTTCGAGGGAGCGATAGGCGTGCCTCAATCCCCAAGACCTGGAATACTTATGTTTTGATTGCCCCGAGCATGCTTTCGTATAAGGGGGCATAATGTATGAAATGATGCCTTTGTAATAAAAAAGAACCCAGTCCCTCAATTTATCCCGAATACTCAATTGGCTAAATGCATTGCATTGTAATAATATCCTTCCGCTACTTACTCGACTGATGCAATGATAGCCAAGTGAACAACTTAAACGATGAAGCCTTATGCGGGCGCAACCCCAGGCTTGTACGGCATCATGTTCCGGTATTCAAACGGGCCACACATACGCTCGCCCCGCGGGATAGGCGCTGAGGTACGGTGATGCGTGTTCGGTGCGCCGAGGCACGATGATTCATGTCCGGTTCCTGTGGCGGGGGCGAGATGGTGGTCCGGGCGGCCCCCTACGGGACCGAGACGTGACACGGGTCATAACCGACAAGCCTGCCAGAGGTAATATGGACATGGCCATTTTGTGGACTTAACACCGCTGGTTAACCTTGGTGAGTACGGGTGATAAGGGAGGATGACAACCGATATCAGAGATAATATGGACGTGATGATCGACAGCCAAAATCCGAAAGATTTGCTCAAAGGTAATATGGATATGGCAAACTCAGACGGAAAAAAGTATTTAGGACAGTAGTTCAGAGGTAATATGGACGTGAACCAATGTCCAAAAAACTCACTGAGGAGTGATTTATTAAGTGTGGTTTATCCAAAAATGAAGATAGACCTGAGGATTGCTCCGCTGGAAAGATTTGTGGGACGATAGCTCAGAGATAATATGAACATGGCTAGAGTCTAATGAGATTAGTTTTTGAGTGATTACTGTAGGAGTGTGCGAGTGGACCTGAGGACTGCTCCGCTGGGGAGACTTTGAGGATCCATCATCCGTTGTGTATCTAGAATTCTTGGATACATATGATGGTTTTACAAAAAATTGTAAAGAAGGAAAAATAAATTCTAGGATTCCTTGGTGGGGATGAAGAACCCAGAGTGTAGGGATGTACGTCTGGGTTGTCCCGTTGGGGATGAGGAGAGTACAAGTCTAGTTTAGATGTAGTACTTTTTTTACGAACTTGTCATTGATAGGCATCATGAGCAAGTCACCGTTGGGTTTCACTAGCCGGTATGCACCATTAGAAAATAAATTTTTCATAATGAGCGGGCCCTCCAATTTAGGTTAGAATTTTTCGGCCGTCTTGTGAGTCATAGCGCATACTAGCATCTCCATATCCTATCCATCTGTGAGTGATATGGTAATAATTGTCGGATTATAAAGGAATACGTTATCCTTTACCAAAGTTCAGACCTTCAAATTTTTGGAGGTCATATCCCATCTTCG
Organism: Iris macrosiphon; assembly: GCA_036927795.1. NCBI lineage: Eukaryota > Viridiplantae > Streptophyta > Magnoliopsida > Asparagales > Iridaceae > Iris > Iris macrosiphon. The sequence continues at coordinate 158,481,610 of JAYESA010000002.1, read as the reverse complement.
ACATGAGATGGAGTGATTGTTGGCTGTAATGATGGAACTGAGGCAGCTCATTATTTGTTGCGTTGAATACTGTCGATGACTTAGCTTGTGCAGAATAAGAAGCTCTGTGTGCAGGAAAACTGCCACGTATACATGAGAGAGTTGGCTGAGTTATGTGCATAGGATCATTGTTGCGTGCGTACGATTGCCTACCAAGTCGAGGACCAATGCTTGCCCCACAATTTTGTATATCGTGCAGGGGAACACTGCATGTTGCCCATAAAGTTTTGTTATGAACAGAAGTACTGTCATGTGCACATGAGGTATGATACATCCTTATACTGAAGACCTTCTCGGATGGGTACAATAGAACGCTGCCTATCGTGCGGCATTGCTGATGAGTCATGCGAGATTTAGCTTTTGTGTACAGGGAGACTTGTTGAGCTGCACTGAGCATCCGAAGTCTACCATTTATGTTTTTTGAGGAAAGAATTGTGCGGCCCAGCCTGTATTGCTTTTCCTTTGACCTGGTCATTGAAGGCTCTTTGACGTCGGGCGCCTCAGAGTCTCGCTGGTATGCAAGGCACGAGCTGATTGCCCCTGCCCAGGCCTCCTCAGTAGTGGGAGAAACCATGTGGCAGGACTTGACCTTTTATGGTTTGGGCCTGACGGCGAAATGCGCTGCTTTCTGTGACAAGTCTGGGACAAGGTTCGGGTGGGCCCGCATAATTTCTTCCCGAGGGGTAGTAAGAGGTGTCAGGCCGACTACTTGGTCGCAAGCTGGGAAAAGATTAACTACCTCCATTATTGCCCTCTGGATCGGTGTGACTCTGTCCTGGGTTTATATTACAGGAAAGTTGTCGAACTAGAAGGATACCATGTTGACGGTGGGCGTCACATTGTCAAATTCTAGGAAAAGGACCTTGGTATCGATCAGGGGTTGGATATACCGCTTCGGGGTATAGCACTCCTGTGTCGGGTGGTGGACTCATCGGTGGAAGTGACAATACTTTGGGTTGGCTATTTCTGCCACTTCATGCTGATGTCTGACATCGGGGAGCCAGATTTTGCCTTCCTGCATCAGCAGGTCAAAGATGGGTTTGACATCACTATCTTAGAAAGAGTAAGTCTCCTTTGGTTTTGGAGCTTCTGCTTGCTTTTGCTCAGCCTTCTTGGTCAAGGTAGCAACCATAGCCTGTTTTCCTTTCCATCACGGCTGCTATTTCCGCTGTTACTGTTGTTGTTGTTTTTGGGATTGGGAGGTTACCCCTCATCCTCAGTATAGGTATATTGATCCCCAAGTTTTGGGCATTCTTCAGCTTCTTCTCGGTGTTGACGACACTTACGATTAATGATGTCCAGTCTTTAAGCTGGGCGCCTGTCACGTTCCAGTCCCAAAATATACGGGACCAGGCCATATGGCATTGGTCAGCTGACACGACCCCGAAGGATATCCTAATTTAATGGATCCTATCGAGAGTGCTACGTTGTCCTAAAATACTAACAAGTCTGATATGCTGACATACAACAGGTAATATCTAATCTCATCCATAGAATACAATATCATTATGACTGAAACAAATGCTGGCAAATAAAATACAAGAGTCTGAATATCCATAATATATCTGAAATAGTCTGATGGGGACAAACCTACTGAAATACAGTAATAGAATAAAATTGCAGAAGGAAGTAAGATAACTAGACTAGAGTATCAACTAACTAGATAAGAATGCTCTAGGCCAAAACCGTTGCATACTCAAATCACGGGAACTCCTCTGGAAATGTCTCAAAGTCCTCAATCAGGAATCTTGTCTCTACTCCTACTCCGTAGATGGTTGGGTATAAGTGCTTGTCCGGATTTGGAAGGGAACCAGGTCCTCAGAGGGACGTAATAAGATACAAAATGCATGCCATAAAGTAAATACTCTGTAAACTCAAGGATAATCTAACCAGCTAAGTGAAATACATTTGAAGACAACCTTGGTATGTATGGATAGGTAAAAGGTATAAAGCGTAGCGTCGAGTCAGAGGCTAAGTACCTGGCATTAGCTGTAAACTGGATGCCAGGAGTATATTTTGACTACATCACCGATCATGATAGCGCACAACTAGTAACCTTTGCCGAATGTATCGACAAACATATACGCCCATAATCGGGTAACCTGAGCCCATAACCGGGTAACACATGGCCCATAACCAGGTAACACTGAGGCTCACGGCCCCGCAGTTTACTCTGAAACTACAGGCAGCCAAATGTCTGTCCCATATGCCTACTAATTATCTTTCCCGCCCAATGCTAATTTACAAGTCACGAACACGACATGGATAACTCATACTATAATG